>CM031612.1:6052162-6109564 GCA_018398815.1 Conus ventricosus | reverse complement strand
GTGCTTTCTCTCACGTTCACATCAAACAATGATTATTACACATGTATTTTCACTGTTGGAAGGGTTTTCATAAAGTATTGTTCACTCAAGTTGAAAAATCATCCACCATAACAGGAATGCTTCGAGATTGTGGAACAATCGACCACAATTTTTTTTTTCAACGGGGGCAAGGGGTTTGGAGTTCACAGTTGTTACTTGGAAAAACAAAACGAGATGTGAACAGGAATGGAATGAAACTGCGTGGAAACATGCCACGCCCACACAGACAACGTGAAACTGCGTGGAAACATGCCACACCCAAGAAACGTGAAACTGCTGGAACATGCCACCCACACAGACAACGTGAAATGCCTCAAATAAAGTGCAATGCCTGTGCGTGCTCCTACACACAGTTCATTTAGCCCTCTCACTCGGTCAACAGAGCGCAAAAGGTTACATGTGGCCGATGTCAACTAGTTTGTTTTTTCAAGCACGTATCGTGTCTTTGTGATACGAGCCTGGGAAAGCGGCCAAATAATCTCACAAACGATGAACCAACCAGACCTCTGTTGAGGAACGGGCGTTTCGATGATGAGGGGAAGGTGGGGGGGGGGGGGGGGGGGGGAGAGAGGGAACAAGATCATGCCTCACACATCCCACAAAACATTTTTTTTCTTCTTCTTTTTCTAAGCACCAAGACAGAAGACAGGAGAGTGTGCAGGTGTGTGTGTGTGTGTGGGGGGGGGGGGGGGGGGGGGGGGGGGGTCGGCGGCCATACAGCTGAATGAACATGCTCTCTGCATGCTACAGTCTGTACGTGAATCCATGAAGTCCAGGTCAGTGTGGGATGGGTACACTACCTCATGTGACTACATTCACACTACCTCATGTGACTATATAGATGGGTCAAAATTACCTCGATTTCACTGTGGGGGATCACATTACCTCCATTTCACTGTGGGGGGATCACATTACCTCCATTTCACTGGGGGGTGGGGGGGGGGGGGGAATACATTACATCCATTTCATGGGGGGGGGGGATCACATTACATCATTTCACTGGGGGGGGGGGGGGGGGGGGGGGATCACATTACCTCCATTTCATGTGGGGGGGGGGGGGGATCACATTACCTCCATTTCACTGTGGGGGGAGGGGGGATCACATTACCTCCATTTCACTGTGGTAGGGGATCACATGACCTCCATTTCACTGTGAGGGGGATCACATTACTCATTTTACTGTGGGGGGGATCACATTACCTCCATTTCACTGTGGGGGGGATCACATTACCTCCATTTCACTGTGGGGGGATCACATTACCTCCATTTTACTGTGAGGGGATCACATTACCTCCATTTTACTGTGGGGGGGGGGGGGGTCACATTACTCCATTTCACTGTGGGGGGTCACATTACCTCCATTTCACTGTGGGTGGGATCACATTACTCCATTTCACTGTGGGTGGGATCACATTACCTCTATTTCATGTGGGTGGGATCACATTACCTCCATTTCACTGTGGGGGGATCACATTACTCCATTTCACTGTGGGGGGAGCACATTACCTCCATTTCACTGTGGGGAGGGATCACATTACCTCCATTTCACTGTGGGGGGATCACATTACCTCCATTTCACTGTAGGGGGTCACATTACCTCCATTTCACTGTAGGGAGGGATCACATTACCTCCATTTCACTGTGGGGGGATCACATTACCTCCATTTCACTGTGAGGGGGTCACATTACCTCCATTTCACTGTGGGGGGGATCACATTACCTCCATTCACTGTGGGGGGGGGGGGGGGTCACATTACCTCCATTTCACTGTGGTGGGATCACATTACCTCCATTTCACTGTGGGTGGGATCACATTACCTCCATTTCACTGTGGGGGGGATCACATTACCTCCATTTCCTGTGGGGAGGGATCACATTACCTCCGTTTCACTGTGGGGGGATCACATTACCTCCATTTCACTTTGGGGGGATCACATTACCTCCATTTCACTGTGGGTGGAGCACATTACCTCCATTTCACTGTGAGGATGGGTAGCACTACTCTGTCACTGTGTGGAGCCCCATTACCTCCACATCACCATGCATGGGCGAGTCATAATATGTGTGCATGTCACGATACATGGGTGACCCATAATATGTCTGCATGTCATGATACCTGGGTGACCATAATATGTCTGCATGTCACTATACCTGGGTGACCCATAATATGTCTGCATGTGACGATACATGGGTGACCCACAATATGTCTGCATGTCATGATACAAGGGTGACCCATAATATGTCTGCATGTCACTATACATGGGTGACCCACAATATGTCTGCATTGTCATGATACAAGGGTGACCCCATAATATGTCTGCATGTCACGATACCTGGGTGACCCATATGTCTGCATGTCACGATACATGGGCGAGTCATAATATGTCTGCATGTCACGATACCTGGGTGACCCATATGTCTGCATGTCAGTATACCTGGGGTGACCATATGTCTGCATGTCACTATACCTGGGTGACCCATATATGTCTGATGTCACTATACATGGGCGACCCATAATATGTTTGCATGTCACTATACCTGGGTGACCCATAATATGTCTGCATGTCACTATACCTGGGTGACCCATAATGTCTGCATGTCACGATACCTGGGTGACCATAATATGTCTGCATGTCACGATACCTGGGTGACCCATAATATGTCTGCATGTCACGATACATGGGTGACCCATAATATGTCTGCATGTCCTATACTGGATGAACCCTATGTCTGCATGTCACGATCCCTGGGTGACCCATAATATGTCTGCATGTCATGATACCGGGGGTGACCCATAATATGTCTGCATGTCATATACATGGGTGACCATAATATGTCTGCTTTGTCACTATACATGGGTGACCCATAATTGTCTGCATGTCACTATACATGGGTGACCCCAAAATTGTCTGAAATGTCATTTATCCCTGGGTGACCCATAATATGTCTGCATGTCACTATACCTGGGTGACCCTAATGTCGGCATGTCACGTTTCCCTGGGTGACCCTAATATGTCTGCATGTCACGATACCTGGGTGACCCATAATATGTCTGCACGTCACGATACATGGGTGCCCCAAAATTGTTGCATGTCCCTATACATGGATGACCCTTTATGTCTGCATGTCACGATACCTGGGTGACCCATAATATGTCTGCATGTCATGATACAAGGGTGACCCATATTTTTGTCTGCATGTCACGATACCTGGGTGACCCATAATATGTCTGCATGTCATGATTACCTGGGTGACCCATAGTATGTCTGCATGTCACGATACATGGGTGACCCATAATATGTCTGCATGTCACGATACCTGGGTGACCCATAATATGTCTGCATGTCACTATACATGGGTGACCCACAATATGTCTGCATGTCACGATACCTGGGTGACCCATAATATGTCTGCATGTCACTATCCATGGGTGACCATAATATGTCTGCATGTCATGATACCTGGGTGACCACAATATGTCTGCATGTCACTATACCTGGGTGACCCATAATATGTCTGCATGTCATGATACCTGGGTGACTCACAATATGTCTGCATGTCACGATACATGGGTGAGCCACACACTAGCAATGTCTTCTCCACACACGTTACAGTCTGAATTTTAAAAGAAAGCTGCGGAGACACCAAAACTATACAGCAGGTTATCATTCCTTGTCCTCCCATTAAGATCTGTACACATTTCATTTTCTCTAATGGTGATAACAGTGACGGACATAGCTAAACATGCACAATTCATTTTCTTTACAAGATGCATACAGTTGCCTTTTTTTCTTTTTGCATTGCAGTGTCGCTTACTTTTCTTGGTTACCAGAGAAGAATACCGGGTTTGAGGGAGGGTGAGGGTGAGGGGGGGGGGGGGGGAAGCAGACACAATTCACTGTAACTACTCATTAGATTGGAAATTGAGGAAGAGGTCTTATGACGAAACAGTAGATATATCAATATATTCTGCATGTGGTAAAATAACTGGCAAAAATTCTCGATAAATTATTTACATATGCCATCCATCCGTACTTCATTAACACTAAAGTATGATCAAAACTTTGAAGAAGCAAAAAAAAGAAAGATAAACAGTTCCACAAATCTCTACAGCTAGGGTTAAAACGTTTACTAAAAAAACACACAATCACATTAACGACACAGACTTAATTTCACAATACGTAAAATTACAATCATGTGATATTATGCATGAAACATGAAGATTAACATCACTAACGATCACTACCAATCACAATGAAATGATCTTTCCGTTATTCCATCTTCCGAGTATTGAGACATCAACTAAAAACTGAAACACGTTTCCTAAAGAAAGTCCAGGGCCTTCTGTCCAGGGAGGGGTTCATTCACTCCTGTTTCACCTCTTCTGGGGCTGCGAAAGAACAGCTTCTGAGACAGTACGGTCAACTTGGCTGCAAAGACAATGTCAAAAAATGATGTACTGGGCATTTAGACTGGACATGATTCTCTACAAATTTGTCATTGGATTCTATTTCATGACATCACATCCAGCGAAGACATGAGGGCTCCCTGTGACACTGGGTACACACTGAAAAAAAAAAGTTTGATGCACCTATGGATGCCAAGGTCAACAGCTGGGCAGGAATGTTGGTGGATCTAGGAAGCCATGGTGAAAGAACTTGGGGCCTTTCTGCTCAGAGAGATTGCCCGAAATGGAGAACAGTAATGAAGGAGTTTGCCTGTGTGTGTGTGTGTGTGTGTGTGTGTGTGTGTGTGTGGGTGTGTGTGTGGTGTGTGTGTGTGTGTGGTCGCGCGCGCAGAGAGAGAGGCGTTACCTATGTTTGATGTCTTTGTTACTGCAAGTGATTGATATGCAAACCTAAGCATCCTCAAGCCAGCTGAAATAATGTGTGTATACACACCCACATGACAGTCATTTCATGCACCACACAACACTTCCCCTCTGACAGATTTACACTTTCCGAAGATGGAGTATGGCTGCCTTAATGGCGGATAAAAAAGGGTCATTCACACACAAAACTCCACTTGCCTGGCTATACAGGGAGTGTCCCGCAGGAGTATCAGCCTGCGTACGCAGAAAGAAAAGAAAAGATTCAACACACACACACACACACACACACACTCACAAACACACACCAAATACACACACACGCACATATACCCCCACCCCACTCCCACAAACATCACACACACCACAGACACACAATACACATACACCCCACTCCCACAAAGACACCCCACACAAACATACACACAGATACACATACACCCCACTCCCACAACACACACACCACACACACACACACCCACAGATCCCCACTTCTCACCCAGCATGACCATGAATCCAGAGGGTTTCTTCTTCCACATCACCCCCAGGAAGTAGAAGGGGATTGCCGGAGGCGATGACGATCAATCCCATCAGGCATTCCCAGGGGCTGGAGGTCAGCGGGGGTGATCACCAGGAACACGCACACCACAGGTAAAAGATGGGGTACACAGGCTCACCTGGCACCACAAGAGGTCATGCTGAAACCTTGGCGTCCGCCCCCTGGCCTTGAACTCTTGTGACTTTAATCGGCAGAAGCTGACCTGAGCTCTACATTTCAATCCCCCCCCTCCCCTGTCTTAATCTTTTGTGCCTTCTAAGTCGCCATTATTCCCACATAGTTCGTCCCCACTCCAACACTCAGCCACATCCAGTGACATCACAGCCACATCCAGTGACATCCAGCACATCCAGTCACCAGCCCATCCAGTAATCAGACATCAGTGCATCACAGCCACATCAGTCACATCACAGCCCAGCCCTCAGCCCACAGGAAGCATTCTACTTCAGGTCACCTTGAGGAGACCCTCCAGAGCAGGCCTGCAGTGATGCTGAAGTCACTCCATGGTGTCCAGTGCTACCTGTTCTGATCCCTCAAACACAGGGAAGACCTCACTAGGTCCACTATCGTCAACACAGATTGCCCAGATGCCAAACCAGCGGTGTCTCCTTTAGCTCTCTGCCTTATTTCAACATGATACTTGCGCAACCCTGCAGACGGCCAGTGCTACAGCTGTGAATGACATCATAAGCTTCATCACTGGGCCTCTCTCGTTGCAGTGGACAAGCTGGTGTGCTAGACATGCAATGCAGACCTTAGAATATGGATACCCCACAACAAACTGCAACTAAATGATGAAAACACTGAAATAATCATGATGAAATATGACAGGACTGAAGTAATCATGACAAAGTATAACAGGACTGAAGTAATCATGACAAAGTATAATAGGACTGAAATAATCATGACAAAGTATATTAGGACTGAAGTAATCATGACAAAGTATAATAAGACTGAAGTAACCGTGACAAAGTATAATAAGATAAAGAATCATGACAAAGATAAGACTGAAAAAACCATGACAAAATAAGCTTAAGAACCATAAAAAGTACAAACTGAAGTAATCTGAAAAGATAACAGGCTGAAGCGCCCCAGCCAAGTCACAGGTGCAGTGCGCGGGTGACCCTGGGGGGGCTTTTTGAGCGGGCCTTGGTGCCCCCCAGGATGACCCCCCCCCACAGAATGCCGTAAAAGGGGCCTCCAGAAGCTGGCGTAGTTGATGAGGAGTAATGTCGCTGGGAGACAGAAAGATCACGAGGTCACACACTAAAAGGAAACGGCACCCCTCGTTACAAAACCCCAAAAAAAAAGCTAATGTCATTTTGTGGAACTATCAACCCCCCTCTGCCCCCATTTTCCCCTAGTTAAATCCCCCGTATCCCTCATGAGGCCGTTCCTGTTTCCTTTCCTATGGAAGGGGTTTGGAGTTAAGACAAAGTTCCTGTGCCGTGCATTTCCGAAAGACTACTTCCCCCCCCTTGTACCGGGCATGATGACAAAAACGGGAATGAGGGGGAGGGGGACAGACGGCAGACTCCCCCTTGTACGGCATGACTGAAAAAAACGGGAAGGGAGAGAGGCAACGGCGTACTCCCCTTTGTACCGAGCATGACTGACAAAAACAGGAAGTGAGAGGTGACAGGGGCAGTACTCCCCTTGTACGAGCATGAGACAAAAAAGGAAGGAGGAGTGAAAAGGGGGCGTACATTTCACTGGCGGGCGATTTATTCAGACCGGGGTTACCCTCAAAAATTCTATGTGTGGGTTTCGGTCAAAGTGTGTACGTTGTGGTTAAAATGTGTAAGCTTTTTCAGCTAAAGTAAATGCCTTGGGAAACAAAACTGAATGCATTTAAGACATTGGAAACACTAAAATTTTTTTATTATAGGAGATGTATTTTTATGAAAGGCATTTAAAGTGGGTTCATTAACAATCAAAGCTGTCAAAATAATCCAAGTTTTTTTTGCCAGTTCCTTAATGTGCAAAAGCCTTTGCTCAGAAAAAATTTAAAAAGAAATTAATAATGTGAATTTTTTAACACTTTTAGTAACTGTCTCTCCCTTTTTTCTGTAGGGATGGGGATTTGTTTATACTCCCTGTTTTTCAAAAAAAACTTCCCTTTAGCCCTAGCATTCAACGGCGTTACAGCTCGTCGGCCAATTTTTTCCGGGGCCAATGCAGTCAAAGACAGTCACGTGACTCCCCCCACCCGCCTCCGGAAAAGCCGGTGTCAACTTCTTCTACCTCATCAGCAGGCCTTGTGAAGGAAACCCCCGAGGCCTTTGCGCTAAAAGGGAAGGGTAGGGAGGGCATTGAGGGGGACATGGAAAATATATTAGCCAAACGGGGAGAAAAACCAAACCCCCCATTTTGGCGTCAATACTGTACCATGTCAGACCATAGCAAAATTTTTAAGGATCGGGAGGGGGGCGAGCGCCCTAGTGGTTCTCGGGGGGGCCGTTTGGCGCTTTGGGGCCGCCACAAGGAGACCCCTTTAGAACCGTCAGCCCTGGCCTGCGGATACCCCTCAAGTAAAAGTTAATGAAGGGGTTTTTCCGAACCAGTGGCTGCCTCCAGAGAGGGCGCACGGGGAACGAGCACTGGAGCGCCTGGAAGGGCCATGTTTGCCCTCGGGGGCCCCGGGGTGATTGGGGGGGGAGATCCGTGCCCTGATGGGGCCATTCAACGTCTTGGAGACCCACTAGAAAGATCCCCCCAGATTCTCTAGTTTTGTTGCTGTTAGAGAGATAAGGATGCCCGGGGGTGGCCGGGGCAGTGCGCCCCAAGCATTGAACACCTACGGGGCAAAGGTTAAGGGTCCCGATTTCCCCTTTCCCTTTCCCAAATATCCGTCAGGGAGCATGACAGGGGGGGAGAGGGGGTCCCATTCCTGATTTTTAAAAGAACTCTGGAAGAACTTGGGGGAAACAGAGCCTCCGGGGAAAGGGCGATACTCTGGGATCCCGCTGAGGGCTTGGATCTCACTCCTCGTCGGGCGGGGCCGGGGAAAAGGAGAAAGGGTGGTTTTTTAAAAAGAGAAGGTAAAAGGAATCGAGTAATGGTTAAAGGGGGGCTTTCTAGGGCGGAACATAAAAAGGGTCCCAAAAGGGGTGCGCCTGGGGGACGGGGTTTCCCCGTAGGAAAAAATCCTCTAAAACCCCCCCCTTGCGGGAATCATTGTGAAAAAAGGCCCCCATTGGGCGATGGGGGGACAGTAGCCGACTGTACCCCCGGAGGGACTAGCTAAATTTTTAACGAGGAAGATAGGTAAGGAAATTGCCTACTGGATTTGGAGGGAAAGTCCTGGGAACCGATTATCTAAGCACCGGGCTACCCCCATTTCCCCCCCGGGTAATTGAAAGGGGGACTCTGCCGCTCTGCAATGCCGGGGGCTAAGTCCCAAAATCCCCAGGGGCTCCCGCCCCGCGGGGTGTCCCGACAGGGGGCCTGTCCCGTGGGGGGGATAAGTGTTCGCTTTTGGGGGGCAAAGCAGCCACGCGGTAGGCGAAGCATTTTGGGGTTTGGGGAGTGGGGGAGACCCGAACGGGTTTGTCTCAACATTCCCCCCGAGGGCAGAGGTAGAGGTGGGACGTGAAAAGACTTGATCGGGGAAACCCAAGACTGGGTCGGCACCAGGGGGGTTAGAGATCACCGGGTTTCTCCACCCTCGCTTTCCTGATCACCTTGTTAGGAGGGGAAAGGGGCGAAAGGGCGTACGCCATAGGCCCGCCCGGGGCAGAAGGGGGCCATCGACGCGTAAGCCTGGGGGTCGGGACGGGGAAACAAAAGGGGGCAGGCGGGGGGTTAACCGGGGGCGAACGGGTCTATATGGGAACAAACCAATTTTCCCCAACCACAGACAGGGTTAGTCTTTTTGAGGCCCACTCCGTGGAAAAACTTTCGGACTGGGGGGAATCCGCCAGGATTTGGGGTTTTTCCCTGTTTTGGTCTCGCGCGGAGGGTGCCCCCCGGCTACACCCGAAGGGGGGCCTCTGATCTGAGGGAGAGGCTGATGGAGCGTCCCCCCCCCCTTTGTTGACATAACAAGCTACCGACGTGTTGTCCTGGAAGGAAACAGTGGGGTGTGTACCTTGTGCGGGAAGTGGAGAAGGGCTACCTAACGCTTCAGCTCCAGATGTTATGTAACCCGCAGTTGTGAGTCCCACTCCCCTGAGGATCCCGTCCCCCAAAGGGGCCCCCCCCACCCCGGTTTGGGGCCCTTTGTGTACATTTTTTCCGGGGGTTGGGTTTGGGAGGGGATGGGGACCCCGTTGAGAGAGTCCCCGGGAGTGAGCCCTCCTCTATCCCCAAAAAAAACCAGTCCCGAGGGGAATGACCTGGCCCCAGCGGCGAGGTCTGCGACCACGGGGCGGAACCCCCTCGAATTGGGTTTGGGCCCCCGCCCCGGGGGAATGAGGGGGGGAGGGGGACTCCATCATTCCTAAGAGGGGGACAGGTTTCTGGCCGAGGTGGGGGGGTCCCGGGGATAGGCGTGAGAAGGCCCATATACTGTGGCCTGTCCGGGGGTCGGGGAGACTACTTGGAGAAGTATCGAAACTCACCCTGGGAAGGCAACCTCTGGCTGGGAGTGAGTTTTCGCACTTCTTGGGTTGGTGAAAACCCCCAGTGGGAGCAAAGACTCGGGAGGGGGGTGGGTGGGTTTTGGCCGGGGCCCTGGGGGAGGCCAAGACGACCCCGTCGTCCGGGTAATTGGGAGGCGGTGTCCTCCTGCCTGGCTAGGGAACCCCACTCCTTGACAACCTTCGTGAAGGGGAAGGGTCCCAGTGGAGGCCGAATGGGAGGGCCTAACTGGAAAAATCGGCCCTGCCAGACGAACCTAGAATCTCTTGGGCCGGTAAAAATCAACTGAAAGTCGCGTCTTTCGGGTCAAAGGAAGGGGCCCCCCGTCGAGATGATGGAAAGAGTCCCTGATTGGGTGGGGGGCCATTTGAATTTGAGGGCCGGGGAATTTGTTGGGGGGGGGAAGGGTCTAGGATGGGCCCCATCCCCCCTGGGGGTTTTGGAATCACGAAAAGGTAGATGAACCGGGGGTTGGGGTGGGAACCTCTGTGATGGCGCCTTTCAGGGGGACTTTGGGACCTCCACGCGAGCGCCTCGCTTGAGGGGGGGGAGGGGGGGCAAAGGGAGGGGGAGTGTGCTGAGGGGGGGTCGTCGTGAACCAAAGGGAGACGATCCCCCCTCCCGTAGCACCGCCAACCCAGGGCTGGGCCCCAGACTCCCCCATGGGGGCGTCCCTGAGAGGCTGCCCCCCGGGGGGGCCCGGGGGGGCCCGGGGGAAAGGGGAGAGGGCAACGGGGGGGTGGGGACCGCCGGATGGGGTTCCCTGGGTCGGCCCCATCACCCCGGGGTCGAGACTGTTGCCAAAAACAAAATTTCGCAGCGGGTTTTTTGGGGTTTTGGGGCCTGGGGGGAAGTTTGGGACCTGGGGGCCGTGGGGTTTGGAAGGCGTTTCCTGGGTGGGGTTTGGGCCTGGGAAGGACCTTGGGTGGGTCTATCGGGGTGGCGGGCCTGGGCGAAAAGGGTGGCCGGTTTTGCTTTCCTCACGCTTGTTTTTATCACGCAGTCGAGTAATGCCGAAAAAAGCGAGTGGTCCGGCCCCGGGGGACACCGCAGGGCTGCCTTAAGGCCGGAGAGAGAGAGGTCCGGCCAGCACGGGATCTTGGCCACCCAACAAGCATTGAAGTGGGTGGGGCTGCGCTTCGCCGCAGCCGAAGGGGTGATGCAAATCCGTTGACCAGGGGTCGCATAAAGGGGGCGCTAAAAAACGCGAGAATATTCCCTGGTACGCCCCCGGAGCCATGTCCAAAACCCAGGGGCGGAGCCATCTCCCCCCCCATAAGCCCCATTGCTGAAGGGGCATACCTAATAGGTATGTCCGGCCGTGGGGTGGAGGGTGCCCCCTCTGATGTTCGGGTCCCTTCTTTAAATTCTTAAAAGAAATGGTGCCCCACGTAGGGGGGGGGAGTGGGGGGGCAACCCACGGTCGGGCTGGAAATCCCCTCCCCGGTACCCCGGGTTTTCGGTGAACAGGGGGGCCCGAGGGGGTTTCCCGCGGTCCCCCAAAGGGGGGTACCGACTTGGGGTCATTTGGTGCTGAGAGGGGGTCCCCGTCCTGGAGGGGGGACGGCCTGCGCACCCATGGCGGAGTAGCCGGGGCCTTTTTCCCGGAGAGGGTTTTGCAGGGGGCGACGATCCTTGGTTTGGACCCCTGGGCCGGGGGGGGCCGGGGGAAGGGGAGAGGGAGAGGGCTTCGTCGGCGGGGGCGGCCCCCCCTCTAACGAGGTCTGGGGCCACCGTTCCAACCGGCACATCGACAATGAGGGGGGGGCTAGGGGCCCCTCAAAATCCCCCCTCAGGGGGGGTAAAGGTCCTGGGAGGGTTCGGAGCACCCCTCGTCGGGGGGACCGTCAAGGTACTTGCGGTGACTCCCCCCGGTGGCTCTTTGATCGGCGGAAGGGGCGCATCCCCGTCGGACAGGCCCGGGGGGGGGACCAAGGGGCACCCAGGCAAGCGTTGCCCGGGGGGCCACTGCACCTACAGTTGGTCGTCGGGTGTTGGCGTCAGCCACTGGGCTCTCTCGGGGGGATAGAGCCACCGGGCCCCGGGAGGAAAAGGGGTGGGCGGCCTTGGGGACGGCAAAGTTCCCCGGGGGGCCGGGTAACCTGAGCCACCATTGGGGGGGAAAGAAGGCAGTGGCCTGTCCTCCCCCGCACAGGGCCTGCACGCGCCTTTTACCTTGGGGGGCCTGGAGGGCCGATTGCTACGGAGGGGGATGCGGAAGCCAGCCTCCAACCCGCGAGCGTGCAGATTGGTCAGGATGCGGGCCCGTGTCCCCCCCCCCGGGATAGGGCAGGTTACCCCGGGGCCCGGGGGTAGATCCTCCCCCGGGGGACGGGCCGTGGACCTGCCAAACGGGGACCCGAAAAGGTCTGTTCCCCAACGTCCCATACCCCTAGGGGGGAAGGGGGATGGTCGATCGGGGGGGGTCGACCTTCCTTGTCGAACCCACGACCGCGCTGATGGGGCATGTGACCCCACCCAGAAAATTTTGGAACCCACCGAGGTGTGCGTCGGGGGGCCAAACCCCGCGTCCGAGTCTAAGCGCTCCTGGCTCAGGTTTGGCTGCACCTGTGCCCGGTGGGGGAGAGCGTGCGAGGCCCGTGTCGATTTCGGGGGAAAAATGGACCTGTACTCACAAGGCGAGTGACGGGAAAGGCGTTCCATACAGACCCTCAACCCGTGCTGGTCCGCGGCTCGGCAAGATTCCCCGGGACCCAGGTTTTTCGTGCTCAGCATGTAAGAGAGGTCTCCGAACGCGTCCGGGGGCGAGAGGGCAAGCGGCCATGGGGACGAGGGGGGTAGGGGGAATTCCGTCGTTTATTCTTTCTCGGAAGGCCCCGAGGGGGCCCTGCCCTAATCCTCCCTTTGGGAAAACCTCTTCCCGGGGGTCAAAAAAAAAGGAAGAAATGGTGGCCCCTTGCCCATCCGCCTTCGACGCCGCATCGGCGTCCCTCGGGCGGGAGAAAAAAAGGTCACCCTTCCCCCTCCGCGGGGCATCACTCTATCTACCCAACGAACGTTCATCAATGCGAACGGATTGTCGAGACGGAATCGACCCCCGGTTCTCCGGGAAACTGACGAACTCCGAGCAGTGGGGTTGCTCACCCGGGGGTGTCCTTCACCTTTGGGCACAGGTCAGGCAAACCCGGAACACACCCGCAAAGAGGAGACAAGGGGTCGTCGAGAATAATTAACTCGATCGTCGAGTGGGGTCCCTGCAAGACCGGGGAGATGACCGAAATCTCAAGGGCCCTACACGCCACCGATCGAGAAAACAAAAACACTTAAAGAACCGCTTTAAATGGTGGATAATGGCTTTCTCGCGCCAAAACCCCAAGGGATCTTGGACAAAAGGGGGACAAACCAGGGTGAAAATGGGGGGGAAAAACACCCCGGGGGAGAAAAAAAAGATGGCTGCCGACGACCGGCGAGGAAGTGCAGTAAAAAAAGGCGACCCGGGGAGCAAATGCAGATAAAAGGGCGTGTAGTCCCCATAAAAAAGGAGGGATGCGACAGTAGGATGCGACCGTAAAACCCCAGACGGGGTAGGGTGCGATCCGAAAAAATTTGATAGAAGTGAACACGTGGCGATGATAAAACACGCACAAGTGTAGCAACGATCGAACAACCCGACGATCGTGAACGCTAAGTCGCGAGAGTATGGGAAAGTGGTAAATGTAGCAATTGCGCTCCCACCAAGAGCCTCACGCGGCAAGAATACTCAGGGTTTAGCGCAAGGCACAACTGAATCAAGTATAGAAACAAAGACACCAGCAATCTTAACACAAAGGCAAGTATAGGCGAGACAGAGCACAAGACTTATCTTGCTTTGACGGCAGGCGAAGGTGAATGAAGGTAGAAGAAGTTGACACCGGCTTCTTCCGGAGGCGGAAGTGGGGTGACGTCACGTGACTGTCTTATGACTGCATTGGCCACGGATAAAATTCGGCCTGACAGAGCTGGCTAACTGCCGTTGAATGCTATGGTCTGACATGGTACAGTATATGACGCCAAACTACTGATCGACATAACTGGAAAAAAATTCTTGATGTAATATTTCTTTCATTTGCTAATATGGACACTTTTTCACTGTCTTTCTGAAGAGCATAATAATTAAGATGTGACGTTCGTTTCAGATTTTGGTGATTTCAGCTCTTTTGAATTGTCAGCTGTGAGGCTGTGAACTGCATCTATTGAAGAACAGTCATCATTCTTCAGGATGAGAAGACTTTCAAGAGTTTCATTGGACAGTGTGCTCCCTTGGGGGATTTTGGAGTTTTTTGTCCCTCTGCATGAGTAGTTTGATGTTCCAGTCTCTCATCAGAAGAAGTGCCAGCAGAACTCGACTACACAAAAAAACTTTGAGTGTTCATAGCTTACTGTCTCCAGAATCACTGTTTCCCTTGAGACTTTTGCTATCGATGTGCCGCTGAATGTCAAAACGACCACTGTGAGCAATCAAGCTTTCACAGTTACACATGGTGCTGTGTGCAAATGTATCGCCATTCTTTGACGCAGTAATGAACTTGAAAATAGTATGATACGCTGGTTTGTACTTCTGTTCATATTTCTTTTTCTTTTTGACCACAGCTTCCACCAATGAATTTGAATTTCCGTTATCCGTTTCATGGGCGCGAGTTAAAGCTGAACGAGATGCCATGTTGATATGCAGTCATAGAGGAAGGAAGTGCGCATGTGCCATAGGAACTTTTAAAAGTTGGACCAGACTCTTGGACTCGGCTGGATTACGTGTTCAGCGCATTTTCGTGAGCTCAGTGATCAAAATTTCATACAATTCGGTTTTCAAACGTACAATCGTATAGCCGTGTTAAAATTTCATGAGATTCTATGCAAAAATCATACAGTGCACCGGTCTGTTTGTTGGCCTGGATCCTGCTGGACTGACGTCAACTCAGACATCGTTGTGGACCAGACCACTTGTAATATCGATTCACACTGAAGTAACCATGACTCGCATGACTGAAGTTAACCATGACTCGCATGACTGAAGTAACCATGACTCGCATGACTGAAGTAACCATGACTCGCATGACTGAAGTAACAATGACTCGCATGACTGAAGTAACCATGACTCGCATGACTGAAGTAACCATGACTCGCATGACTGAAGTAACCATGACTCGCATGACTGAAGTAACCATGACTTGCATGACTGAAGTAACCATGACTCGCATGACTGAAGTAACCATGACTTGCATGACCGAGATGAGCCGTGCTGGTGTTTGACTCATTCCACTATCCTTCAGACAGCAGAAGAGCGACCACCTTATGTCCATCACAAACCTCAGTAATACAGACACTTGCACACTGTTGGTATACAAATTTTGGACGAGTCTGAGATGTGCAGGATTTTTCTTCTTTTGTCTGGGCAATTCTTGTTTCCTCTTTAAACAGTAACCCACTTTCATCTATCTATCTAGCGCTTTAGCAAATTAAGTGGCTACTCTGGTAGATCTTACAATCGTAACAACCTGCCATTTAAATGGTTGAATGGAAAGCTCTATACAAAAATACATCATGCACATACATGAAAATGTGCAAGCATGCACATAATGCTCATAACATATGTCACAGAACAAGGTTGTATATAACCAATGTGCATTCACACACTCGGATATAAATGGATGAACATGCACTCACGCTAAAGCATGCAGGCAACACACAACACACACACACACACACACACACACACACACACACACGCAGGCAACACACACACACACACACACACACACACACACACACACACACACACACGACATGCATAATCATATTCATATACAAGCACATACTGACATACAACACACCCGAACATGTATTCACAGACATACATCTATACACAAAAACAAACACAAAAGGAGAAAAATGTGAAACAAAATACACCAAACCAAAAACACATCAAACGACAGAATGACCCGAGCATTCATCTCCAACACAGACCCTTACCCCGAACAGAAGCGATGGGAACGGCGTCAGTTTATTCATGTTGATGGTGGGCCCGGAACCCAGGCAGGTGGCCATTGCGAGCCCCCACAAAAAATAACCTGGAGGAAAATGCATACAACCACTGAACCGTGTAGATTTCTCACCACAAAAAGAAAACCAGAAAAACTCCATTATGGCCAACTCCTGCCAATACCGTCTTTCAACCTGAAACGCTCCAGTAATAACCTTTTGCTCCAGGCCTAGCTGGTCTTGTGGATACGAGTGCTATTCACTTTATTCAAAGGTCCCAAGTCAAATACTTGAATCAAGAGTAAGTGAACACATGCTTTACTTTTAAAAATGGGAAAAAAAGAAACTAACGAAGAGACAAATGAAATTCTATTAATTTCCAACCCTGACATTTAACTCTTCGGAAAAAAAAAAGCATCAGTATTTCCACACTTTTCCAAAACTTTTAATGAGCATAAGCACCTGGCAAAGGCAGACTGAAGCATGACTAAGAACAGAAGACTGTAAACCTTTTCCCTGTTGTTCATGACTAAGAACAGAAGACTGTAAACCTTTTCCCTGTTGTTCATGACTAAGAACAGAAGACTGTAAACCTTTTCCCTGTTGTTTATGACTAAGAACAGAAGACTGTAAACCTTTTCCCTGTTGTTTATGACTAAGAATAGAAGACTGTAAACCTTTTCCGTTGTTCATGACTAAGAACAGAAGACTGTAAACCTTTTCCCTGTTGTTCATGACTAAGAACAGAAGACTGTAAACCTTTTCCCTGTTGTTCATGACCAAGAACAGAAGACTGTAAACCTTTTCCCTGTTGTTCATGACTAAGAACAGAAGACTGTAAACCTTTTCCCTGTTGTTCATGACCAAGAACAGAAGACTGTAAACCTTTTCCCTGTTGTTCATGACTAAGAACAGAAGACTGTAAACCTTTTCCCTGTTGTTCATGACTAAGAACAGAAGACTGTAAACCTTTTCCCTGTTGTTCATGACTAAGAACAGAAGACTGTAAACCTTTTCCCTGTTGTTCATGACTAAGAACAGAAGACTGTAAACCTTTTCCCTGTTGTTTATGACTACGAACAGAAGACTGTAAACCTTTTCCCTGTTGTTTATGACTGCAGACTGTAAACCTTTTCCCTGTTGTTCATGACTAAGAACAGAAGACTAAAGATGGAACATCGAGCACAGATCTGTGACAGCATCCCCACAATCCTCATTGGACAAAGAGACAGATCTGTGACAGCATCCCCACAATCCTCATGGGACAAAGAGACAGATCTGTGACAGCATCCCCACAATCCTCATGGGACAAAGAGACAGATCTGCGACAGCATCCCCACAATCCTCATGGGACAAAGAGACAGATCTGTGACAGCATCCCCACAATCCACAAGGGACAAAGAGACAGATCTGTGACAGCATCCCCACAATCCTCATGGGACAAAAGACAGATCTGTGACAGCATCCCCACAATCCACAAGGGACAAAGAGACAGATCTGTGACAGCATCCCCACAATCCACATGGGACAAAGAGACAGATCTGTCCACAACATCCCCACAATCCACATGGGACAAAGAGACAGATCTGTGACAGCATCCCCACAATTCTCATGGGACAAAGAGACAGACAGGACGACCCAGCACCGAGGGTGCCAGTTGTCATGGTGATGTGTGTACCCAGGTGATGATTTCGACTTTTGTCGGGAAAACACCACAATAGTTGAACAGCGTTTGAATCTCTTTGATTGAACTCTGAGGCACGTGAATGGTGAGAGAAGCTCAGTTTTGTAGGACGGGTGTGTTCCCGATATGTCCGGCAGTCCAAGGGTTGCCAGACGAGAGGAAAGGGCGCTTGGCTTGGGCCACGTCATTGGTTTAGTTTTCAACCTTAGGGGGGCTGTAAAAGGAAAACCTAGTTTTCCTTGAGGCCAGGGAGTGGCCCATTTTGATGTAGCGCAGACAGAAGTCTGCCGGGGATTCCTTGGTTAGAATATTCATTCCCTGTGGAAAACCTCAGCGTCCAACCCTAGGACTCAAGTTCCTTCCTCCTGGAAACTTAATTCCTGTCGGTGGAATTCCTTAAAAAAGAGACGGTTAAGCGGCAATTGTTTAGTGATTAAAAAAAAGAAGAACTTGAAATACATTGTCGATATGCTGCTTTTTTAACAAGGAAACTGAGCTATATTGTCCATACGCTGCTTTTTAACAAGGAAACTGAGCTATATTGTCCATACGCTGCTTTTTTAACAAGGAAACTGAGCTATATTGTCCATATGCTGCTTTTGTAACAAGGAAACTGAGCTACACTGTCCATATGCTGCTTTTGTAACAAGGAAACTGAGCTATATTGTCCATATGCTGCTTTTTTAACAAGGAAACTGAGCTGCATCTATGGTATCATGCAGCTGCTTTTGTGAGTTTTATGAATTCGTGAAAAAATATTTTGTTTACATGACAAATTTGGTACAGGAACCTAAAACAAAAAGGTGAATTCTTGTTTCCCCTAGTCTCTCCTCGGGATGGAGTAGATGTGCGTGTATGGAGCAAACATGCTGTGTGTGTGTGTGTGTGATGAAGCGTTGAAAATGCTGTGTGTAACACCAGTGCACCAGCCTCACCTGGACGACGTGAATATTGCACCGTTCAGCCCTCCAAAGGTGGAGCAGGCCACGAAGAGCGGCATGATCCAGCCCATGACCCCCAGCGTCCGCTCTGCGAAGGTCTGAACACACAGGAAAGCATGTGAAGACTTCAGTCTGTAGCTCTGACCGTCCTTCCCTGATGACTCACCAACTCACGTGACATTTACAGTCAAATCTTCCACCTGATATCACCTCAATCCTGAAAAAAATAGGTCATTAAAGGGAGTGAATCTTCACTGAAAGCCAAAATCTGACATTGACAAAAACCAGAAAATGTGTTACTGAATAAAAAGTCTCGAAAGGGAGGAATTTTAAACTGGAAAGAGGTTTATAAAGTTTTGCTGTTCTACATATATCTTCTAACTGAAACTTGCTTCCATGTATGACCCAGTTTTTCTTTGGGATTTCTGACGTGTCATAAATGTCAGGTTTCATTACATCTAGCTCATCAAAAGGAGATTTCAAAACAGACTAAAAAATGTAAAAATGGCATTTTGGAGATAACATCAGCAAAATTGTAATGAAACAGGATCATGACAATTAGACAAGATGAATCCAGCTTGTTTGGCAATATCAGAGTAAAGAATAACTGACAAACATATAAATCCCTTCCAAGTAGTAGAAAACTGTGAGGACAAACAAAATGGCCGAGAACATATACTCTCAACCTCAGTGTCGGAGGTTTAATCCCAGGCAACGCCTCAAGTGTAAAAGTGTGGTGGAGGATTCGTCTTATCTCCCCAGCCACTCTACGTACAGACCTGCGAGTAGAAGATCCCCATTCATAAGCAGAAACGCACACACAGAAAATTTGTTATCTACATCAGCGTCAGGTTGGCCATGGAAATAAAAAAAACTACCCAGCATGCACTGCAACATACGGAAACAACAGAACCATCAAGCATTCAGACACTGCCTATTGAAACACAACCCCTACCCTTCAAATTTAAGGTACCTGGCCGACTCATATGGTTACTGCACCAATTTCAAAGTGCCTGTCGGCGCACCCATTTGAACAGACTCGGACAGACAATGTGACAACATGTCCTCATTATTCATCAGACAACATAAAAAGAGACATGACAACATTCTAAAATCTGACCATCACTCACCACTGCAACAGCGTCTGAAGCGATCATTTCTGCTGGCGACAGGACGGCAAAATATGCCACGTTAGCTAGCAGATAAATTACGGTCACCATCGGCAGCGATATCATGATGGCGGGGGGTAAATTTCTGAAACAAAGTCGCTGAAATCAAACAGTAACTGAACAAGAACTTTTCATGTATGTTCATCAGTATACATGTTTCCCTTTTTTTTCATGAAGGTGCATTTCACCTGTGCATTTAAGTACAGTGCAAGTACAAATATTTTTTTTTTTTCAAAATGGAGTGACTGACGGCGCACGACTGTTCAGAGCAAGCCACTTAGTTCTGAGAGGCAGGGGAGTTTACAGCTCTCCCACACTGCAGAGGGCCAAGCCGTAAATGCAGGTCAAGGAAAGGGTGTTTTCTGCAGGCTGCTCCCCACCAGCCAGCTTACCGTGCTGTACTCGACCAACTGAATGTCATCTGTTACAGCTGGTCTGGCAGCAATGTGTTCGGCATTGATGAGCGGCCATTACAAATGGGGCTCTTAGTTTGATAATCAGTGGTTGTCATGAAAAATGTAATATATCTGTGCTCTTGAGATGACTGAATAGGCGAATTCCCGACAATTCTTTTAATACCAAACTCGACTAGGTTTATTTCCCTGTAGATAATGTAGATACGGCATGAAAGCTGTACACAAGAGGTCAGGCGATATTCAAACAATGACAACACACACACACAATTGTGCAAGAATGACGTCATCACTTTCTGGGAACTTAATTTTCCCTTGTTAACTAGTACACAAGTTTGATACATGCCTCTGCTTGGACTACAACAACAAAAATGTTCGGTCAGAAATGTGTTGTTCGGCCTATAACTAAGTGTCTCGAATGGGACAGAAAAAATAAAGCTGTGGGCGGCGAACGAAGCAAAATTAGAATAGAGTTTGTTTAGAACTTACCGCCAATGACATTGACAAACAAAGCACATGACAAGACACGATGCATTTCAACCACTTGGGTCTTCTTCAGGCGAAAAATAAAATCACATTTAACATGTGGGCAACAAACAGAACAAGTGAAAAATGATATTTGTTTATGTTCGGTAGGCGGAAATGACATGGGGCCGGGAAGGGGAAGGGAAAATTTGGGGGTTTTGCTTCCGAATTGTTTGAAAAAAGTTGGAACGTATTTAAAATTGGGTTTTTTTTTAGGGGGAAGGGAATAAATAAAAATGGGGGGGGGGGGGGGACAGAAAAAAAGAAAAAAAAAAATAAAAAAAAAGAAAAAAAAAGGGAAAAATGGGGGGGGGGGGGGGGGGGGGGGGGGGGTTGGGGGGGGGGGGGGGGGGGGGGGGGGGGGGGGGGGGGGGGGGGGGGGGGGGGGGGGGGGGGGGGGGGGGGGGGGGGGGGGGGGGGGGGGGGGGGGGGGGGGGGGGGAGATTTAAGGGGAAGGATAAAACAAAATTAAGATTAATAGATGGAGGGTTGCTGTAATACTGTATGAAGTGAGTGAAGGGATGGTGGTGGGGTTATGATTGTGTGTGTGTATGTGTGTGTTTGGTAGGGGATTTTGCCAACTGATGTGGAAGTGGTGGGTATGTGTGTTTGGTTATTGTTGGAATATTGAGCCTTGGGGGTGTAGTGTGCCAGTTTGGAAAAGAGATGGGATTCTTGAGTGTGCGTTCAAAGCTGTCACTCTGTGACTCCCAGAGTGCCATAACTTTGACATGGTCGATGTTGTGTTGGGTGTGGTTGAAGTGTAGGGCGACGGGTTTGGGTCGGTGGTGGCAGATATCAGCCAGGTGTTCAGAGATGCGTGTTTCAAGTGTGCGTGACATTTCCCTATGTAGACCTTGCCACACAGCTGGCAGTGGGATGGGTTGCGGCTCTGACATGAGAATGTGCGTTTGACTGTGAGGAGTCTTTGGGGCCCTGTAAGATGGTGCCCTGGTTTGGTGAGGGGGCAGATTTTGCAGTTGGGTTTAGAGCAGGGGTGAGTACCTGGTGGTGTAGCTGTGGTTCTGTTCAAACTGGCCCGCACGAGGAGGTCTTTGAGGTTTTTGTCACGTTTTGAATGTGATAAATTGGGTTTGGTATGGAAGGCGGGTTTGTGGTTATGTACAATGTGCCATTGGATTTGAGGATCCTACAGATGGGGAGGGTGTGGGTGGGTAGAGGAGGTTAGGCTGGGGGGGTCTGTCTGCCTTGGTTGGATGTGGGTTTCCAGAGCAGATGTTCTGGTACAGCTATGGTGTGGCGGATGCTGCATTGATGATGGAACTGGGGTATCCGCGGTTGGTGAAAAATTGTGACATTTTGGGGCTGCTTGTATAGTGAAGTCTTCCTCGCTGGAGCAGAGGTCTGCGAAGTCCCCAACTCACAATTTCTCCGTCTTCGCAGACTCTGCTCCAGCGAGGAAGACTTCACTATACAAGCAGCCCAAAATGTCACAATTTTTCACCAAAACCCCGGATACCCCGTTCCATCATCAATGCAGCACTCCGCCACACCATAGCTGTATCCAGAACATCTGCTCTGGAAACCCAGCATCCAACCAAGGCAGACAGACCCAGCCTACCTCCTCTACCACCCGCCACCCTCCCCATCTGTAGGATCCTCAAATCCAATTGGCACATTGTACAATAACCAAAACCCGCCCTTTCCCTACCAAACCCATGATCACATTCAAACGTGACAAAAACCTCAAAGACCTCCTCGTGCGGGGGTCCAGTTTGAACAGAACCACAGCTACACCCACAGACTTTACCCCTGCCTCAAAACCCAACTGCAAAATCTGCCCCCTCACCAACCAGACACCATCTTACAGGGCCCCAAAGATCCTTCACAGTCAAACGCACATTCTCATGTCAGAGCCGCAACATTATATATGCCAAACCACTGCCAGCTGTGGTTTGGGAAGGTCTACATAGGGGAAACGTCACGCACACTTTGGAACACGCCATCTCTGAACACCTGGCTGATATCTGCCCACCACCGACCCAAACCCGTCACCCTACACTTCAACCACCCAACACAAAATCGCCATGTCAAAGTTATGGCACTTTTTGGCAGTCACAGAGTGACAGCTTTGAAAAAGCACAACTCAAGAATCCCATCTCATTGCCAAACTGGGCACACAACTACACCCCCAAGGATCAATATCCAACAATAACCAAACACACATACCCCACTTCCACATCAGTTGGCAATATCCCCTAACCAAAAAACACACACATACACCACACATACATACACCACCACCACATCCCCTTCACTCACTTCATACAGTAGTTACAGCAACCCTCCATCTATTTAATCTTAATTTTGTTTTATCCTTCCCCTTAAAAAAAATCCCCCCCCCCCCCCCCCCCACTTTTCTTTCTTTTTTTTTTTCCCCCCCCTCAGTTCCCCCCCCCCCCCCCCCACCCCTTCTTTTTCCCCTTCCATTTTTTCCATCCACCTTACCACACCTCCACAAAGATTTCACACCTTCCCCAAAAAACTAGACCCCACAACCCATCATATCACACACACCCACACCCCCCCCCCCCGACGCAACCCCCCCCCCCCCCCCCCTCCGTTTCCTCTCCCATATTTCCCCCTGGCCCCATGTCATTTCCGCCTACCGACCACATGGACAACAACGGATGAGTCATTTTTCATTCTTTTTCGTTCTTTTTTTGTACTGTCCCACATGTTAAATGTGATTTATTTTTTCGCCTGAAGGGAAAACCCAAGTGGTTGAAATGCATCGTGTCTTGTCATGTGCTTTGTTTGCAATGTCATTGGGGGTAAGTTTCTAAAACTCTATTCCTAATTTTTCAAATATATGTTCATCATATATATGTTTTTCCTTTTTTTTCATGAAGGTGCATTTTACCTGTGTGTTTAAGTACAGTGCAAGTACAAATATCATATGCACAGACCTGTTTACCCCCTTGGCTACCCAAGTGTAATCCCAAATTTCTGAAAAGTGTAATCTTATGGGGGAAAAGTGTAATCGAAGGCGCAAGCGCCGAGATAGCCCAGGGGGGTCCGGGGGGCATGCCCCCCCCCCGGGAAAATTTTTGGGGGGGGAAACAAAATGGTGCAATCGGTGCACATTCTGGTGCACATTCTAAGGTTAAATTTCATCATTTTGACCATGAAAATTCAACTCAAAATATAACAAAAACAAATTAAAAAATCACCAACTGCCATTGGAACCACTTTACTTGGTCAAAGGATGTCTGCCAAGTTGGAGGATACCAAATAATAATGTAATTTAAAATGATAAAAAAAAACACACACACACACACATCTGAAGTCTTCAGAAAGTCCCCCCTTTTGTACAAATCCCGGAGCAAATGTTCTCACAAAAAATACACAATCAGTCACTCTGCCAGTGCCTCCACCCCCCACTGCCAAGCATGAAAAAAGAGAGGAAAAAAAGAGGGGAGAGAGAGAGAGAGAGAGAGAGAGAGAAATGTTCTCTAAGCTTTTAGAGAATGGGAGTAAAGGGTGATATCAGCTGAACCAAGTCCTTGTCTGACATCTCCCTGCATTCGCCTGGTTGTTTTTAACACCATTAGAGCTTCAGTTGTCTCTGGCAGCATGAAGATCTTGCTTTTGTGCAGTTTTCCTCACCATGGGAAAACACTCTCTCCCCAGGCAGCACTGGAAAGATGAACTGCTTGTGAGAAGCCGTGCCCACATGTCTCTTACAATCGAACATTCCGACATGTTCACAGCTGAAGTCCGACTTGCATATGCTACAATGCACATATCTCGGCCATTTTCTTGATGGGAAAAGACAGTTATACTTGTCATGGTATACCTGGCGGTATTTTTGAGTAACTCGTGCCTTTTTTGGTTTCTCAGGAACTGTTTCTTCCGTAACACGGCAATCAGAATCGTCGTCTGTCTCATGCTGAGCACGTTTTGACGCCATCTTTGATAATGATGTCAACCCGCGAAAGTTATCTCCCTTACTAAAACGTTCAACCTCATGCCTGCCCGCAATGCTGGCTTTTGGTTACACTGATATGAAGGAATAACTGAACACTGTAACTTTCGCAGGCGGCACAGTGAGTGAACGGGCCATCGCGTTGTTGAACCGACGAGAATGATTGCTTTCGAAAAGTGTAGTTTTGGCGATCCGCGTGGCGGAATTTAATGTTTGAAGGCGTAATGGCGTAATTGGAGGTTTGAAATCGTGATTTATTACGCCAAAGGCGTAAAGTAAACAGGTCTGTATGCACATACATAAATGTATGAACGGTGAAAAGAACTGTTGCTGATACACTTTACAACAAAAATGTGTCATCTCTATTCATGTCTACAATGAATCTATGTATTCCAAACCTTCTTTGCAAAACTGCAGACTGACCACTTTTTTTTTATCCCAGCTTGAATACATACCAAATCACTTGATAACTAAAAGAATAAATCTTAAATCTTTCCATTTTCATTTATTTCAGTATGTTTCAAACTGGTGAACAGTTCAAAACTACAAGTTCATTAGCATACCCCCTGCATCAATTCCACTATGGCAGACAGCCGTGCTATGTTTCAGTTCTGGATATTTTCAGACGAATACAAACAAGGAACGCATCCGTTAAACATATGCTAAAACAAATCAGTTGACATAATAAAGCAAGCTCAACTCTTCAGTTTTGATCACAGTGTTGGTGTAAACAAAAAAAAAAAAAAAACAAAACAGAAAATCAAGACATTTATCATCTGAAAAAAAATCCATTATTTCTTCGTGTTAAATTTTCAGACTTTCCGCAGCTTTTAACTATGCCAAATGTATGTTACTGTGTCGTATATGACTTTCATCGTACATAACTGTGATGTTACTGTGTCTATATGACCTTCTATGTATACGTGATGTTACTGTGTCTATATGACTTATGTAATAACAGTGATGTTACTGTTGTCTATATGAATTCCATGTAATAACAGTGATGTTAACTGTGATATGCATGCATTACAGCAATGTACATGACACAAGATGGTTATCTGTGCCAAGTGTACGGCTACGATCCTATGGGCTACCTGTACATGACATGTCATCATTTATTGCCATGTGTTACAGTTGTCCTTACGAGTTTACATTTACGACAACAATGGTTACCTGTCAAGTGTATGAATGATTATTCATCATTGTTCATCACTTCAATATCTGGTCCTTCATCACTTCAATTATTGGTCTTCATCATTCATATCTGCGTCTTCAACACTTCAATATCTGTGTCTTCAACACTTACATCTCTGGTCTTCATCACTTCCAATATGGTCTTCAACCACTTCAATATCTGGTCTTCAAACACTTCAAATCTGGTCTTCAACACTTCAATATCTGTCTTCCAAGTAAGATTGAATCAAGAACACAAGCCTTGAAACAGCAAGTAAATTTCAGTGTAATCTGTCTTGTTATTCAATCCAAGCAACCATGAAGGGCGTTGTCAGCTTCGTCAACTTAAATTAGGTTAAACTGATCTGTTGATGCTGCACATGATGCATATTGAAATCTCATGAGGAGAAGGGAAACAAGCAAGATCACCTGACTGCCAGTGAAAAATTACACTCCTGAATCGTATGCCAGTACCCATGATGGACCGCATGGATGGGAAAGGCTGATAAATGACATGGCTGTCAAAGAAATCAAGCATTTCATTGCTGTAAACTTCAGTTGGACACTCGGTGTTGGCACAGGTGACAGGAGATCGTTGACCGGCAGTCGACACAAGTCAACTTTGCGCTCAGAAAAGATGGAGTTTCAACACAAATCTTCTTACAGTACATGCATGGCGCCATGATGACAACAGATTGTCCTGTGGACTATGAGGGGAGTAGTAGGAAGTGGGCATTACAGAAGAAAGCATACAGTAGGTAGGACAACACAAGGGGGATTTAAATTTTAATGATGGACAAAAATCTTTTAAATTATAAATGATGGGGAATGACACAGTCTTTCAGACTTGGTGCACTTGTCATTGTCCGAGGATGGTGCTGTGTAAACTTCTTCTGACTGAAAGGACTTGGTGACTTGTCCATTGTCCTAGGATGGGGATGTGTTATAACTCTGACTGAAACCCAACAATGCCAGACGGTGGATGGGTGGAGGGGGGGGGGGGGGGATTTTACACTTCAGATATCATCATCTTAAATACAAGTAATGCGACTCGCCGAGGGGTACTGCGCGATCAGTTCTTGTGCTTTATGACATTATGGCAGCGTTTAGACCACAAGAGAATTGATGAAAAAAGGTCAAATGAAATGCAATACACTTATTTATAAGTCAAAGCATACAGTGAATGCGATAAAAAGTTGACACCGGTTACAATTTTCTCACCGAAGAACAGCAGAAGTTTTCAATTCAAAACATAAGATGTACAGACTACGACTCTGGCATTTTCAGCGATACGGCGTAGTCAGCAGCACATGCAGCTCCAATCCAGCTGCCCTTCAGGCCCTGAAAGGCGTTGATGAAATAAATACAGTCAGCGCACATGTAGAATTCCAATCACCAGCTGCATTTCAGGCCCTGGAAAGGCGTTGATTGACCTAAATCGTCAGTGAGCACATGCAGTCTTCCATCACAGCTGCCATTCAGGCCTGAAAGGCTGTTGATGAATAAATCCAGTCAGCAGCACAGCCGCATTTCCAACTCACAGCCTGCCATTCAGGCCCTGAAAGGCGTTTGATGATAATTCCCAGGTCAAGCAGCACATGCAGCATTCCAACTCACAGCTGATCAGGCCTGAAAGGCGTTGATGTATAAATCCGTCAGCACGCACATGCACGATTCCAACTCCCAGCTGCCATTAGGCCTGAAAGGCGTTGATGAATAAATCGTCCGAGCACATGCAGCATTCCAACTCAAGCTGCCATTCAGGCTGAAAGGCGTTGATGAATAATACAGTCCGCAGCACAGCAGCATTCCAGACTCACAGTGCCATTTCAGGCCTGAAAGGCGTTGTGATGAATATAAATCCGTCACATTCCAACTCAAGCTGCCATTCAGGCCCTGAAGGCGTTGATGAATAAATCCAGTCAGCATTCCAATGAAGATGCCTTTCAAGGCCCTGAAGGGTTGATGAATAAATCCAGTCAGCATTCCAACTGAAGCTTGCCATTAGGCCCTGAAAGGCAGTTGATGAATAAATCCAGTCAGCATGCCAATGACAGCGCCTTCAGGCCTGAAGGCGAATGATGAATAATCTCAGGTCAGATTCCAACTGACAGCTGCCATATCAGGCCCTGAAGGGTTGATGAATAAATCAGTCAGCATTCCAAATGACGGCATTCAGGACTGAAAGGCGTTGATGAATAAATCCAGTCAAGCAGCACATGACGTATTCCTACTGACAGCTGCATTCAGGCCCTGAAAGGCGTTGATGAATAAATCCAGTCCGCTTTCCAACTGACAGCTGCCATTCAGGCCCTGTAAGGCGTTGATGAATAAAATCCAGTCAGCATTCCAATGACAGCTGCCATTCAGGTCCCTGAAAGGCGTTGTGATAATCCAAGTCAGCATTCCAACTGACAGTGCCATCATTCAGGCCCTGAAAGGCGTTGATGACTAAGTCCAGTCAGCTTCCAATGACAGCTCCCATTCAGGCCCTGAAAGGCGTTGATGAATAATCCAGTCAGCATTCCAACTGACAGCTGCCATTCAGGCCCTGAAGGCGTGATGAATAAATCCAGTCAGCATTCAACTGACAGCTGCCATTCAGGCCTGAAAGGCGTTGTGAATAAATCAGTCAGCATTCCAATGACAGCTGCCATTCAGCCCTGAAAGGCTTTGATGAAAAATCCAGTCTTCTATGCATACTTTTTCAATGTCCGTTTTTCTTCTAATTATACCCTCATTTAAAAAATAAAAACCTTATAGTGTCTAAACACTTACCTGTATGGGTCTTTTAGTTCCTCTGTGACAAAGTTCAGGTAGTTCCTGGAAGGAAAAACAAGTATTCATTTCATTATACACTAAATCGTCACAGTGCCATTAGCCACTGAAACAAAAAAATCCACAAATGTCCAACATGAAAATAATTCTTAAGAGACAGTAAGGCGTACGGTCAATTTTCATAATAAAAGAATTTCTGTGAAAGATTTTTACATTATTTGCCAATAGTTCATAAGGGCTTGAGGGAAACAGGTTGGCCTACACCAACATGGCTGCAGTTTACACATCCCTTTGTCACAACTAACTTGTCAATGGTGTGGGGGTTGTGTATATGAATAAAGCAAAAGAAGTTTCAATGAAGTTTCAAAGTTTTCAATATAATCTTGCTTATGGATATGAGAGGCAAAAAAGAAAGCAGAATTAACATTTCATGCTTTTCATAATCCAAATTAAAAACCTGGATGAGATGTGTGGGAGTATGAGGCATACGCGTGGTGATCATATTCAAACACCGTCCTGTCTTCAATACAAAATGCTCACATAGGCCAGATAGGGAGGAACACCATTGAACCAAACCCCCAAACCATCTACTCCACACATTCATGACCCAAACCCCCAAACCATCTACTCCACACATTCATGACCCAAACCCCCAAACCATCTACTCCACACATTCATGACCCAAACCCCAAACCATCTACTCCACACATTCATGACCCAAACCCCCAAACCATCTACTCCACACATTCATGACCCAAACCCCCAAACCATCTACTCCACACATTCATGAACCAAACCCCAAACCATCTACTCACACATTCATGACCCAAACCCCCAAACCATCTACTCCACACATTCATGACCCAAACCCCCAAACCATCTACTCCACACATTCATGACCCAAACCCCCAACCATCTACTCCACACATTCATGAACCAAACCCCAAACCATCTACTCCACACATTCATGACCAAGAAGGAGTGGGGATATAAACGGGTTTCATGTCACATTCAAGTGGAGGTAATTCACATACTGCAATCGAAAAACATACACACATGGAAAGCAAGAGGGTAATAGTGTGCACAGACAACAAATCAAACGGTGTGAACCGGGAATGGTATCAAGACAAGGGGTCTCATGACAGACAATGCGTTCAGTCAAAGAACTGAACTGGATGATCGCATGAAAGCCTGAACGAACCACTTCTGTTTAAAGTGCTCTCCCTTTACAGATCTTGGTTCATCAGTCAGCCAATCCCGAACGGCCTTCCCTTTAGTTTGTCAGAAACAAAATGCCGACTGCTTCTTACGATTGGCTTTCCTTAGTTGTCAACATGACAGGATTGAAATGCAATGAACGCAAGTCAACCCGAAAGGAAAAATGGCAAAACAACAAAAAGCAGAACACTGTCCAATTTCAATTTTCTCCCAGCCACCACAGGCAGAAACATTGCCCCAAAGACCCACACGTACTGGCAGTGCTGATTCAACATCGACCAATCACACTGATTACAGAGACCCACACGTACTGGCAGTGCTGATTCAACATCGACCAATCACACTGATTACAGAGACCCACACGTACTGGCAGTGCTGATTCAACATCGACCAATACACTGATTACACAGACCCACACATACTGGCAGTGCCGATTCAACATCGACCAATCACACTGATTACACAGACCCACACTACTGGCAGTGCTGATTCAACATCGACCAATCACACTGATTACACAGACCCACATGTACTGGCAGTGCTGATTCAACATCGACCAATCACACTGATTACACAGACCCACACGTACTGGCAGTGCTGATTCAACATCGACCAATCACACTGATTACAGAGTATTTTGAAAGTGAGGTTTAACAGATTTCAATGGCGGACACAGAACTTTTCCGACATCAGACAAAATTTTGCACACAGCAGAAAAGCCTGCACTTTTTTTCACCACAGAACGACCAGAAAATGTTCACCCAGCAGCCTGCATCATTGGCCATGAAAGTATAAGAAATCCCTGTCTCTAAGAAATCCCTATCTCTAAGAAATCCCTGTCTCTAAGAAATCCCTATCTCTAAGAAATCCCTATCGTCTGTGTGTGTCAAACCAATGACAGTTGTCTGCAGGTTCCCCATGCCATCTGCCAGTCAAGAGTCCAATTCTTCACAGAAGACCATGATTTAACACAGACCAGTTCATTTCTTTTTTAAATACACACACACACACACACACACACACACACACACACACCACACACACACAATTATAAGAACAATGACAGACACTGACACAACACACATACAATCACAATTAAAATAGTGATGAAAATCGCTTTCAAACAAAATACGGCAGTATGCTTTTGTGTGTGAATCCCCCTCCCCCCCAATTTTTTGGTCCGAGTATGACCCTACCCCCCACCTCCTCCACCCTAATTTAACTTCAGAGGATGAAAAATCCTTAACATTTTTTGAATGATGTGATACTTTGTATAAAAGGAGGAAGAGGCACACCAACAAAAAGGAACAAGACATGTGGTGGAGGGTCAGGAAAAAGCAGCAGCGGGAAAGAAAATCATTTGACCCATACATCCCCAATCTTCAGGCGTTCATAAACAAGCGCCTCAGTTTTATCATCAACATCCCATGGACAAAAGTCATTTCCCAACAAAAAAACAAAACAAACAAACAAAGACACATACATACAATACATACAGAGGTAATGAAAAAGAAATTGGTCACACACTGCAAATGGCCTCCCACCAACATCACTAGACAGGCACTCCAATGGAACCCCGAGGGGAAAGGGAAGGTGGGAGGGGGGGGGGAGGGGGGTGGGGGGGGGGGGGACCTACACAGTCAAGGCCAGCTGCATAGACTCCAAAGTGAGGGAAGCTGGAACCACAAGGATCCAGCCGCACAGGTCAGCCCAGAATGGCGTTGCAGCTGCCTTGTGTTCCTCAGAGATCTCACTTCATTAAGTTCTTGTTCTTGTTGGGGCCGGAATAGCTCGGCTGGTAGAGCACCAGACTCGTCATCTTGATGATCCTGAGGTTGTAGGTTCGAATCTCCGCCGGGCCGTTTCAGTGCAGGGGGATTTTTTCCCTTGGAGTTAACATTGGTTCTGACTCCATTTCCCATACAGTCCTTCGAATGAGACTATAAAACCGAGGTTCTCATGTGTGAACGCACGCATTACGTCTTGCACACACGTAAAATCCCATCACCTACGATCGGAAGAGAAGGCAGTTTGGCTACTGGTATGGACGACACGCTACACACCACAACATGCACTCTGCGTGAAGAATCGAAAGAATGAAAGGGTTGTTAAATTGAATGAACGATATTGACTGAACGACACCAGAAACCAACGAATGAAGTGCCAGCAGGCAGCTCTTCAGTCGGCTCTTCCCAGGTAAGCAGCCCATTGTGTAAACGAGAACGCAGATTGTAAAGCGCTTAGAGCTTGGTGTGTAACTGGAGATAGGCGCTATATAATCAATCTTATTAATGATTAAGCAAGCAACCAGATGACATTAGGTCTTCTTAATGGGGAAAAAACCTTACCTTTTGTTAGCAATAAAAACACCTTACCCTCATGAAAGAAGGAGTTTGCATGTGAATTTTCAATGTAAGGATAAACAAAAATAACGAAAAAGAAGACCGACACTACAATGAAGCTAGAACAGGGAAAGAAGCATGACGAACCAGCCTGAATAGGAGAACAAGCCGGAATAGAACGCCAGCGCAAAGTGCCCTGGGTCAGTCGTGGAGCCCTCGAAGGCATTTTGGAAACTTTCTGTGGATCCTGTAAATAAAAAAAAAATTAAAAATAAAAATTAAGGCATAATAACGTCCAACATAATTGCATATAACATTCAAAAAGCACCCATTATCCATTCACACACACACACACACACACACACACACACACACTCTCCTCTCTCTCTCTCTCTCTCTCTCACACATGCACATACACCACACATAAACACATACACATGCACACACACATACACACATGTCCACACATACACACACACACATGTACTTACACCACACACACACATGTACTTACACCACACACACACACCACACACACCACACATGTACTTACACCACACACACACACACATGTACTTACACCACACACACACAACACATGTACTTACACCACACACACACACACACACACACGAACTTACACCACACACACACACACACATGTACTTACACCACACACACACACACATGTACTTACACCACACACACACACACACACACACACATGTACTTACACCACACACACACACACACACACATGTACTTACACCACACACACACACACACACACACACACACACACACCACACACACACAGACGTGCCCTGCCAACAGTAGAAATCACTGTCATGATTTAAAACCAGAATTTACAAATGATAAAGAACCACAAAGAAGAATTTGAACCATATGTTGTATCAACAACTTCCATTACTAGGAATTTCATACATGCATGAATGTGCATATATGAGCGTGTGTGTGTGTGTGTGTGTGTGTGTGTTGTGTGTGTGTGTGTGTGTGTGTGTGCTGTGTGTGTGTGTGTGCTGTGTGTGTGTGTGTGTGTGTTTGTTCATCATTTTAATCCTCTTCTTCTCTCCCCTTGGTCGCAACCCTCCTCTGTCAGACACTGCCACCATTCTTTCAGCGAATAAAATCCATAAAACCTCTCATGCCAAATTTCCACTTCTTCTTTCTCTGCTTTACGACAATGACCCGACAGCTGTTGCAGGGGGGATAATGAACAGATCCTAAGGGAGACCACCCATACCAAAACATTCATACAATCATTTCTGTAATACGCCTTGGCTTAAGGCTGTGTCAGACCAATTGACATAGGCCAGAACACCAAGGCTACATCAAAATGTTGTTATGACTCTGCATAGTTATGTGGGGATTGTCTCAGTCGTGACAAGCTCCTAGCATACATTACAGTCTCCACAAATCCCCCGAAGTCGGAGTGTGGCGCCCATGTGGCGGGGTAATCAAAACGGTCACACACGTAATGTTCTTATCCCCAGCTGATGCATTTGTGCCATAAGGTCAAATACTTCGGCTGTTCGGATGATCCCTGGAGTCTTTAGCCAGGGTACGACAACAACACAAACAACATTTCTGTAATGAAAGAACAACTTTCATCCTGAAAATCGTCCTCTTACCACACAATATAACTTTTCAGGTGATACTGATGATTCCCATAATCATTCGAATGTATCGTTCTCTTACTGTCTACACTGATACGATGTCATGAAGGTAACAGAGCATACAGTCAGTATCCATGGCGCTAGTGCTTGTCGTTATTACATAAGGTAATAATAGTGGGGGAAGAAAACAATTTTTTTTTAAAAATGAAAATCATTGCCAGCACTTTTCACTCCCCTCCGTGATTACATCATTTGTCATAAATGACATATATATATAAAGGAGGCAACTTTACATTTCACAGTGAAATGATTACATTCCCATAATTTAAAGCTAAATGGGGGGATGGGGTGGGGGGTGGGGAAGCTGCTTCCTCTCATCCAATTATCTGTAATTATACCTTCGTGCTAAATCTCAAATTTCATTTCATTATTACATTTTTTTTCCTTTTCTTTTTTTTTCCTTTTTCTTTTTTTTTTTCCTTTTTTTTCCATACATGCATTATCTAACACACTTCAAGTGTTTAAACTGTAATCAAGACTCAAAGTGTCACTGCACACCATGACATCAAAGTGTCACTGCACACCATGACATCAAAAGTGTCACTGCACACCAAGACATCAAAGTGTCACTGCACACCATGACATCAAAGTGTCCTGCACGCCATGACATTACACTTTGTGTAAGTGTCACTGCACACCATGACATCAAAGTGTCCACTGCACACCATGACATCAAAGTGTCACTGCACACCAAGACATCAAACTGTCACTGCACACCACACTGCTTTCAAACGCTGCGTGAAAATCACATTGTCTTCATGTTGCTTTACCTTCAATCAAACAAGAAGTGTTTTACTGTTACAGGAGGATGGGGACGGGGAGACAGGGGGGTTGGGGTGGGCTGGGAGACATGGGGGGGGGGGGGGGGGGGGGTGAGGAGAGGGTGGGAGAACTCATTTCGTTCTGTTAATGAGTTGTTTCATAAATTAAAAAGAACATAATGTCCCTATGACAGAAGTGCCAGGTTCAAAAGAGTTACTTCCCATACATCTTTTTTTTTTTTAATAATTATGAAAAATCATGTTTAAAATTCATTTAAAATGTGTTTTAAAATTTCATTTACTTTCGTATTTATCACAGTTCTACTATTTCAATGAACATTTATTTTTCAAAATTATTCATAAAACTGTAAGTTCATAATGTTCATTTTTTGGAGAGAAAAATAAAATTCATGATCATTACATTTATCAAGGAGTTAAAAGTTGTTACCTACATCTGTTGAAATGTTTCCTGAACACAGGACCATCATTCAAATTACAGAACCTTCTCGACAAAATCTGGTGAAAAAATGATACACAGCCCCATGGAGAAACCTTTCCTATGTTTGGTGTGGATTATCAAAGGGCAGATCCTCTATCTACTTGATTGTAACAATGGTCTATGCCCCCTAATTTCAAATCTACTTTTAATGGTGGATCTCTATGATGAATGTCAATATCATATGATTGTAGGAAGTTGGTTCTAGCCACACACACACACACACACACACACACACACACACACACACACACACAAAAGTTACATGGAGACATACACAACGATGCAAGCACACACACACGTTTATGTACTCTTTTCTCCAGTTAATTCTGTTCCGAAGTTGTTGTTTTTTTTAATGCATGTTTCATTTGGAGATGATGTGGGTGGGTGGGTGGATGAGGACAGGGGAGGTGGGGGGAGGGTGTTACCACCACACTTAACACAACAAGCTTAAACTCTACATGGAAAAGGAGACTTGGCTTGTAGAGGTTAACATTTTTTAGGTGGCGGGTGGCAGGGGTGTATCCTTCACAGAAATTACCACGATAAACTGAAACCTTAAAACTACCCAGCAGGAAAAATCAACCATTTTCTTTCTCAAAGCGCAATTTACAATGGCAACCACAGCCTAGCCCTCCCTACTTTTCCTCCATCCCCCCGCCCCCCCCCCCCCCCCCTACCCACCCCATCCACACACACACACACACATGCTGCCCTGAGCTTCACAGAGGTAAATCTCTGTTTCAGACACCCACTGTCACACCCACTGTCACACACACTCTTGGCTGCACCACAAGCACAGTGCACTTTTTTTTTCTGTCAATCTTTTGGGTCAAGTTGATATTATACAGCGGGAGTCAGGATAACAACAGCGTGAAGGAAACGCCCATGACTGAAAATAAAATGAATTAAACCTAGGACACGAAAGACCACCAAACCAAAGACACCAAACCAAGACACCAAACCAGAGACACCAAACCAGAGACACCAAACCAAAGACAACCAAACCAAAGACACCAACCAAGTCACCAAACCACCAGAGTCACCAAACCAAAAGACACCAAACCAGAGACACTAACCAAGACCACCAAACCAAAGACCATCAAACCAAAGACACCAAACCAAAGACATATATAGGCAAGGCAACAATGCAAGGCTTGCATTCCAGAACTCCCACCTATCCCTTCTCCCCCTAAACTCCTTCACCCTTGCCCAAACCTCTCCCATTCCTTACAAAAATAAATGAATAAATAAATAAATAAAAGCACTGAAAGGTTTGTTGAACCCAAACATTCCATTTGCTTGGTAGTGAACTTCCCGTCATTGTCATCAGAGCACCTTGCTTTACTGTCTTATAATAACATCCCTTGTCTTCTCCTCCCCCCCCTCTCTCTCTCTCTCTACTCTCTCTCTCTCTCTCTCTCTCTCTCTCTCCCTTATCACAGCCCCAAATCCTCTTCCTATGCACACTGACCTGCAGCAGTATAAAACGTCTGACAGCAGAGGAGACACAGACAGAATCTCTGCATTTGAAACCACCGTCTTCCACAGCATAACGAATGGTCACGGGGAAAACCACTGTCTTCCACAGCATTACGAATGGTCACAGGGAAAACCACCATCTTCCACAGCATTATAAAGGGTCACAGGAAAACCACTGTCTTCCACAGCATTATCAATGTCACAGGAAAACCACTGTCTCCACACATTATCAAGGGTCACAGGGAAAACCACTGTCTTCCACAGCATTATCAATGTCACAGGGAAAACCACTGTCTTCCACAGCATTACGAATGGTCACAGGAGAACCACTGTCTTCCACAGCATAACGAATGGTCACAGGAAAACCACCTTTGAGCCGTACACCACCTAGTCACCAAAGTAACGACGCCATTGTCCACCCGGAAGGCACTAGGGAGAGCCCAGACATCTGCAAATGTTGAACAGGTTCTGGACAGGCCCTCTGATCCACATCACCATATGGATCCACACCCAACCTGATCAACACTGAATGGGATCCGAACCACGGACCCGCATCACTCTTCCTCAGGTTCATCATGAGCCGCATTGCAAATTCCAACCAAGCTCCTACAGCATCAATTCGAAAACTTTGGCATAATCATATAAACAAACAGATGAACAAACCAACCAAAAGATCCCAGGAGAATCAAAATTCCTCATTTCAGCAGCTTCCAAATTCCACCTCCCGAATAAATATCATTTTTAAACTCCTGAAAAAAAGGGACACCCAAGCACTGTGTTCATGACAGTTCAGACACCTGTCTGGCCCAAATCCCTAACGCCATTCACACTCTGTACAATGGCTGAAACAGGAGTGCGAAGGGCAGAAGGGATGGCTAAATGAAAGGGTGGGGGGCAATGGGCGTTAAAGAGCCTTGGCATTTCTTGTCATGAAAGAAACGTTTCTCAAGTTCCCGCCTTGCAGATATTCGATCATGAGCAGTCAGGAGATTACTTAGACATGTTCACATGTCTTGTACCTGAAATTAATGTTGTGTGTGGTTGTGTGTGTTGTGTGTGTGTGTGTGTGTGTGATGTGAGTGCATGCATATGCACATGTGTGTGTGTGTGGTGTGTGTGTGTGTGTGTGTTGTGTATGAGTGCATGCATATGCACATGTGTGTGTGTCGTGTGTGTGTGTGTGTTTTGTGTGTGTGTGAGTGTGTGTGGTATGTGTGTGCATGCATATGTGTGCATGTGTGAGTGTGCAAGTGTGTGTGTGTGTTGTGTGTGTGTGTTGTGTGTGTGTGAGTGTGTGTGTGTGTGTGTAAGTGAGTGAAAGAAAGAGAGAGATATAGTTGTGTGTGTGTGTGTGTGTGTGTGTGTGGTGTGTGTGTGTGTGTGTGTGTGTGTGTGGTCTGTGTGTTGCACATATGCGTGTGTGAATGCACGCATAAGAGTGGTGTGTGTGTGTGTTGTGTGTGTGTGTGTGTGTGTGTGTGTGTGGTGTGTGTGTGTGTTTGTGTGTGTGTGCGTGTGCGGCGCCATGTGTGTGATGCGTGCGTGTGAAAGTGTGTGTGTGTTTGTGTGTGAGTGCGCACATGCCTGGAAAAAAGGAGAAAGAGTCAAAATCAATGATAGAAATCAACAGAGAAAGACAAAGAGGGAAAACACACGCACGCACGCACACACACACACACACACACACACACACACACACACACATCACTCTCTCACACTCACTCACTCACACTCACTCCCTCCCTCCCTCCTCTCTCTCTCTCTCCACCAGCATTGCAAACAAAATTGGATTCAAGCAATCCAATGAACTGAAGGGAAAAAAAAACCACGTTGGAACCCACACCAACAATCATGAAGTCAAGGCAGATCCTTCAATTTGCATAGATCACATCAATTCTCAGAAATAAAGGCAGGAACTTTTATTCCCTCCCCTGACAACACACACACACACACCACCCCACCCCCAGTCGATTTCCTATGACTCGAATGCAAGACAGCAAAGACAGGCTACACAACAACACTGCCAGCAAAACACCACCAGTGCAGTCACCCATCTCCTTCTTCCAAAGGCACCGGCCTGTGACAAGGTATGTCTGGTTTCAGGGGAAAGCTGATATCCTCTTTTCTTGTGAGAAGGCCTAGGGCAGACCTGTAGCACCTGGAATTTGCTGTGGAGGGGGGCGGGAGGATGAGGGGGGGGGGGGGGGTATTTCTTGTTAGGACTGTTTTTCCTGGAAACTGGTTTACTTTGGAAACTAGCTCTCAACAGTTTTCTGTACAGCAGATTTTCTTCACTGAAAGGAAAGACGACTTGCATTTCAGCTCTTGACTTGTACATATGTAACTGTTACTGAATGACAATTTACATATGTAACTGTTACTGAATGACAATGTTTAGAACGATGCATTCAGCAAGAAAAAAAGGAGGAACTGGTTTTCACATTGACTTTGAAGACGTTTCATAACATGTCTTTGAAGTGTGTTTCTTTGGTAATGTGGTGTATAGTGTGTACTTTTCATAACCTGGTCTGCAAAACGCTTCCACATGTGTGGGATTTTTTTCCTTTCAGTTCATAAGTGAGTACACAGATAAAGGGAAAAAAATATTGAACTGACAGACTTACTACACAACACACACACACATACACCACAACACACACACACACCCACAGAGACAGAGAGAGTGCAAGCACAGGTGTTGTTTCTACCATGGTGATAAATTATCTAGACACTGAGAAATCTGTCATGACTTTATATGCACTAATTCATTTTTGCTTTGCATATGTTTTCTCTATTTTCTTTAAAATCAAAATGGCAGAATACCACACAGACAATATTTTCCCATCGTCTCCATTCCACATCTGTTATACACCCAGTTTGAAAGGATATGTGATTGTTTTGCCCCCCCCCCCCCCCCCCCCCCCCTTGTTCTTTGTCTTGAATGTTATTTGTCTTGTCTGAAGAAGACCAAAAAGATAGAAAACATGAAGAGCTTGCTTTTTACTTTGTCAATTCTTGCGGCACAGTAATTCTGTTTCTGATCTTGTTTCAGCTTCCGCCGGAAGTTGCCTCCCTTTGAAACAGTTCTACAGACAGGAAGACGACATGGCAACGACAGACAGTTCTACAGACAGGAAGACGACATGGCAACGACAGACAGTTCTACAGACAGGAAGGCGACATGGCAACGACAGACATTCTACAGACAGGAAGACGACATGGCAACGACAGACAGTTCTACAGACAGGAAGACGACATGGCAACGACAGACAGTTCTACAGACAGGAAGGCGACATGGCAACGACAGACAGTTCTACAGACAGGAAGCGACATGGCAACGACAGACAGTTCTACAGACAGAAGACGACATGGCAACGACAGACAGTTCTACAGACAGGAAGACGACATGGCAACGACAGACAGTTCTACAGACAGGAAGACGACATGGCAACGACAGACAGTTCTACAGACAGGAAGACGACATGGCAACGACAGACAGTTCTACAGACAGGAAGATGACATGGCAACGACAGACAGTTCTACAGACAGGAAGACGACAGGGCAACGACAGACAGTTCTACAGACAGGAAGACGACATGGCAACGACAGACAGTTCTACAGACAGGAAGACGACATGGCAACGACAGACAGTTCTACAGACAGGAAGACGACATGGCAACGACAGACAGTTCTACAGACAGGAAGACGACATGGCAACGACAGACAGTTCTACAGACAGGAAGACGACATGGCAACGACAGACAGTTCTACAGACAGGAAGACGACATGGCAACGACAGACAGTTCTACAGACAGGAAGACGACATGGCAACGGCAGACAGTTCTACAGACAGGAAGACGACATGGCAACGACAGACAGTTCTACAGACAGGAAGACGACATGGCAACGACAGACAGTTCTACAGACAGGAAGACGACATGGCAACGACAGACAGTTCTACAGACAGGAAGACGACATGGCAACGACAGACAGTTCTACAGACAGGAAGACGACATGGCAACGACAGACAGTTCTACAGACAGGAAGACGACATGGCAACGGCAGACAGTTCTACAGACAGGAAGACGACATGGCAACGACAGACAGTTCTACAGACAGAAGACGACATGGCAACGACAGACAGACGGAAACTGACGGTAAAACTTATCACACTTTGATGATGCAGGAAGGAAGCAGTCCTAATCTGACACAGTCAGGAATCTGTTGTGACAGTGTATAAAAATGTAAGCCAGGAGAGACAGACAGACAGACAGAAACAAAGAAAGATAAAGAGACAGACAGAGACAGAATGTGTGTGTGAAGAGAGAGAGAGAGAGAGAGAGGAGAGAGAAGAGAGAGAGAGAGAGAGAGAGAGAGAGAGAGAGAGAGAGAGAGAGAGAGACTGACAGAGACCGACAGACAGACAGAGACAGAGATGGACAGACAGAAACAGAGTCAAGAGTCAGAAACAGAAACACACAGAAACAGAGACAGAGACAGACAGACAGAGAGAAAGTGGAGATTGAGCAAGAGAGGGACAGAGAAACAGACACAGACAGACAAACTGAAAACAGGGTGTATGGGTTAAGAGACTACCTGCGGGAGAGAGTATGGCAGAATTTAGGAGAGGGACGAGAGACAAGTGAAAAACACAGAGAGCTGAGACGATGCACAGACTAACGACACAGACAGAGAGCTGAGACGATGCACAGACTAACGACACAGACAGAACTGTAGATACAGAGTGAAACGGTTCAAGGAATGAGACGCACACTAACATCCATCCACGACAGACAAACTCTTCCCTCACTACAGACGATGATGATCACATGACTTTACTGACCCATGCCGATCTTGACCAGCCCCGTGATGATGATGATGATGAGGGCGAAGATCTTGGTGAAGGTGAAGATGTCCTGGACGCGGGTGGCCCATTTCACGTTGGTGCAGTTGATAAACGTGAGAAGGGCTGCAACCACACACACAGAGGAAGGGCCTAACTCTCGGCAGTCACCAAGATAACCCAGCCAGTGATCTTTCCCTGAGGACTGAAGAGCGTTTGTCAAGGTTTGGGTCAGGTGTAGAAACACAACAAACAATAGTGCAGCTATGACGGGATCTTTCTACCAAGATGAAACGCAGCTATGACTGGAATTTTCTGTCAAGTTGATTTCTGGTATACCAAGCTTTTCTAATTTAAAATAAGTTTTTACATAAACACAAAAGCCCATGCATTGCGCACATATGCACATCCCTCTCTCTCTCTTCTCTCTCTCTCTCACACGCACACACACACACATACACACACACTGAATAACTTTGCTGTGTAGACACAATACTCAGTGTTGTCTTTCTGTCGATTCCTTTTCACATGAAAAACAAAATCCTGTCAGAAAAAAAAAAATCATCCCCCCAAATTTTTTGTTAGGGAATAAAAAGCAGCACTTTAACTGACCTACATATCTTTTTTTTTTTAACGATAAAGGAAAGGGAGGAAGGGGAGGGGGGCAATCTATCTTGATAAAAATAAAGCATTACATAACGGAAAAAAAGACAAAACAGCCCCACCTAGTGTGCTACTGACCTAAGGTCTTTCCTCTGTTAGCAGATAAACTGTCCATTGTGTAATACAGTTCTGTAATCCCTGAATCACTGGTCCAGGAACCCATGGGCGCTATGCAATATAACCCCTGTACCAGTGGTCTCCCTCTCCTAGGACTGTCCGCAACCGCAGGGATGCATAAATAATAAGCATCCACTACTGCTCCAAGTTTGAATAAAAATAATTTTCTTACAAATACCCAGGCATACTAGCATGCACACACATGCAGCTTCCTGCATGCGCAAGAAAGTATGCTCATTATTATCATTATAATGAATACTTACATAGCGCCAGTTCTTGCCTAGAGACCCAAGCTCTAAGCACTTTACAATCCACACTCGTTTACACAATGGGCTGCCTACCTGGGTAGCGCCGACTGAAGAGCTGCCAGCTGGCGCTTCAGTCAGTCATTTCCCTGTGTCATCCAGTCCATATCATTCAATATCATTCACTCAATATCCTTACTTCCTTCATTCTTTCCATTTCTTACGCACGGTGCATGCTACGCGTAATGTGTCATCCATACCAACGGCCAAACTGGTCTTCTGTTCCGAAAGTTGGTGATGGGATTTTACGTGTGCGCAAGATGTTATGCCTGGGTTCACACACAGAACTTCGGTTTATAGTCTCATTCGAAGAACTGTTTGGGAAATGGAGTCAGAACCAATGTTATCTCTGAGGGAAAATCCCCCTGTACCGAAACGGCCCGGCAGAGATTTGAATCTGCAACCCCAGGATCACCAAGATTACAAGTCTGGAACTCTACCAACTGAGCTATTCCGGCTCATGTCAGATGACAGACGCTTGACTAAAGCAGGCAAGAGAGGAATGCACTCATTATTTTGTGTAAATGAAGGATGCATTAATAAAAAGTGGTCTATATGGGATGCATTCAGTATGTGTGTAAATGAAGGATGCATTAAAAAAAAAAGTGTTCTCAACAGGAATGCATTCATTAAGGATGCAAATGAAGCATGCCTTAAACAAAAATGTATGAGAAAGGAATGCGTTCATCCAGTGTGCAAATGAGGGATGTACTGATAAAATATGCGCACAAGAGGCGCATCGTTCATAAAGTTTTCGTCGTATGTGTCAGTTTCAGATCATCATGGAGGCGCCAGCGTGCAGACTAGGCCAAGACATAATTACGCTACACTTCATGTGCCAAGCCAGCAGACGACATGTGCAAGGTTACGTGGCACCGGCCGCATGAATCGGTGAATGAATACCAAGAAAAAGAGTGTAGCATCGGACGCATGAATCGGTGAATGAATACCAAGGAAAAAGAGTAAGAAGAAGGTCTCATGGACAGAGACTATTAGACGCAAAAGTGGAGTTGTGTGTATGTGTGTGGCGTGCGTGAGGTGTGTGGTTGTGTGTGTTGTTGTGTGTGTGTGTGTGGCATGGTGTGTGAGTGGTTTAGTGTGTGGTGTGTGTCAGTTGTGTGTTGTTGTGTGCCACGGCGCATGCACATGTAGTGTGTGTAATACGGACACAAAATATAGGATAAACAAATTGATATATAAGATCAAAGTACTGGGACTATTGATTTTATAGTAAATAATAAATTATATAATTTATTTTATTTTTCCCCATTCACCCACTCATGCACATACTGTAAGGTTTAGGCAGAATCATCTACCACTGCAGATATGAATGCGTACTCCCCTAGTTTCTTCAATCAAGACATAGGCAAGCTTTGTTTATAATTCAATAATATATGATATATAATATTATATATATAATATATATTATATATATATATATATATATATATCTGTCTATATAAATATATACACATATGTATCTATAGAGAGAGAGCAATATATATATATAGATATTGATAGATAAAATAAGTGTGCAAGACAGGGAGAAATAACTCTATAAAAACAAGTGTGTAAGACAGGGAGAATTAATATAAAACAAGTAAGACTGGGAGAAATAACTCTATATAAAACAAGTGTATAAGACAGGGAGAAATAACTCTAAGGGACTTGGGAGAGCGTAGACCTCTGCCACGGTCAAATGGATCTTGAAACCTCCTTTTGATCCAGATCTGCACCAAAATGAAAACATTTTAAAAGGTCTTTTTATTAGAAAAAAAAAACACAAGAAGAAAGAAAGAATGATGATTAACTGTAACACAGGATGAAAAGCAAGTTAGAAGGTAGATTCTTTTCAAATCATTTATTTTGACATTTAATGTCTATGTATGATATGAGCCAGTCCATTCATGAGCAAAATTTTTTTTTTCTGCCAAAAACCCTGAAGAAGATAGACGTTCTTTATCCTTGCCTTTCAGGTTATCGTAGTGATAGTGGTGAGCACATACTGCCAGACAGCAAACAATGAAACATAAATATATACACTTTTTTTTTCAATTTTCAGGCCTACACCCTCTAATTTCCCTCTACCCCCCACACTCACTCAACCCTTCCTGCCACCCCCCCCCCCCCCCCCCCCCCTTTTCTCGTTCTTTCTTTTTCTTGTTTTTGCTGGGGGTTTTTTGTTTTTGTATTTTTTCATTCATTTGCTTGTTTGTTGTGATGTCTCATTCCTGCGAACACATGAATATACCAGCATACTCAGCAAAATGCTAACAACGTCTCTCATTACTGTTGTGCAAAACTTCTTTTTTTTCTTTTTAACATTAATTTTTTTCCTGCCTCCCTGGTCAACGTCTGTGTACATCTGCATCTCTCTGAATCCCTCCCTCACGTGAAGGTAATTATCTAATCATGCACTCAGACAATCTGTTAGATGTTTAACATCTTACACTCCAGGCGGAGATGAGAGGCATGGAGATTTTTACATCATGTCCCATACAACATGCAGAGCGTTATGGAGAGGGGGAAAAAAACCCTGACAAGCATTCCGTCTATGCCTACTTCATATGCCGCGACGGACGGACAGCAACAACAACCCTCATGCCCATGAACGAGGACGATACATGCTGGCACACCCTAAGTCAACACGCCAGAGGATGACATGATGAGGTACTTCTTTCTTTCTTTCCCTTTCGTTATATATGTATCTGGAAACACACGTCTCTAAAGTTTTTGGATGTCAAAGCACTTGCTGAGACCGATGTGAGAAATGTAATGTATGGGACAAAGAGAATCTTGAGAGAGGTGACTGGTACTGATGAGGCATAACTCCATTCTGTCATTCTTTTCACACCTTTTTGAACATTTTTGTTCTCCCTCAAATCAGACTGTGTGTGCATGCCTGTGCATAATTCGCATGTTTGTTGTTTTTTTTAACTCTCAGACCCACGAAACAGGTAAATGCAATAAAAAAAAATCTGCTCTGATGTTATATCCTGTGGTTAACAATAAAATCTGCTCTGATGTTATCTCCTGTGGTTAACTAATTACATGCCTGACGAGCCCTTTCAAGATCAAACAACCACTGATCTATCACTTCTTTTGATGGAAATAATACCTCCTGAGTTATTTATGACTGGCCTGCTCTGGGAAAACAGACTATTCTAAATAATACCTCCTGAGTTATTTAGGACTGGCCTGCTCTGGGAAAACAGACTATCCTAATCATTTTGAGGAGGATTTAGAACACTCTCCTTTATCCACTGATGAATTCCCAGGCGAAGATCATTCAATTATAATGCAACTGCGCCTTTCCCTGGAGCTAATTCACTTCTAAAATGAGGGTAAATTAAAATTATCACTCCTTAACTGATAATGATGTGTCATAAATGAATCTACGAGCATTAGTAATAAAACTATAATTTTCTTTTTATAAGAATGTAAGTTAAAACTGCTGAATTGAAATAAATAAACAAAAGAAGGAGAGAAAAAAAAAACCAAATAATTCAAACGTGTCCTTTTTGTTGCTGTTTTTTAATGCGAGACGTGGCAAGGGCTGTACATTGTGCTCGATGCTACCACTGTTCACGAACAGCTGAGCTATAACATAAAACCTGTAAGTACCCCAGACACAACACAGTGCTGTTGAAATGTATGGTCACCTGGACTGTCACTGTCTGCACTTGTGCCCCATCAGCTGTTACGTAACACGTCCCTGCCCCTCAGAATGTTGGAGGACAATATCGGTGTTGTGTAATACAAGTTGTCAAACTAATATTCGCACTAATGGTCCATTCTCCCTCTCAGTGATAAGGCTTCAGGGGAAAAAAAAGAGCAAACAACTCTAGATTCCACTTCAACTGGGCTATCAAGGAGTCAAGTGAGCTTTGACATTTGGAAGGTCAAGGTCAAGCTGTGAGTTACGCTGTGGCACAGCCGAACCCACTGTACACAGCATGAGCCCTGGTGGTGTGGTTGGGAAACTGGGTGAACTTTCACTGGGAGGATGCGACAGACTGAGAACCAAACCTCCAGTCAGTAGAAGATACCATCAAACACAGTTCACGTGATTCTCACAAATTTAGTGCTTAGTGTTCTTTTCGTATCTATGAAATCTGTCATTCTGTACAGCTCCAGAAACATTTACCTCAGTTAGAAACCATTAGTTTGTAACAAGGAAAGGAAATTTAATGCTTGGAAGCACTTCAGATTGTTTTGACGGGTCAGGGGGTCAAATGACCCACTAACGGTAAAAATGAAGGGGGGTCAATTTAGAAAATCATAGGCCAAATCTGAATTCACTTTGGAGGGGAGTGGCAAGGGGGTGGGGGGGGGGGGGGGGTGGTGGGGGGTGGAAGGTAAGCATTAGGTGATGTCGGGGTATGGGCTGCCAAGCTCTACAGCAAAACTGGAAAAGGGCAGGCAGTAATGGGAAGTGGGGGAAAGGGGGGGGGGGGGGGGGGGGGGTGGGGGCATATCCATCCTTCCCTGACCAAAAGTGGTTTCCAACAACAAACAAACAAAAAGAAAAAGGACCCCTATTTTTTCTTCTCCAGGGTTTATTTGGTAAGCAAGTTTAACAAAGTAATTTGGGGCCCGTACACTCACCCTTTCTTTTCTTTTTTTTTTTCTTTTTTCTTTTTTGGAAATGGGTATGTATTTACCTCGTCATGAACAGAAAACCCACAATACATAAATCTATCTTATTTGTGTGTGTGTGTGTGTGTGTGTGTGTGTGTGTGTGTGTGTGTGTGTGTGTGTGTGTGTGTGTGTGTGTTTGTGTGTGATACTGCCACAAAAAAGCACTATACAGGCAAACTGACACTGCATGATGGACAACTTACATTCAATCATGCATGTTTAATTTAATTGCAGTCTCACTAACACATCGAATTACAAAGAAGAGCTGGTGTGCTAAGAGGTAAAAAATAGACTACAGATCTAGAAAAAAGACAATTGTAAGTGACAGGAACGCGCATACGCACACACAACACACACACATACACACCACACACAAACACACACACAACACACACACACACACAAAACACCACACACACACATAAAGACACAGACACACACCACACACACACACACACACACACACACACACACACCACACACACACACACACATAAAGACACAGACACACACAGACACACACAGACACACACACACACACACACGCAGGTGAGAAAGTCAACAAATGTGTTCATTGCTGTACCCATCTACAGCACAGGAAACAATGCTTTACTTTAACAAAGCCTAAGGCGGCAAAAAAAAAAAAAGAAATTATCTGCAACTACAGAGTCATGAGTAGAAACAGGCACCGTTAAAGGCCCTACCCCCCCCCCCCCCCATCCCACCCTGCTCTATGGCCTTCTCACTGATTAGTACTTCTCCTAGAGGAAGCCAGTCTCTTTGCAAGCACACCAAATAATGGTGTCAGTACACACGGGGCCCCTTTAAACTATGACACCCATGGGAAGCTTCCTTGTAACCCTTGCTCCCCGTTTCCTTGTATGCGTATCATTGTATGCATATCATTGTATGTGTATGATTGTATGTGTATGATTGTATGCGTATGATTGTATGTGCTCCAGTCACAGGAACCGAAACCTACCAGCAGCACTGGTTTGGAGACAGAAACAAAAGCGACCTCCCTTTATTGATTTTTACTGCTTATACATCCCTTTGTCAGCAAAGATTTGCTTTCAGTGGAAAATACTGTTCTGGTACTGCAACGGTGTTTTTTTTTCCCCTTTAATGGCTGTCAAGGGACTATCGCATGCATCAGAATGGTCCAGGGAGTCCAAGTTCTTCCATTTTGCACTCGCTAAAGGGAAAGCATCTTCATTTCCACACAGAAATTGTAAGGACAACTATTTAAAGTTACTGTAATTTTTTCTTAAAAGTCAATGAGTTACAAGAAATGGAACCTATATTTGAAAAAGATAACTAGTATGTGGAATTACATTTTGTAAAGAAAGAACAAAATAAACGTATGTTTCTACAGACACAAGCTAACAAAGGATAATCGCAAACATAGCGAGACAGAAATCTACACTACAGACACAAGCTAACAAAGGAAGAATCAAAAACATAGCGAGACAGAAATCTACACTACAGACACAAGCTAACAAAGGAAGAATCAAAACATAGCGAGACAGAATCTACACTACAGACAAAGCTAACAAAGGAAGAATCGAAAAACAAGCGAGACAGAAATCTAAAGAAAGAATGACTGGAAAGACAGAAACAGGAAAAGAACTTTCTACACAAAAAAACAAAACGCACAAACAAGCGATCAAAGTTTACAACAAAAAAAACCGTTAGCAAGGGCATCGATATCTTTTAATAACCTATGACTTGGAAACTCCGAAAGAGGAAGAAAAGTTCTCTAGATAATAGATCAGTAAAACCACTTTTCATGAATGATAAAGTTTGAAGCATCTATTCACAGTTGTGACTCAAAACCCTTCATTCATGGGCTACAACTCCAAATACTCACACACTGGACATGGAACAAGGAAAATAACCCACACAGGATTATAAATCTGTACAAAATATAAACTTTTGTACCAGTGTTAGCAAAAGGCTGGAGTGTGTTTCTGTGCAGCAGCCTAAATAATGTCAACAGGTGTACGCAGCTGTCAAGAACATGACTTGAATAGAAATCAATACAGTTAATGACTGAGTCTTACTATTGTAACCAAGTCTTACAGGAGGACAACACGAAGATAGTTGCACACAAAAAGGATCCATTTTCTGTCAAACTTGAAGAAATCTGTTCTACTTGTTAAATAGACTGAAAACTGCTGATGCCGAAGCGGTTGACAACCTTCTTTTAACTGATTACCTGAAATGAGGTCACGATCTGTCAGTGTCAGTGTCAATGCGCCAAGTTCTTTCCTGAACAGGGCAAAGCACGCATCAAACCTAGACCCACTGTACGAAATCTTTCTGTAATGACCTTCAAACATGGGTCTGATTTGTAAACTTACACTGGATACACTTAACACGAAACCAGGTGAAACAAAGTTTCGGTTATCATAAATGAACTAACAAATTCCAAAGGGGTTATTTTTACCAGCTAGTGAAATTTGGTTGACCCAAAAAGTTGGGGTACCATGAAAAAAAAATTTCAGCTCATTCAGTTTTGGTAAGAGTAGTAGACTTTTATCGAGTATTAGAGTGATATAGTTATCTAGAATATAGACAAAGAAAAGAAATTGAAGGGCAGGGTGGGGTGGGGATGGGGGTAGGGGAGAGACTACAAGGCAGGAAGTCTGTTCTTGATGCCAGTAATGGGAAAGGCCTCTACTCACAGGTTCCTTCATCTCCATTCATTCCACAGCCACTAACATCATGCCGATTACTCTGCTGCCTCATGAGCTGCATTATAGGAAGGCAGTGAGGATTCAATTGTCGGCCACTTTATGTAAATTTATCAGAAAAGGAAAAAAAAGAAAAGCATGCAAAGCGACAGAGGAAAAGGGGATGGGGAGGGGTTAAAGGGTTAAGGGACAACCTACACCTTACCTATTCTAACTAAAATTCTAGTCTTTGTTACCTCGCCTTGAATGAGTCAGCTATGGATGGAAGGCATGCACTGCCGTAGCTGCTTTAACCAGGCAACTGTTTCTCTCTGACGTACATGGGCTGGGTGTGAGAAATGTTTGTAACACTGAAAAGTTTGTGGCCGGAGTCCAGGGTCCCCTTAAGGCCCCCCCCTCCCCCCCCCCCCCCAATCCTCCTCCCACCCCCCCCCCCCCCCCCCCTCCCCAGTAGGGTGCAGGGTCAACACCCTGCCTGAGAGTCTGCTGGGAGAGACCCCCCCAGACACTGTCAAAAACTTGATATTTAAGGACAGTTTACTGCATTCTCCTTTGATGCAAAAAAAAAAAAAAAAAGAAAAAAAAAAAAAGAAAAAAAAAAAAAAATCGCCAAAACGCCAATACGGAAATCTGTACAATACTCCCACCATGGATATGAAAGTGATTGGGAGAAAGCAGCCTACTGTTCTACTGTAGATTTGTGAATTTCAAAGTATAATTTATGAATTCAATGAACAAAAGTATATACTATATACTGAAGGTTCAGCCATCATAAGTAAGTGCAGTAATGATTCAGTCGACTCAGACCTGTCACCTGTCCTTTTCATTTGCATTAGTATCAATTTGTGTCAGAAAGAATTTCCAGTTGTTGGGTTTTTTATAATCTCTCCCTATTTTTCTTCTTCTTTTTTTTCTAATTCATGGGCTGACTGGCTTTATCATCACAAAATTTTCATCCCCATGGATGTGAATGAACATTTCTCATCCTGCGTTCATTTCCAGGAATCAAACCAATCAGAACACTCAGAAACAATCTTGCAACATGAAAGTGGATGTATACAATCCTATCGCCTGAAATGCAGCACATGCACTCGCGCGCGACACACACACACACAGAGTGTCAAATACACAGATTGTCACACACACACAGTGTCACAAACACACACACACACACACACACACATGCACACACACACACACACAGTGACACACACACACACGTGACACACACACAGTGACACACACACACACACAGTGACACACACACAACACACACATGCATACACACACACTGCATGCACACACACCACACACACACACACACACACACACACACACACACACACACACTCACACAAACGCATATATATGCACACACACACACACAACACACACACAAACTTGAAGCCTTAAATTTTAAAAGCTTTTAAAAGCCGAGCTATCATGACAGTATTAATACCTGAACAGCAATTCTGTGATAATAATAATCTGTTCAACTTCACACTGTTCTTAGCATAGCACCAATTAATTAACAAAAACAGCACAAAACAATTATATTCTATAGTACAAGCCTTAAATATTATATGAATTTAATGAAATAATCTCAACTTTCATTAAGAACAAATAACAAACTTTAATAATCATAACAGAAATAATCAGTGACAACAATAACACTGTCACTGATGCATAAAATTCGAAATATACATTGCCAGCTATTGCATCATGCGTCTACGCAAACAAATCAGAAGTACCCTTCGCAAACTTTTTTCAGTGATCTTTAGACACGTCTCCTTTCCTTCACAGACAAGGGAAAATACCAACAACAAGCCAAACAATGGCTGGGTTGTGGATGCAAGTTTGAAGTATGGGACAAGAAATACATGTATGTAACTTTAACATCTCACAGTAAGGTGTAAGGTGTATACCCTCTCTCCGGCTGAATTCCATGAAATGTAGAACTTGCTGAGGTCAGTGCCCTGAACAAATAGGGGAGGGGGAGGGTGAGGGAGGGGGGGGGGGACAGGCACATACTAACCACTTAAGTGCGGCTCTGTGGACATCTGACACAGGCTAACAACTCTGCAGCCATTAGGTCGACCTTTCTACGATTAAGAAAAAAGAAAAAGAAGCTGGAGGGTGAGGGGAGGGGGATATTTGAAGGGAATGTGGAGATCAGAAGGATCTGGGGGATGACAGTTGGAATGGAAAAGCAGGGCGTTGTATTTTTCATTATATCTTTTACCAGCAGCATACGTGGACCATTGTAAAGACCCGTTTTGAGACAATCCCCCCTCTCTCTCTCCCTGTCTGTCTGTCTCTCTCTCGCTCTCGTTCACCGTGTTCACCTGTCACGCTTTCCTCTACTCAGGCCAACCCAACTCACTGATGCATAACGCCGCCAGCAGCGTGACGGGTAACTGTGGGGCGCCACAGTCTGGAAACAACGGCTGCAGCACGTAATTAGCAAACGTCAATGCGGTGATGGCGTTACCCGTAGGCACCAGCACCACCAGACACACCCACAAGAACAGAAAGGCCGGCAAGTCGCCGTACGCCTGCAGGATGTAGCCGTAGTCGGCCCCCGAAGACAAGATGCTGGTGCCCAGTTCCGCGTAGCAGATGGCCCCCACCCCGCATATCAAGCCCGTCAGACCCCACACGAGCAGACACAGTCCCACGGACCCCGCTTCCAGGAGAACACCTTTGGGCGACACGAAGATCCCGCTTCCCACAATGATCCCCACGATGATCCCTACACCGTTCATCAGCCCCAGCTGTTTTTTGAGCTGGAGTTTGTTGTCCCCGTTCCCTCCTCGCTCTGAGCTGCCCTCGACAGAAGCACATGGTTCCTCTCTCTCCATCGCGCAGTCACTACCGCTCTTTCTGACTAGCACTCACACGTGTACACATGAACGGAGGGCCAGAAAACGCGTGGAAAAGTTCAGATAAACTCTTCACACGACTACAGTAATGAGGTGCAGTGAGTTAAAACCGCATCCGGACATTGGTCGCCAGCTGAACATTGTTGTTCGGCAGTTCCGAGACATGGTCCAACGTGTGTCACGCGTTAGAAAGTTTCTGTCCCTCTCTGCATACAACCTTAATTACGCTTCCCGCGATCACAATGCGCATGCGTAGGGCCTAGTTGTGCGATGAAAGGAGCAGCCGGCGAGCGAGCGCGCTCGCAGTGAAGGTGTGCTGTGTACTTGGGCACGCGCGCAGGTTTTCCTTGTTGTCGAAACGTCGTCGAAAAATTCAGCGATTTAAAACCATGAATGCATTTTCATTTATGTATCCCTCAGATTCATCTGCCCTGTGGATTGGGCATAGAATAGACCCACTGCCCTGCCAATGCATGTCGTAAGAGGCGACTAAGGCAGGACCACCTCGCCCCGAGGATAAAGGGGTTTGCGAAGGGCTAACAACCCTACCTGTAAAAAAAGACGAGTTACAGAAGCATCGACGACAACGAACCAAAACATTCACCTGGGCAAGGAAGGGTCTCCATCCCGGAGACTTATGACGCAGTGCAGTGAAAGCCGAAAGGAAGCTGCAAGGCTGACTTCCCCTTCGAACACCCAGGACAACGACGAGAGTAGCCACATGAACATCAGGACGATGTACAAAACAGGAAAAACCATCCCCAAGTTGCGAGAGAGATGAAAAACTACAAGATACGGAGTGCTAGACTGAGTGAGACAAGGTACCTACAACAGGACAGCTGAGACTTTTCACGGAGAACAGCTATGACTCAGACACACAGAGGATGGAGCCCCCCCCCCCCCCCCCCCCCCCACTGAGGACGTGGCCCTGATGCTGGCACCGGAGGCACAAGAGGCACTCATCGGATGGGAACCTGTCAACTCCCGCATCATCACAGCCAAGTTTACCACGAAGAAAGAATGACATCAGGCTGAACATCATCCAGTGCTATGCTCCCACCAATGATGCGGAAGAAGAGAAGAAAGATGACTTCTATCAGCAACTACAGACAGTGATAGACAGAAGAGGAGCAAAGGGCATAAACCATACTGATAGGAGATTTCAACGCCAAGATTGGAATGGACAACACAGGCTACGAGGACATCATGGGGGCACACGGACTGGGACAGATGAACGAGAATGGTGAGCGTTTGCAGACCTGTGCGCCCTGAACCAGCTGGTGATAGGAGGAAGCATCTTCCCACACAAGCGCATCCACAAGGCCACATGGAGATTCCCGAACCACGTCACGGAGAACCAGATTGTCCACATCTGCATTAGCCGCAAATTCAGGAGATCATGGCGGGATGTACGAGTGATGAGAGGTGCTGACGTGTCATCAGACCACCTCCTTCTTTTAACAACGGTGAGACTTCGCCTCAAGAGATTCACTAACGCCAACAACACATGGACAAGGTACAATGTCGTACTGCTCAGAAACAGGGACACACATGCAGCATTCCAGATCAGCCTTTCCAACAGGTTCCAGCCGCTACAAGAGCTGATAGAAGACGGTGAGACGGACATCGAGACACAGTGGGAACACGACAAGAAGCTCTGGCATGACACATGTGAAGAGATCCTAGCAAGAAGAAGACCCAGCACAAGGAAATGGATCTCTGCCAACACCATCCACAAGCTGGAAACAAGGAGAGAGAAAAAACTATGCTGAACACGAGCCGGTCAAGAGCAGCTAAGGCAAAAGCACAGGAAGAGCACACAGCAGCGAACAGAGAAAGTAAAGAAGAGCATCAAGAAGGACAAGAGGCCTACTTTGACGACCTGGCCAGTCAAGCAGAGGCAGCAGCCGGACAGAGGAACCGAAGACCTGTACCGATGACCAAGAAGCTGACGGGCAAGATCCAGCAGACAGACAAGCCATGAGGACAAGAATGGAAACCCACTGACAACATACCGAGGAACAGCTGAAACGATGGGCAGAACACTTCGGGTAAGCTGCTGAACCCCCCGCCCCTGACGCACACCAGACATCCCACCTGCAGAGACAGAGCTGCTGAACCGCCCCGCCCTGACGCATCACCAACATCCCACCTGCAGAGACAGACCTGCCCATCAGCTGTGACAAACCCTCAAAGGCAGAGATCAAGAAGGCCATCATGACTCTGAAAAATGGGAAGGCTGCAGGGCCGGACAAGAACCAGCAGAAGCCATCAAAGTCAGACATAGAGACAGCTGTCAACATGCTATACAGCCTCTTCACAAGATCTGGGAGAAGGAGGAGGTACCAGGCCCAGTGGAAAGAAGGAATCATCATCAAGCTGCCGAAGAAAGGAGGTCTCTGGACTGCAGAAACTACCGAGGGATCATGCCCGTCAACGCCAGCAAGGTTCTCACAGGGTTCTACTGGAGGATGAAAGGGCTGTCGACCCCAGGCTCCGAGACCACAGGCAGGCTTCCGGCGGAACAAATCATGTGCTGACCAGATCGTCAGCCTGCGCATCATCGTGGAGCAGTCGCTGGAGTGGAACACCCCCCTTTACATCAACTTCATAGATTATGAGAAGGCTTTCGGACAGTGTGGACAGAGAGATGCGTGGAAGCTGCTGAGGCATTACGGAGTCCCCGAGAAGATTATCATCCCTCATCCGGTGCACCATACCAGGACATGAACTGCAGGATTGCCCACGCCGGCCAGCTGTCTGAAAGTTTCGAGGTGAAGGCTGGAGTTCGGCAGGGTGCCTGCTGTCGCCTTTCATCTTCCTCCTGGTCATTGACTGGATCATGAAGACCACTACAACAGGCAGGAACAACAGTATACAGTGGACACTCTGGACGCAGCTCGACGACCTCGACTTCGCTGACGACCTGGCGCTCCGTCACACAGCCACAGCCAGATGCAGGACAAGACCACTTCGCTTGGAGACCACATCAGCAGGGACAGAGCTCAAGATTAACAGGAAGAAGACCGAGCTAACACCACTGCCAACACACAGTCACAGTCGGGGGAGAGCCCATCAGGGAAGTGCAGACATTTCGTCTACCTGGGAAGCGTGTTGACCAACAGGGAGGCACGGACCGAACGTCACAGCCAGAATCGGCAAGGCAAGAGCACTTTCGTCATGCTCAAGAACGATCTGGCATCTGGAGGAATCTGCAAAGAACCAAACTCCGCACTTCAACTCCAGTGTGAAACCCAATTCTGCTTTAACGATGCAAGACATGGCGGACAATACAGACGATGCAACAAAATCAGACATTCTTCAACATCTGTCAGAGGCGCATCTACAAAATCCGATGGCAGGACAAGATCCGAAACGAAGATCTGTGGGAGCGTGCGGACAGGAACCAGTGCCAAGCAGATACTGCAAAGGAAATGGGGCTGGATCGGACACACCCTCAGAAGCCAGCATCCACACACACGCCAAGCCCTGACCTTGGAACCCGCAGGAAAGAGAAGAGAGGCCTGGCCTCGCAACAGCTGGAGGCGAGACACTGAGGCGGAGTTGAAATCAACAAGGGCCAACTGGACTGGAATGACCAGAACAGCCAAACAGAGTGCGATGGCGAAGGGTTGTCGATGGCCTCTGCACCACCGGGAGCGATGGGCATAAGATGACGAATGATCCTCTCAGATTCAGAAAGCGAATAACCTACTTCAATAACCTCCAATGATGAGGCAATATCAGTTCCTGTCGACTCGTCTGATCACACCTTCTTTCTATCTTCATTTTTCTTTTCAATTCTTTTGAAAGTCTTTTCCTAGATCTTGTCTTTTTCTCTCTGTCTCTCTTGTACCCCTTGAGAGACTGGCTACACATTTTTCGTGTTTGAATTGCGAAAATTAAAAAAATTAAAATAAAATAAAAAAATCTCCAAACCAAGGTGTAGGCCACCTTTAATACGATCGAAATCCGTTTTCTTTTTTTTTTTTTCTTCAACTGCTTCGCCAAGAACAAGAACCTTTCAAAAGTCAGTAACACCATATGTCCGCAACCTAGATGAAGTTGAATTTATCGACTTAAATGAGGTGTGGAGAGCAACAGTGTATGCTGTCTCATAGATTAAAACGAAAGGAAATAAACGTGTAAGCTTATTGATAGCGCCACACTAGAGTATCTTAACTGGTCGTGATTTTAGAACGTAGTTTTTAAAAAGAAGCGGTCTAACTTCCGCCAGACGATACAGACAAACAGATTACAGAATAAAACACAATGCATTTCGACCTCTTGGGGTTTTTGTTTGTTTGTTTGTGTTTGGGGGTTTTTTCCAGGCAAAACCAAGTAACATTTAGGACAATGAAAACGAAGAACAAGCAACCACTTATCTTCTCATGTTCGCGCAAAATGGGTGTTGGATGAAAACGAGGCCGTTAAGAAGGGGATCATGGGAGTTGAAATAAAATGATAAATATAATGGTAACAATAGCAATAATAGTGATAATAGTAGCGATGCTGAAAACGTAAATACTAAGAGGAGGAATTCTCAAAAAATTTTTCAATATAAGAAATGTTGCTTACAGCCCAGCCGACCGCAAGGGCCACATCAGGGCTGTTTTTTCAATATAATATGACGTTAATAGTAGG
>CM031612.1:6044662-6047162 GCA_018398815.1 Conus ventricosus | reverse complement strand
AGATCAGGTTAAGTACTGGGTGGGGTTAGGATCTGGTTTTGGCTAAGGTTAGGACCAAGTCACTCCAGGCTACTCATATATTTTTTTTTCTAAGGATTAATTAAAATCACTCCCATTGTCATGTAATGTGTCCGAATGTGTATGGATGTGTGATTACCCAAACCTTGGAGGAGCCCCTTGCGATCGGCTTGGCGTAATGATATGGTAGAGACGCTGAGAATATGATCACTGCAAGGATTTGAAACGCCAGATTTTTTATTAACAGGTTTTTTCGCAAGAACCTTATTTTCTTCCTCAAGCGCAAGAAAAAGAGATGTGTATCCAAACACGTCGCCATTGGCATACAAACAAACCCAATGATAATCTCGTGACCATTTCGAACTGCGATGAAGCGAGGCTTAAATGTGAACCATTTTCATTTTAAAAAAAATTATTTCCTTCTGGGGCGGCTATTGAATTGAACGTTTGCTTTCATTATTCACCATTCAGAAATAAATCGGACGGTCACAGTTATTTTTTTGCGGGAAATGAATCACAAACTTTAACGAGAGTGCAGGCGGCACAACAGAAACAGGACAACAATCACGACACTGCAGCAGCAGCAGCAGCAGCAGCAGCAGCAGCAAAACATTCACCGACAAAAAAAGAAAGAAGAAAAATAGATTAAACACCAAAACAGTAATCCCACGAAAGTGGCTGTTCTGAGTTAGTTTTTAACAACAGACCTGTGCGAGATATAACACTATCAGATTTCAAAGCAGTAGCAGACAAAATAGCAACAAAAATGAATTATGTAAATCAATTTGGGGTGGGTGGGGGGGTGGAATCTCCACACTAAACACCTCTAATCCCACAAAATTGATTGTCAAGGCTAAGGTTAGCAAACTCATCTCAGTTTGGGCGTGAGGCCATTGAGCGATTTCTCGGGATGAAGGTTTTGACTGATGTGATTTGGGCACTTTTGGAGAGCAAAACGTGTCACGCAGATCACTGGAATCTGCACAGAAACAGGAAGAAGGGCACGACTGAAAGAGGTGGCTCTGGTTCTGATGACGTCCATTCAACTCCGAAATTCTGTAGATTTTCTTTTCCTTAGGGAAGGAAGAAGGGGGGGGGGGGAGGAGAAGAGAGAGGGATGGGAGGCGAGAGAGAGAGAGAGAGAGAGAGAGAGAGAGAGATGAGAGAGAGAAGAGACAGACAGACAGACAGACAGACAGACAGACAGGCAGACAGAGACAGAGAGAATAGAAGGGGGGGGGGTAGGAGAAGAGAGAGGGATGGGAGGCGAGAGAGAGAGAGAGAGAGAGGAGAGAGAGAGAGGAGAGAGAGAGAGAGAGAGAGATAGACAGACAGACAGACAGACAGACAGACAGACAGACAGACAGACAGACAGAGACAGACAGAGACAGTGAGACAGAGACAGAGAGAATGAACGAAAAGAACGAACGATGGCCATGGAGAGAGAGAGAGAGAGAGAGAGAGAGAGAGAGAGAGAGAGGGGAGAGAAAGAGAGAGAGAGAGAACAGACAGACAGACAGACAGACAGACAGAGACAGAGAGAATGAACGAACGAACGATGGCCATGGAGAGAGAGAGAGAGAGAGAGAGAAGGAGGAGAGAGAGAGAGAGAGAGAGAGAGAGAGAAAAAGACAGACAACAGACAGAGACAGACAGACAGACAGACAGACAGAGCAAAAGCAAGTAATCAGCCGACAAACTTATTTGTTCCCCTTTCTGACGGACTGCTAAAGCCTGTGTGACACGAGCGTCCCGACACGTTTTAAGCGCAAACACACACGTGCAGCACGGCACTTCCTGCGCACACTGTCTGACACACTTTCAACAACAAAAAACCCATATTTTACAAACTGTTGTGCGCGTTCTCATGTTCCATTCGGAGCAATACGTTTCCTAAACTTTGGCATCAGGAGCAAGTAAAGTTTTACTGGTAGATGAATGATGCCGCGCTTGAAAATAACATGGACGATCGAGAACTGGATAGACCTGTTTTCAAATGTTCTGGTTTCCTTTCAAATCGAATTATTTTCTGACCGCTCAAGCTGGAAGATGCCAAACAAACACCAGGGGAAAGCAGCTTTTAAAAAAACAACAACAACAAAACAAAACAAAAACAAAAAACAAAAACCAGTAGATGGTTTTTTTAAATTTGGCCCCCGGTTCCGTCCTTTATGAAAAAGGAAATGAAAATTTTTTGAAATGTTTTTTGCAAATAATTTCAAAGAATAGGATCAGTCGATGAGAGGACTGTTAAAATGTTCTTTCTTTCAAGGTAGGCCCATTTTTGTGATCAGGATGAACTAACAAGGCAGGTCAGACCCTTCAAAATGGTACTAAAACCTCGTTTAAAATTTATTTTTTTCACTAATTTATTTATTTATCGGCTGGGATGTGCGCAGGTGGTCTCGAAAAATTAGCGATTGGTGTAGCGATTGGGCTAGTCCGCACGCGTGACATTGATGAAACGAAACTCTCAGAGTGG
>CM031612.1:6017162-6032162 GCA_018398815.1 Conus ventricosus | reverse complement strand
ACGATAGTGGATTTAGGGCAGTTACCTTTAGCGTGGTAGGTTATTATCTTGAAGATAGTGGATTAAGGGCAGTTTAACTTTAGCATGGTAGATTGTTACTTTGACGATAGTGGATTAAGGGCAGTTTAACTTTAGCATGGTAGATTGTTACCTTGACGATAGTGGATTAAGGGCAGTTTAACTTTAGCATGGTAGATTGTTACCTTGACGATAGTGGATTAAGGGCAGTTTAACTCTAGCATGGTAGATTGTTACCTTGACGATAGTGGATTAAGGGCAGTTTAACTCTAGCATGGTAGATTGTTTTCTTGAAGATAACAGATTTAGAGCAGTTACCTCTGGTATGGTAGATTGTTACCTTGTTGATAGTGGATTAAAGATAGTTACCTTTAGCATGATAGACTGTTACCTTGATGATAGTGGATTAAAGATAGTTACCTTTAGTATGATAGACTGTTACCTTGATGATAGCGGATTAAAGATAGTAGATGATAGCGGATTAAAGATAGTTACCTTTAGCATACTGGACTAGCAGTTAACTTGACGATAGCGGATTAAGGGCAGTTACCTTAAGCATGCTGAACTGACTGTTACTTTGACTATAGCAGATTAAGAACAGTTACATTTAATACTTGATGATAATAGATTAGGGGCATTTACCCTTAGCATGCTGGACTGACTGTTATCTTGACTATAGCGGATTAAAGTCAGTTACCTTAAGCATTCTGGACTGACTGTCACCCTGGACAACAGCGGATCAAGGGCAGCTAACCCGTTACGTTGAGGATGAACACAACACTTACCTTGAGGACGGCGGTGCCCAGCTCCGCGTAGCACATGGCCCCGATGAGACAGACGGTGCCGCACAGCACCCAGACGATGAGGGACCCGCCCACCGACCCCGTCTCCAGCAGCACCCCCTTGGGCGACACGAAGATCCCGCTGCCCACGATGATGCCCACGATGATGCCCACCCCGTTGGTCAGCCCCAGGTGCTTCCGCAGGCGCACCTGGTCCTCCGAGATCACCACCGACGACTTGGAGGAGGCGGTGGAGGAGGTGCTGGAGGTGGTGGAGATGCTGTCAGGGCTGACGGGGTCGTTCCTCGCCGCCCCGGCGGTCGCTGAGGATGTGGAAGCCACCGAGGCCTCGGACGCTCTCCGGGACATGGTGGGAATGTGGATGACGATGTGTGACACAGAGATGTGGATGACGGATGTGTGACACAGAGATGTGGATGACGGATGTGTGACACAGAGATGTGGATGACGATTTTCACACAGATGTGTATGACGGATGTGTGACACAGATATGTGGATGACGATGTGGACACAGAGATGTAAATGACGATGTGGACACAGAGATGTGGATGACGATGTGTCACACAGAGATGTGAATGACGATGTGGATGACGATGTGGACACAGAGATGTGGATGACGGATGCGACACAGAGATGTGGATGACGATGTGTGACACAAAGATGTGGATGACGATGTGGACACAGATGCGGACGACGATGTGGTCACAGAGATGTGGATGACGATGTGTCACACAGAGATGTGGATGACGGATGCGACACAGAGATGTGGATGACGAATGTGTGACACAAAGATGTGGCTGACGATGTGGATGACGATGTGGACACAGATGCGGGCGACGATGTGGTCACAGAGGTGTGGATGACGATGTGGACACAGAGATGTGGATGGTTCGAAACAAGTTTATGCGGTAGTAGTCTCACAAGATACTAACTACCCAGCACGTGATTTACACTTGGTTTCAGTTCGCAGTTGTGTTCAGCTTACACAAAGATTACAGAGGTTTTGCCAGAGAAGCAGTCTAGCTTCCGAAAGACTAGTGAGATGGTTCACGCACTTGTACGAAGCATGTTGAACCGGTTACGAATCTGACACAATAATTATATTCGAACCGAAATGTACAAGTTAGTTTTCTCTCCCAAATTCAAGAGAGAGTCCTGAGTATTGCGAGAAAATCTGCGACTATCAGTTATGTGATTCTTTCACACATGAAAAACGGTCGCTTGAAATCACCGATGTCTAAATACGGAAGAGAGAGACGGACAAGTAACGTGCCAGTCAACGCCACCACTCTGGTACCTTCTTTAGCGAATCTCATTGCCACTGAGCTTCATCAAACTCTTCAGCTTCATATTCTGCAAAACCTTCCGTCACGTGACCGGCAACAGCCAATGGCATCGCTGTGCAGGTGGCGCTGAAAGCCAAGCTCAGAAGAGAGCACGTGCGACCAGATCGGGGTGTCCGGTGACCCTTTTCCCCTGGCGGTATCCTGGTCGTTTGATATGTGTCAGGGCCGAGTGATATTGCGGAAAGAGATTGGACAAAGCTTTGTCAGGATTGCATCATGCTTCCATAGTGCCGTTTATGCTGACTTTCGGTGAAAACATTGAAATTCGGGTTTGAAAGAGTCATTCTGTGCTAAACTGTACTGACAAGCTGTATATTACATCCACCAGAAGACTTATAGATCCACACTAGGCGGTAAACTGTCCATAAACCATGTAAATCACCCCCCATGAAATGACAGGATTCACCCACCTTAACAATATACTATCCTGGACTTAAGTTTCGGAGAGTCATATGACCTTCTCGGGAGGGAGGCGGGTGGGGAAGGGGTAGTGAGGAGGCCACCTTCCGTGGTTTTGATTGGTTTAAAGTCCCACCCCAGAGAAACAGGACTCTCTTTAGACTCAAGCGATGCGTGGAGGCAGGGTGGGGTGGGGGATGGGGTGGGGGGTGGGAATGGGGATGGGAGAGGAGGCCACCTTCAATGATTTTGATTGTGTTCGAAGTCCTCCCAGAGAAACAGACTCTCTCTCTCTCTCTCCTCCTCTCTCTCCTCCTCTCCTCTCTCTCTCTCTCTCTCCTCTCTCTCTTCACACTGGGGTGAGGCACGAGAAGATCAATAACAGTATTGTCAGCACCTGAGTCCTGTCAGATGGTCAGTGGAGGGGGTCGATGAAATACGAGCACGGATAGGCAGGCAGCAGGTAACTTGATGGACTTTTTTTTGTTTTGCTTTTTGTTTGTTTGTTTTTTTAACCTGGGACAAGCAGCGGGAGGATATATTAGCTTTTTTTATCTGTCTCCTGCTCCGCTCTCGCAATCGACCCTCGCCCCCCCCCCACCCCCCCCCCCCCCCCCCACCACCTCCCATCACCCCACTCCTCCTTGACCCCCCCCCTCCTTTTTTTTACACCCCCCCCCTCTCTCGCTCTCTCTCTCCTCTCTCTCTTCCATCTCCCTCTCTCTCCTCCTCTTCTCTCTCTCTCTCTCTCTTCTCTCTCTCTCTCTACTCTCTCTCCACTCTTCTCTTCTCTAGTCGAACTGATGGTCATCAGAAGTCACGGCCGCAGACAGTAAGACTTCTTTTTCTTTCTTTCTTTCTTTTCTTTCTTTCTTTCTTTTCCTTTCTTTCTTTATTTCTTTTTTTTTACTTTGTACTCTAACCTCCTTTTTTTTCCCCACATCTAAAAACCATTTTTCTTTTAATATTTTCTCCTTTGTTTTTCCAAAGGTGATGCCTCCATCCTCCTCTTTTTAGTTCCCCATCTTTTTCCCTTCCACCAAGTAACCACCACAACTGTCGTGCACCATGCGCGTCTGTCTGTTCTATTACTAAATGGACATATTCTCAGATGGACTGTTAGTACTCTGGCTTGTGATACAAAGCGTCAGGGTGTACCTTTTTCTTTGAATGTTGTATTGTGTGTGTAGTGATGACACATGCACTCTGTTTAGTTCAAGCCATCAGCTCCCCCGCTGGAGCAAAGGCCATCAACAACAATCCGCCAGCGCGCCCTGTCCTGGGCTGCCCTTTCAATTCTCTCCAGTGTATCCGCTCTCTTCCTCTCTGCATCCAATTCTCTCCTCCATGATGAGTTTCCTAGGTCTTCCCCTTCTCCTCTGTCCCTGTGGGTTCCAGCGCAGAGCGTGTCGCGCAATGGTGTCGAGGGCTTCCTCTGCATTCACTCCGAGTATTGCAAAAAGAGAGAACGAAAGGAAGACGGGAAAAGACAGAAGGAAAGACAGGGGGAGGGGGGAGGGAGACAAAGGTGGAAAATGAAAGACAGACAGCAAGATGGAGAGAAAAAGAAAGAAATGAAGGCAGAAAGAAAGTGAGAAAGAACAAGATACGAAGCATATAAACGTACTCCCAGTTTTCCAAACCGCTTATAAATCGGCCAAGTGCTTTGTGAGATCAGAAATAAAGGCAAAATAACGGTTTTAACGGTTATTTAACCGATGTACACTTTGAAACTGGTATTTTAGTCCTCACTGGGCTAAAGCCTGTGTACATACCAAATTTCATCTAAATCGGACAATATATGTCAAGAATAACGGTTTTTAACGGTCAGATTTTGAAACACTATACAGAAGTGCCATTTGTGTGTGATAACCTTTCATATACAAAATTTCATTAAAAGCCACCAATATATAAAACATAACGGCAAAATAACGGTTTAACGGTTATATAACCGATATACACTTTTGAAACTGGTATTTTAGTCCTCACTGGGCTAAAGCCTGTGTACATACCAAATTTTATCCAAATCGGACAATATGTCAAGAATAACGGTTTTTAACGGTCAAATTTTGAAACACTATATAGAAGTGCCATTTGTGTGTGATAACCTTTCTATATACCAAATTTAATTCAAATCCACCTATATATAAGAAATAACGGCAGAATAACAGTTTTTAACGGTTGTTTAATTCATTTTCAGCATTACATCACTTACATATGGACAGAGGCTCCGATTTGTCACAAGATCATCCAAACCGTTTATAAATTGGCCAAGTACTTTCTGAGATATTCCATAAAGAAGAAAAACCGTTACAGGCCGTTACAGCCGTTAGTAACGGCTATAACGGTAAACTAAAACATCGGGCATCATCCGTGGCCCATAATGAACATACCTACAAATTTTCAGAAAGATCGGCCCAGTGGTTTTGTCTGGAGCGAGTGGAACACATTTTGACGACGGACACACAGACAGACAGACACACAGACAGACACACAGACACACAGGCAGCATTTCTTCGTTCCCATTCTAAATAAAGTACTTTCTGTTCTATAAGAACTGGGAGTACAAAAAATACACACGGAAGCAGATGTACCAGGAAGACGCTCTTGAGTTGTCACGTGTTTTACCGTGTTCTGCTGTCGTGTGCAGTATGAAGTTTTTTCTTGTAAGGTAAGGTAAGGTAAGGTCAGGTAAGGTAAGGTAAGGTAAGGTAAGGTAAGGTATGGTAAGGTAAGGTAAGGTTGCCTATAGCCCAGCCGACCGCAAAGGACCATACCAGGGCTGTCACCACGTTAAAATTCACTCACAACTTTTTTTTCTTGTAGCCTCAGTGACTGTGTAGTCCATGAATACCTTTGTTGCCGTTGCAGTCTTTTGTTTTTTTGTCAAAACTTTGTCGATTGTCTTCTTCACTAGCAACAAAAGAAAACACTTCATTTTACTTTTTCTTCGTCTTTCTTCCTTGTCTTTTGTTGTTGTTTGTTTTTTCTTTCTTTCTCTTTCAAGTCTTTATCTTTACTTTTCTCCCCCCCCCCTCCCCCTCCCCCTCCCTACCCCTGTCACCTTCCCTCTCATTTTTTGCTCAGGTTTATTACCGACAGAAAAGAACTTATAACTCTTCTCTTGAATCTTATATGACTGGACAAAGTGATAAAATCATGAAATGCTTATTACCGTTTCTTTGCCTTGTTTGTTGTTCCTTTCTTTCTTTTTTGCTCTCTCTCTCTCTCTCTCTCTCTCTCTCTCTCTCTCTCTCTCTCTCTCCTCTCTCTCTCTTCGCCCCTCTCTGTTCTCTCTCTTCTCTGTGGCGCGGCGGTCTGTGTGTGTGTGTGTGTGTGTGTGTGTGTGTGTGTGTGTGCTCTTGGGCCTGTAGTCTTGTGCGAACGTTTTATATCCACACAGGTGACCTAACTCCAACACTACACCAATACTACTACTTCTGCTGCTGCTGCTGCTGCTGCTGCTGCTGCTGCCACAACTTATGTTTCCTGTACATAAATGAGAACAAAATACTCAACAGTGAGTGAAGTGTCTAGATTCTAACATGTGAAGGAGAGAGGTGAGAAAAATGACCAGAGACAGTAGGTCTGACATTCTCAGTGATCGCTGTTGCCTTTTAATATCGTCTGATATCATCGATGATGAACGGAAGTTAAAATAACCACTGAACTAAACTGAACTGAAAACTCGACAAAAAAAACAACAACAAAAAAAACAAAAAAAATCCGTGGTTTACGCTTTACCTGAAAAAAAGGCCACATTATATACAGATAATAAACCAGATCCAACATGTCATTTCTTCTTTTTTTTTTTTTAAAGCTTGTCAGGAATAATGAAATTCGGTCCAGCCCATAGGAACAGGGAACACGTCATTATCCCCGGAGGTTGGAAAGTCATTATGCGCCATCTGGTGTAGGTCACAGCAGGTCGGATGGAAGCGGATCCCGCTGATCGGCATTTCTGTCCGTAATCCTTTCCCCGCATGATAATAGCCTCTCCTCGCTGGGCTTCGCTTGATGGCTCTTCTGATGCAATCTCTGCCGCAGGCTTGCTCCGTTTTGCTTTTCTTTTCTGATTTTATTTCTTCTTTTTTGCTTCGTTCTTGTCCCTGTTCTTGTCCCTGTTTTGTTTTTTGTTGTCTTCTTCTTTTCGTCGTCTTCTTTCTTCTTCTTCTTCTTCTTCTTCTTCTCCTTCTCCTCCTCCTCCTCCCTCTTCTTCTTCTTCTTCTTCTTCTTCTTCTTCTTCTCTCCTCCCTCCTCCTCCTTCTCCTCCTCTCCTTCTCTCTCCTCTTCTTCTTTCTTCTTCTTTCTTCTTTCTTCTTTCTTCTTCTCTCCTCCTCCTCCTTCTTCTTTCTTCTTCTTCTTCTTCTTCTTCTTTCTTTCTTCTTCTTTTCTTCCTCCTCCTCCTCCTCTTCCTCCTCCTCCCTTCTTCTTCTTCTGTTCCTTCTTCTCTCTCTCCTCCTCTCCTCCTCTCCTCCTCCTTCCTCCTCCTTTTTCCACTCTTCTCTTCTCCTGTCTCCTTCTCTTCTTCTCTTCGACTTCTCCTCCTAATCTTCACACGAAATCTTCCTCTTCTCAGTCCCCAAGCGTAAACGTTCAGATTGATCACCATGACGTAAAATGGCTGCCCGCGACAAACTCCTCGGTTGTCCAAGATCTCCACAATTCTGTCTTTCAGTAAAATGTACATTTAGGGGGGGGGGGGGGGGTGAACTCTGATCTGTGGCTTTTTAAATTATTCTTGTTACTCTCCGATTACAAGATAGGCCCTTCTGTTTCCTTGTGTCTGCTAAGAAGCCTTAGGTTCTCAGACGCCAGTTATAATCTTCCAGGCTTTATCATTAATAAATACTTATATAGCGTGTATCTAAGCACTTTTACAATCACGCTGGCTTTACAGCAACGGTCTACGCGCTACCTGGCTTCAAAGCTGACTGAAGAGCTGCCTTGCTGGCGCTTTATTCAGACGTTTCCGTGTCATTCAGTCATTATCAACCACTCGACTTTCTTCTTTCTTTCCCATTCTTTCGCATTTTTTCACACAGTGTGTGTGTGGTAAGTGCAACGTGTACATCCATACCAACGACCAAACTGCCCTCTTCCGAAAGCTGGTGATGGGATTTTTACGAGATATTATGGGTGCGTTCACTCACGGAACCTCGGTATATAGTCTCATTCGGAAAGCGTGAACGTTGATACTTCAGTTTCCATGTGTGCCCCCACCCCCACGCCCCATGTTTTATCGGAACTTTATGTCATTCATGATTGTCATGTGATATCGTATTACTCTCCACGTACCTCTGATGCGGGTGGAATGACCACGTCATCAAAGAAGGTCTACCCGTTCTGTCGTCAGCACTTAAACAGAGAGCAGAGGTGTGACAAAAGGTGTAGTCTCTCGCGTTCTCTATACGCATTGTGTCCGTCTGTCTGTCTGAAAGGTCCACCCTCCTCTGTACCGGCAGGAGAGTATGGGGGAGAGGGGGGGGGGGGGAGTCAGTGCGGATTCTACGGCTACAGTTTAAGCGAAAAAACGTTATACATTTTTTTTTTTTTTTTTTTTTTTATTAAACTCAAAGCTGCACCTGGCTTTTGTCAGAAGATCAGCCAGTACCGAAACATATTCATCGCACCGTCCAGCCCTTGACCCACACCATACTGACTGTGAGGCAGGTCCCTTGTCCAGCCCTTGACCCACACCATACCTGACTGTGAGGCAGGTCCCATGTCCAGCCCTTGACCCACACCATACCTGACTGTGAGGCAGGTCTCATGTCCAGCCCTTGACCCACACCATACCTGTGAGGCAGGTCCCATGTCCAGCCCTTGACCCACACCATGCCTGACTGTGAGGCAGGTCCCATGTCCAGCCCTTGACCCACACCATACCTGACTGTGAGGCAGGTCTCATGTCCAGCCCTTGACCCACACCATACCTGACTGTGAGGCAGGTCCCATGTCCAGCCCTTGACCCACACCATACCTGACTGTGAGGCAGGTCCCATGTCCAGCCCTTGACCCATACCATACCTGACTGTGAGGCAGGTCTCATGTCCAGGTCTTGACCCACACCATACCTGACTGTGAGGCAGGTCTCATGTCCAGTCCTTTTTCTATGCAAGCACGATCCACATGACCCCTCATTTTCCTGTCGTCTGCTAGACTTTTCACTCCCACAAATCCAACAACGCTATACAGTGACAGTAAATTGTTGGACTGTTTGCTTTTTTTTTTACAATTGTTCTCAGATGGAATGAAATTCCCCTTGACAAAGGCCCTGGTAGTCGAAATATTGGGGACAAATTTACAAACTTGTTTTTTTTTCCATTCACATAGCTATATAAATACATATATATATATATATATATATAGAGAGAGAGAGAGAGAGAGAGAGAGAGAGAAAGAAAGATGCACGCGCGCGCTTAAAGAGGAGTTATCACAGGTGTAAAGTTGCTTCTAATCTTCCCAGTTCCTGACACGCACGTCTGCTTAGCGTGTTGGGTTAATGAGTAGGTTACCAATCACGCTAAATCTCGTCGTGAGTCCTTTTGCCCAACCTTTTGTGCATGCACTTATGTATTTGCTCATTCATTCATTCATTTGTATATTTGTATATTTGTTTCTTGTTTCTTTGCACTTATTTAGTCTATGTATTTATTCATTCCTTCTTTTGTTCATTTATTCATTTATTTATTGGTTTATGTATTTGTTTGTTTATTCATTCAATTTAATTTCATTCATTTATTTATATATTTATTTATTATTTATTTATCTAAGAATAGCCTCTGCGCTTAGTAGTCTCATAGAGAAACCATGTGGCGTAGCTTATTCGCACTAGTGCCGTGTGCACGCAGTACTACTACTACAACTACATCTGCAACTGGAACTGAAACAACACGTGTCCCTCTATCTACCCAAACCAACTCACGGTAAGAATGCAGCATTCTCTCTCTCTCTCTCTCTCTCTCTCTCTCTCTCTCTCTCTCTCTCTCTCTCTCTCTCATTTATCTCTTGTACGCAACAAGCGTACAGATTCACAAAATTCAAGCACAAACATCACCCGGACAAATTTAATACCCACTTTCTGTCATTATCAGATACCCTTACTCAAGCTTCACAGACTTTAAGTGTACGAAATGAATATACATGCCCGACTTCCCTAATATCATTTTGCGAACAAAAACTGGATCCAATAACTCAATCAAAATTCCCTTCTGCTGTACATGAAGTAGGAATGCACATAGCGCAATTAAAGAATAAAAAAATCCATGGGTCCTGATAACATACCCACATTTCTTCTCAAACTTGCTCTGCCTTACATTGTTGAGTCTCTTACATACATATATAATCTATTCATTGAAACTAATGTTTTCCCTCAGGCGTTCAAAAACGCCAAAGTGACCCCCTTCCAAAATCAATGATTTGTCGGATCCAAATAATTACAGACCTATATCCTTACTATCTATTCTATCCAAACCCCTTGAAAGACACATACACCACATGTATCTCAGTTCATGGAGAGAAAAAAACTATTTCACCCACTCCAATCTGGATTCCGATCTAATCATTCCTGCCACACAGCATTATCACGAATGTGTGACTCATGGCTTTCAAATATGAACCAATCACAAGTGACAGGGGTTGTCTTTCTTGACTCAAAAAGGCGTTTGATCTTGTTGATCATTCCATTCTTCTAAAGAAACTATCTGTCTACTTGAACCATACCCGACAATCTCATTATTCCAATCATACTTGAACGATAGGACTCAGTATGTGGTGCTTAATGGCAAAACCTCGGCTTCAGACTTTGTTAGACATGGAATCCCACAGGGCTCAGTACTAGGCCCCCTACTAATTCTGCATCTTCATCAATGATTTACCATTGTCCGTATCACATGAAAAGGTCACGACAGATTTATTTGCTGATGACTCGTCACTCCAAACGAATGGTAGTGATCTACAGACAATAGAAACTTCTCTCCAGGAAAGTTTAAACGACGTGTCAGACTGGTGTCATTCAAACTCAATGGTTACACACGCAGCCAAAACAAATCTATGATTATAGCTACCCCCAAAAACACCAATTGACTCCTCTTTGCCTAAAACTTCAGTTGAATGGCACTTCTATCGAGCAGGTAGATGAGCATCGTGTTTTAGGGTTAACGATAGATAAAGAATTGAAATGGCAATCTCATCTCAATAACGTATGCAAGGTAGTCTCAAAACATCTTTTCCTGTTATCTCAATTAAAGCGCTACGTGAACAGTAATGTGCTTAAACTTTTTTTCAATGCACACATAATGTCACGTATCAATTACGCTTCAACAGTGTGGGACGGAAGTAGTGACGTCCACAAAAAAAGGCTGAATTCTCTCCATAGATGTGCAGCAAAGCTACTCCATCCAGCTGTATCTCTAACAACAGACGAAAAACTAAAAGCGCTGAACATACTTCCTCTGAATAGGCAATTGGAGTTCAACAAGGCATCATTTATGTTTACAATCTTGACAGATACTATGCCATGTTATATCAATGCCCTTTTTACAAGATCGAACAGCTTTTCTAGCTCGACGAAATTCCTTCGTCCCTACCCACGCATTGATCTATACAAAACAAGCCCAGATTACTCTGGACCATATGTCTGGAACTCACTTCCACTGAATCTACAAAATATGAATACTTAAAAACTTTTCAAGGAACATTTGCATAAACATTTTATGTCTCAGTAATTTAATTATTCGATTACAATGATTAGCGTCCATTCTGTGAACCATACTTTGAATAAATCGTCTAAACATAAAACCTACTCCGTTAAAATCGCTCTTTCCACTCCCACTCTGTCTACCATCCCTTTTCTCCTCCCCCTACCTACCATTCTCTCTTCCCCCACCTCCTCTGACCTCTCTCTCTGTAGTTTTTTGTGTGTTTGTAAGTTTCCTCCTGTTTTACCATTCCCCATCTCATTAATATTTTTATGAATAGTTTGCTTATCATTGTAGAATTAGATTACAATGTTGCTATGTTGAATTGTCAGTATGAATGATATGTGTTGAAATAATGTATGCATGACAAGGACAGATTGTGAGACTGTGCTTTGGCCTAAAATCTTCATCCTTGTGTATTAAAGATCAATCAATCAATCTCTCTCTCTCTCCTCTCTCTTCTCTCTCTCTCTCTCTCTCTCTCTCTCTCTCTCTCTCTCTCTCTCCCTTTCAGTTTTCTTCGCGAAGAAATCGCATGAATGCTACAATACAGAAGGGCAGAGAGTGCCAACTCATTGGTATACGACCACCTGCTTTGGGCTGGAATTCTGGGCTCTCCTCGGTTAAACAGGACGGCTGCAGTTCCAAACGAGTGGGCAAACGTGTTGAGTAGACTGCTAGCAACAACACCGTGTCACTTGTTGTTGTTGTTGCTGCTGCTGCTGCTGCTGTTGTTGTGTTGTTGGTGGTGGTGGTGGTGGTGGTGGTGGTGTGGTTTCAAACTAAGGTGAATGGAGGCAAAAACTGAAACGAAATTTGAAAAAAAAAAAAAAACAATACTGAGCCCCCGAACGAAAGAAAAAAATTAATGAAAAAGTATAATCTGTTTGTTCTTTCATTTGACGGCAGAGTAATTTTTTTTCTCTTTTTTAATTTAATTAATCTCACTTTTGTTTTCCCGACTGACACTCTATACCGCAGTAAGAGCGGGCCGTCATGGGCTTATCGTCTGCCGGAGTGCTCGTCTTGTAAGGTCTGTACCGTCCAGACGTCACTCTACTGACCATCTCTTCCTTTGTCAGGCATTCAGCTTCAAACGAACCACTAGCGTAGGGAGGAAAATGCAACAAAATGTGAGGGAAAGGTAAGTAATAAACGTAGGATGGGATGGGGGGGGGGGGGGGGGTGGAGCTGAAGGTGTGAAACGGCCGATAACCGTGGGGAAAAAACTAAGGAAAAGTGGGGAAAATACGCAAACGCTAGAGGAAAGTAAGTAACCTAAACCGTGCTGTGTGTGTGTGTGTGTGTGTGTGTGTGTGTGTGTGTGTGTGTGTGTGTGTCTGTGTGTGTGTGTTCTGTGTGTGTGTGTGTGTGTGTGTGTGTGTGTGTGTGTGTGTGTGTGTGTGTGTGTGTGTGTGTGAAATGTAGTTTTTTGTTTGTTTGTTTGTTTGTTTTTGGGGGGTAAGTAAACCTAGGACAAAGTTGTCAAACGTGGATGGCGGAAGGGAGGGGTGGGGATGGGAACTCATCAACAGCACAGAGAAAAGAAGTATGAGGGGAAAAAATGTAAAGACACTGGAAAAGGGTAGACTACGGTGGTGGGGGAGTATTAAAAAGATGTTTATTGTAGCGGGCGGGAGGGGGGGGGGGCAAAAGCAAGAACACTGGTAAACGTGGGGGAAAATAGGCAAATGAAAAGAAAGGAGTAAACCAGGTACAGAGGTAAACGAAGAGAAAGAAGGTTAAAAGAGAGAAAAAAAACGTGGTCTAACATATGAAGACATAGGAAGGGGAAGGACGACTTCTGTGAACGTAGGTGTTACAAAGTAGAATCAAACTATTATTCGAAATGAAAACTTAAAATGAGGCACTTAGTGTAAACGATAAATAAGGAACAAGTCGGGTAACTCTTTCTCCCATGATGAAATGATCACACACGTTTATCTCCTAACGAGATGGATAAAAATAGATAAAGGCAGGAAAAAGAAAACAAAAAGACTGGGAAACGTAGTTTAACGTAAAAATAAATACTAAACGTAGAGAGAAAAAAAAAATAGTTAAAAGTAGGGAAACGAAGGTTAAAGGTGAAACGAAAGAGAAAGTATGGTAAATATAGAACAAGAAAGTGAACGAAGAAAAAACAACAACAGAAAAAAAAAGAGGAACGAAGGTGAAAAATAAGCAAATGAAGGAAAGATTACGCACATGAAGGGGAAGACATGCAAACGAAGGTATAACAAAATAAATAAATAAATAAATAAAAAATAAATAAATAAAAAAGGAGCTGACGGTAAGAATGTTATAAATAGTAAGCATACACAGGCAAAGAGAGGCCAACATAAAAAGAAAGAAGAAATAAAAAAGAAAGAAGAAATAAAAAAGAAAGAAGAATAAAAAAGAAAGAAGACATAAAAAAGAAAGAAGAAAAAAAGGAACGCAGATTGAACGTAGTTCAGGTAATGATCGTGTCACAGCTCCACAACCACCCTCCTTCCCCCCCTCCCCCCCCCCCCCCCCCCCCTCTTCCCATGGTGCGGAAGCGTGTGCCACCTGTCGCCACTCAGAATGTGTAATCGTGACTGTCATCCAGTCCACGTACTGAAACGTGAGGTTTCCAGGGTTTTAGAGGTTGACAGGTCGGAGTTGCCTTCAAAGAGTGTGTCGCCAATGACTGAGGTTTGTTGAAGCAGACGACAAATTTGGCTTACAATCTGGCTTGTCTGCCCATTGATCTATTTCTTCCTTTATTTGGTAATATGTTAAAAAAAAAAGAAAAAAAAAAGAAAGAAATGGTGATAGTTACTGCCACAGATACAGACAAACAGATTATAGGACAAAACACTTTTTTCTTTTTTTTTTCTTATTTACATTATGCTTCATTTTCCTCCGTCCTCTGTCACCTCGTTTTCAAACTAACTTTATTTGGTAGTTTGTGGAATGTCCTTGTGTATCGCCTTCTCAAACGTGCAACCGCGAATGGCACAGAAAGACACACAACCTCTCCCCCCCCCCCCCCCCCCTTCCGTCACCCTCACCCATGCCCTCGCCCCCCCCCCCCCCCCCCCCCCCCCCCCCCCCCCCCAAGCCTGTTGAGCTTCACCACGGGCAGTTTTTTTTTTTCGCTCAAAGGAAAGTCGATCTTATGAGGACTGGAAATAAATTCTTCCTATTCACGTCAACCCTGGCTGGTGGACCTGAGTGCCCCCCCCCCCCCCCCCCCCCACAACACACACACACACACTGCCTCCCCTCCCTGCTAGGCCTACTGTCCTTTTGATCTCATCATTTGCATAGGGCAGTGTGTCTTAATTGGCGCAGTGGTAGAGTATGAATTTGGCAGTCAGAAAAAACTGTGTGTTCGAATAATAATAATAATAATAATAATAATAATAATAATAAGGAACATTTAGTGCGCTTAATCTTAAACAAAAGCCCTAATGTCGCCCCAAAGTAAACATTCTCGTCCGCTATAGGTACCTACGCATTTCATTTCAGTAGGTGTGGATACTAGCCTAAACCTGTCTGTACCTAACCCAGTGCTGGTCTGCGAAAGGTCTGCATTGGGTGTTAGACCACAATGAGTTTATGTAGATGAGAAAAGTACACCTAAAATAAGAATGACAATTTGATACACGACCCTGTGAAAAATAACACATTACTAGCGCAGCGAAACAACGATTACACACACACCAAGCAACCTACAGTCAAATAAATGGTGACAGGAAGGTCACT
>CM031612.1:5999662-6014662 GCA_018398815.1 Conus ventricosus | reverse complement strand
TCTCCTCCTCTCTCTCTCCTCCTCTCTCTCTCTCTCATATATATATATATATATATATATATTATATATATATACAACCAGAAAGATTTACTGAAAATTAAAAAAAAAGGTTGGGGAAATTATTAAAATGAGAAAAGAGTCGAGTTTATTTTGGGTTAACGCCTTTCATGATGCAAATTATTCTGGTCAGAAATGATACGATCAAATGCATGCACATATGAAAAGAATGATGGCGGAAAATAGCTCTAGATCAATGATATCAACACTTCAAAGCTTTTTTTGTTTCTTTGGACAGGAGAGGCGAACAAGAGAAGGCACTGCTGATGATGACAGCTCGGTTGATGATCATGTGTTTAATGAGTACCTATGTTCCCGTTTCCGAGGAACAAAGTAGGACTGTCTATTTCTGAACTAAAGAATGGGAAAAGTGTACGTCTAATGAGCTAATTTAGGATATGCTAAAAGCGTCAACAGTCTTGTTGCAGACATATCTATTCGATAGGACTGATCAGAAACCTAGAATTTCCGACACACTGGTCACAGTCAATAACTAGACCTATTTTTAAGAGGGTTTGCCTGAAAACTACATAAATATTCCTTCAGTAAATGCCGTGCGAAAAATCTAGATAACAACATTCAGAATAATACCTCCCAAATGAATGGACGAACATGTGAAAGACGTCGAGAAACAAACAGGTTTGAGCACGTAATACTCAACCATGGATCACTTTTATACATCAGCTTCTATTGTCAAGAAACTGTTCAATAGAAATGAGAAAAACCTATATTTAGTTTTAACAATTTGAAAAAAAAAATCGATTCACTCTGTCGCGTTTCTTTTTCAGTATCAGCACGTAATATTCTACTATCGATCATTTGTATACATCAGCTTCTGTAATTGGGAAAATACTCATTTAAGAAAAAAAGAAAAGAAAGAAAAAAACTGTATGTAGTCTTCACAATTAAGAAAAAAGACTTTCTATTAATTCCATCGTGTTTTGTTATCGGCAATTCGACAAAAGCTGATCTGTCTAGGCAGCCTTATAGGCCATGCATAGATCATTTCCATCCTGGGTTTGTGTTAATGAAATAATGACTGTCTTTTTAATACTCTGTCGGCGTCAAACAGGGCTGTGTGCTGAGCCCTGCCGCGTTGTCTCTGTTGGCCGGTGAGACGGCGTCAGCCATGGAAGAGGCTGGAAAACATGAAATCCAGTCACAGTCTGCTCTGTTGGAATTGTTCACTATTGAAATTGTTCACTATTGGAATTGTTCACTATTGAAATTGTTCACTGTTGGAATTGTTCACTATTGAAATTGTTCACTGTTGGAATTGTTCACTATTGAAATTGTTCACTGTTGGAATTGTTCACTATTGAAACTGTTCACTGTTGGAATTGTCCATCTTACAGCTTGCAGATGATCCCGCTCTATGATTAGGAACGCCATCGGGGTCACAAAATCAGTTTAATCGCTTTTGTACACTGTGCAAGGAACGATTTTAGATATATCTTATTGAAAGATACATAGATGGATGGATGGATAGATAGAGAGGTAGACAGGTAAATAGATAGACAGACAGACAGATAGATAAATAGATAGATATAAAGTCATTGTTTTGAGAAAAGAATAGGGGTGTAGTACTGTAGCAGAAATAAAAAGTGGTATCTAGATGGAGAAGTGGAGCTGGAACTTACAAGCAGATCCATATATCAACGTTTTACATTTACAACACAGTTGAATTATGTGCAAAAGATACGTCACGTGGTAACACAAAAAAAAACCCTAGACTTTAACATCGTTGAAGCTCAGATGTAGCCAGTCTTGTTGCATGGGTTAAAAATTTGGGGTCTTAATGCCATAGAAGCGTACATAACGAATAGCTAGCGAAAACTCTTCTCCCATGTTGAGATAATTATACGCGCCTAACTTCAAACGAATGGTATTTACGATATCAAATCGCCCAGCAGAAATGTCAACATAATCTGGTGGCATTTTCTGCCAGGCGATTTACTGTCATAAGCAGCGTTGGTTTGAAGTCCTGGGCGTGGAATTATTTCATCGTCAGCGGCCGGATAGCAGATACATTTCTTCCTTTGACATGAAAATGCTACTGTATTATAAAGCATGTGACTTAAACGCTTCATTTCGTAACAGCTCAAAGCATGGGGACAATGTGTATTCTCGGCCATTAGCGTCTGTCTGTGCATATCTAAAAAGAAAGCGTTTTTCTCTCTGGTGCAGTTTAATTCACAAGAATCTGTGGTGAACCGGGTAGATACTTTGTCTGCATTTCTTGGTATTTCAATCGCGTATTTCAAATCCATTGTGAAACGAGAATTCAACGTAACGGAAACGTTTTCGAACTATGATGCTGAGGGTCTATGTGTTTTTGATCCAAGTAGTGGGTAAGTAGGCTTAATGTCAATGGTTCTTTATGGAATGGTATGGAATGGAATGGAATGATAAGCGAGTTCACATTACCGCCTCTGTATAGGACCTGCACAAGTTATGCTAATTAGCTATGATTTTAAAAAAATCACATCAGCAACTGTGTTTTATCTATACGTCACTTCAATAGGTCTAAGCTAACAAGCAATGAAACAGATTTCTAAACTCTAACTGTATACAAAGATAATCAATGTATTTATCAATGTAATATTATATTTTCAACCTTTATAACCGCACAGAAAGAAGCCTTTACTATTCGTGGCAGATCTGGTCATTTACGTGCTAAAATAGCCATTTGTAATAATGACATGTCATTTTGATACTGTCGTACACGCACATTATCGACGCACAAATTCTAATGTCAAATCTACTGAAACCACATCCCAGAGGTTTTCTATCAGTAAAACATCACATGAATTTGAAATAGAAATCTGCTGAAACAGCAATTACAGTGAATTACGACCAAAATGCGATAGCTCCAAAATGACTTCTTGTTGTTGTTGTTGTTGTTTGTTGTTGTTGTTGTTGTTGTTGTTGTTGTTGTTGCTGCTGCTGCTGCTGCTGCTGCTGCTGCTGCTGCTGCTGCTGCTAACTCTGATTTGATTTATTGTGTGTATGGGTGCGTGTGCGTGCGTGCGTGCGTGTGGGGGGGGGGGGGGGGTGCGTGCGTGCATGCGTTCATGTATGCGTGCGTGTGTGTGTGTGTATGTGCGTGTGTGTGTGCGCGCGTGCGTGCGTGCGCGCGCCCGCAGGTGTTTGTGTGTTGGGTTGTGTGTGTGTGTGTGTGTGTGTGTGTGTGTGTGTGTGTGTGTGTGTGTGTGTGTGTTTTGTGCACGCGCGCGCGTGCGAGTGCTCAGTCGCACCACATGTATATTTATTTTCCCAGCACACTCCATAAGAAGCAGCAGCGACAAATCACCACACCGAGTCTCCCCAGCGGTGAGTAATAGGCGCTGACTCCCAAACTACTGTGCGACCTTTGACATTCTACCACCCCCCCCCCCCCCCCCCCCCCCCCCCCCCCCCCTTCTCTGCGGGACACCAGCCGGCCAGCTTCGGCGGAGCCAGCTACCAGAGCTCAGCATTTGTCGTCCATGATAGCGGGCATGATAGAGGAACATAGGCAGTACACCAGTAATGCGTACCCCAACGGGCCGTGAGTAAGGCTTGGAGTTTATCTAGACTGTCGAAACTGGATTGTTGCCAGAACGGTTATTCAGTCTAAAATCTCTCTCTTTTTTCTTCTTCTTCTTCTTCTTCTTCTTCTTCTTCTTCTTCTCCTCTCCTTCTTCCTCCTCCTCCTCCTCCTCCTCCTCCTCCTCCTCCTCCTCTCCTCCTCTTCTTCTTCTTCTTCTTCTTCTTCTTCTTCTTCTTCTTCTTCTTCTGTCATACGTGCATCAAGCAGCATAACAGATGATTCAAAGGAGATTAAAACGAATAGAATGGGACAGTTCGGGAAACCCCAGCTAACACCAAGATAAGTTCATCCGCAAGATGCAGGGCCTGAAGTGTACCGTCAGACAGAACGCATGGTTCGTGCAGCCTTACATTGTGATTGGTGTCATCAGTGTCAATCAGTTTTAACGAAAACATTTATAAGAAAAAGAAATGAAAATGAATGAATTGATTGGGATCAGCAAGGAGGGTAGCTTTGTGAGAGTTGGTATTGATATTAAATATAATAATATATATATATATATTATATATATATAATATTTATATTATATAATATATATATATATATATATATATATTGTGTGTGTGTGTTGTGTGTGTGTGTGTGTGTGTGTGTGTGTGTGTGTGTGTATTTATATTTAATTCATATTAAATTTTGATTTGGTTTTATTTTAGATTAAGACCATGCTAAACATCAACACGTTTAACATGAATTGTTTCACGTTTGCTTCCATATTCTTAATCAAGGTGTGTGACCACAAGCAGTCGGACTGCGCATCGTTGCTCTATTCCGCTTCTTTATCTCACTTGAACTTCAGTAGTCTTCCATAAGAAGGCGCTGTCCCCCCTTCCCCTCCCCCTCCCCCCCCCCCCCCCCCCCCCACGCTCCCCCCCCCCCCCCCCCTCCCAGCCTCACCCGCTCCCCACCTCCCCCCTCCGACCTCCCCCACCCACCCACCCACCCACCCTCACCCTTCGGCGAGAAAGAAAAATTCAGATCCAGATTCGGGTGATTTATTTTCTATGTGAACAAGCGTTTAAAACCATTTTGCAGAAAGTGTCAATGTATGTTTGAGTATCATCAGAAACTAATCGGTAACGAATATTGCTGCTTCAGTTAATTCATAGTCTTAGTAGGTGACAAGCTTTAGACAAACATAAACTCACATACCGTACAGCATTATCATCCCCCCCCCCCCCCCCCCTCGAAAGCCGAGAGACTGAGACGGATGGGAATAGGAGGGAGGGGGGGGGGGGGGGGGGGGACTCGTTCAAAAATCTACAGCTGTGAATTCTCTTTCGCTGTACATCTCTCTTAGATGGATGTCAGCATCACACTCCGGCACATACAGCACAAAAAGCAGTTCCATCATATACCTGAGTTCAGAAAGGAAGGAGAACTCAGAGTTGAACCAGAGGCTACACTGCTAAAAATAGAATAGGGAGGCAATGGTGTTACACAAATTCAATGGTGAAATTAATATAACTACAGACATTTTCGTTTGTATACTTTCACTTTTGGACAATTAAAAACCAAATGAAGACTGAATGATCGTCCCGTTCATTCATGAAGCAGGGGTCCAATGGTTTGGGACGGCAGTTGAGAACATTCTGAAGCCCAACGAATGGAATGCAACCAACCGTCAGTTGCGGATTGGATGTGTCTGGTTTTAATTAACTGAGTGACAAGGCATGATCCATTGAGACATTAAGGGTCGGATAAATATTTGAGAGAGCGAGGGAGAGAGAGAGAGAGAGAGAGAGAGAGAGAGAGAGAGAGAGAGAGAGAGAGAGAGAGGGAGCGAGAGAGGGAGAGAGGGAGAGAGAGGGGGAGAGAAGGGAGAGAGAGAGGGGGAGGGAGGGAGAAAGGGGGAGAGGGGAGAGAGCAAGAGAGGGAGAGAGGGGGAGAGAGAGAGATGAGAGAGAGGGGATAGAGAGAGGGAGGAAGGGAGCGAGAGAGAAGGGGGGAGAGAGGGGGGGAGGGAGAAGGGGGGGGGGCAGAGAGAGACGAGAGAGAGAGGGGGAGAAGAGATAGGGAGAGAGATGGAGAGAAAGGGGAAGGAGAGAGGGCGGGAGAGAGAGAGAGAAGAGAGGGGGAGGGGGGAGAGGGGGAGAGAGGAGACAGACAGACACACAGACAGACAGACGGATTCGAATGGCTTATTCATTTATAGGCCTTAGCCCCTAATCAAGGGAGTGTACGTCATGTACAACACCAACGATGCTTACACACACACAACAACACACACACACACACCACACACTCACACACACCACACACACATCAACACACACAACATACACACACACACCGCGCGCGCGCGCGCGCGCACGCACGCACGCACGCACGCACGCACGCACGCAACGCACGCACGCACCACACACACACACACACACTTGCATCTAATCCACATTATGAGAGCGAGAGAGATATATGGAAAGACACGGAAAAGTTAGCGAGAGAGAGAGAGGTAGAGAGAGAGAAAAAGATACAGACAGAGACACAGAGAGACAGAGACAGACACAGACACAGACAGAGAGAGAAACACACACACACAGAGACAAGAGACAGAAACAGAGACAGACACAGAGAGACAGAAGGAGACAGAGACAAAGACAGAGAGGCATAAGGAGACAGAGAGAGACAGAGGCAGAGACGGCAACTGGCGCTGATAACGCTGGAATAGCAGGGCGGGAGGGGGGAGGGGGGGGGGGGGGGCGGGAGCGGCTTCCAGTAATGCTGTTGATGAGAACAGCTGTTTTTAGAAGCTTCCGTGTGAAAAATATGCGCCCTTGCCCTGCACTGGCAATCCATCACTATGGGCTGCTGCCCTTTAAGGGCATGACGCAAAGGTTAATAGGTCAGGCTTAAAGGGAGGGGGGAGGGGAACTGGGGAGGGGGGGGGGGGGGGCTAGTGAGAGATTAACGGCTGACCTGTCAGAAAGCTCATTACAACCTGAGAGAGAGAGAGATCGGGGAATAGTTCAGATCACGGAACAACGTTTGCAACGTTTGCCAGTAACGTTTGGGAAAGGAAATCTGTCAATTGTAGACCTCTTCCTATTATTGCAGCGCAATGCAAAGATGGCGACCGGAAGTCCAGTGAAGTCACGTTGTTTCTCGCCCAACCGGTCACGCAGAGCACATCATGCCCCGCAAGCAAGTTAGATAAAACAACAACAAACAACTAAACAAACTAACAAACTCAAAAAATGTCTTTGAGGATTCTCAGATTTTGAAACAGCAAAAAAAAAAAAAAAAAAAACCTAGAAAAGAAAGAAAAACAGACCAAATATCAACAACGTTTCAGTCAAATACCGTCTTCAGGGCTTGTGACATTAAAAGAAAAACAAATAAAAGCTCTGCACAGATTCAGGTGCCCAGACTGGAATTCAAAAGTAATTTGAAAGCAGCAGTTCAAAAGACTGATTTAAAAGAAAATCATTTGAAAGTCGGATCAAATAAAAACATGGATTACCTTTCAAAACGTAATCTTATCAGGTGGACGTGGCATACCTTGTCGCGGAACATAGAAGGGATTATATATAACCTACAGTAAAGTATCGCACTGACTGGTTTCAAGGCTGATTTGATTGAAACAACTGTATCTGATCAAGAGAAAGAGACGGAGAGAGAGGGGGGTGGGGGTTGAGAGAGTGACAGAGAGCGGGCAAATATCAGAGAGAGAGAGGGGGGGAAGGAGGGGGAGATATCAGAGAGGGGGGAGGGGGGAGGGGAAGGGGCAAATATACACTAAGAGAAGAGAGAGGGGGAGAGGGAGATGAGAGAGAGAGATTAGAAAGAGAAAGAGAGATCAGAGAGAGAAGGGGGGGGGGGGGGAGCAGATATCAGAGAGAGAGAGAGGAAACGGGTAGATTCAGAGAGAGAGAGAGAGGTGGGGAGGGGGAACATAATTATGTAGTCCCCACGGTTGGCTAGGCCTTTAACAATATGATGACACAGACAAAAAGAAAAAGAAAATTAAATATCCCATTCCCTTTTTTTTTTTTTTTGTTAATGTGTTGCTTCACCGCATCATGTTGTATCTTTCTCTGTGACCGCCAGTTTTGCAGACCAAAGTCCGGAAAGGGTTCCTTCTGATGAGCCAATGTTCAGTCATCCGGATTCGTTCAATAATCACTATTTAAAAGTTCATTGGTTTTGGGGTGTTTCTATTTTTGCTTTTTTTTTTTTTTTTTTTTTTTTTGGGGGGGGGGGGTGCGTTCTTATAACTTAATACCTGATCAGTTCAATAAGCACCGCTTAAAAGTTCATTGGTTTTTGTTTGTTTGTTTTCTGTTTGTTTGTTTCTTTGTTTTATTGTTTGTTTGTTTTTGATGTGTGTGTGTGTGTGTGTGTGTGTGTGTGTGTGTGTGTGTGTGTGTGTGTTGTGTGTGTGTGTGTGTGTGTGTGTGTGTGTGTGTGTTGATACCACCATCACTATCACTTAACAGATACGTGTCTGCATGTTCCTCACGATAAATGTTCAGAACCAAGAGGCTGTATCGCATTCTTCAATCAATGTTACTTCGATCTTGTAATTTCTTTCATGCGGCTTGTCTTTGGCATATGGAACTTTGCCGCCGTCACACCTTGCGGAGCCCATCCCTCTCCAGGTTAGGACGTTTTTGCTGCGTTTACCCTGCATTATATGCAGCAGGGAGAACTGGGATACATGTGACCGGTAGTACAGAGGAACCTCCGACCTGACCGGAGGAACCCGATGAACAGTTCTTCACGGAGGCTTCCAGATGGTTCTTCGTGGAGGTGAGGGAACACGGCACACACACACACACACACACACACACACACACACACACACACACACACACACACACACACACACGGGCCTGTGCCCTCACGTTCACACCACACACACACACACACACACACACACACACACACACACACACACACACACACACACACACACACGGGCCTGTGCCCTCACGCCCACACACACACACACAACACACACACACACACACACACCACACACACACAAACACACACGCACGCACGCGCGCACGCACGCACGCACGCACGGCACGCCACGCACGCACGCACGCACGCGCACACACGCACACACACACACACACACACACACACACAACACACACACACACACACACACACACACACACGTGTACTCTCACCACACACATATGACGATGATAATGGCACCACCAATGTTAGGTAGGTACCCAAGGTCTGACCAGCGCGATGGGCTAATGCGTAGGTCAGACATCTGCTAAGTCGTAGCCACGAGACCCTCTTCTTCAACTCTCCCATCTTAGTTATTAATTCATTTATCCATCAGCTTTAAATCATGCGCAGTGTGGTCTCTAAAAAGTTAAACTTAGCGCATGTGGTGCAGCGTATATGGACTTATCCGCACGCAGTGACACCACTTTTGATGAAACTGAAACTGAGGGAACAAGAAGGGAAACAGGTTATCTCCCTTGTCGCTGTATGCAGGTGTCAGGTCGGAGAAAAATGACAAAGTTCGAAACCTTTCTCTTCCTTTTCTTTTTTTAAATTCCCTTTTCTTCTTCTTTAATTTTGCGTTTAGCTGTATAAGAGATTCTCGCACGCTCCGGCCGTTATACGTCACACACACATCTCACTTGCCAGCTGTGCCGTGATTCGTGACGCAGCGTGACTTGTTTACCGGAAACAAAGACCAACGCAGCGCCCCTGGAACTGTTATAATGTCACCCAACACAGCCCCGGTGGATCGTACTGAACCTTGAAAAACCAACGTATGTCAACTTCCATAATACTCCCGAATGGCCTCTCTCTCTGCTCTCTCTCTCTCTCTCTCTCTCTCTCTCTCTCTCTCTCTCTCTCTCTCTCTCTCTCTCTCTTTGCTGTCAGTCAGATACTTCTTTACCTGTTGTCTTCAAAATTTATGTTGTGTCATAACTTCTCTCTCTCTCTCCTTCTCTCTCTCTCTTCTCTCTCTCTCTCTCTCTCTCTCTCTCTCTGCTTGTCAGTCGCACACTTCTTTACTGTTGTCTTCAAAAAATTTGTCGTTGTCATAACTAGGACAGATATGTTGTTTATTTTCATTTCTACAGATTTGTTTTTCTTTCTTCTTTCTTAATTACGTATTATTGAATGAATCTTCTCGCTTGAATAAAGATAGACGTGGGGGGGGGAGGGGGGAGGGTCGAGGGAGGGGAGGGGGGTGGGGAGAGACCGGCGCAACGGTCATTCAACTTTTGAATCGCCGCCACAATAATGAAAAGCTGTGTGCCAGCTCTACGGCCTAAAATATGTCCCCAAGTGTATCAATCATGTAAACTGACGTGGTGGGACACTATCGTCTCTAAATTACAACACCAGAACCCCTAGTTTGATCCTAGACTTGATGGGACACTATCATCTCTAAATTGCAGTACCAGCACCTCTAATTTGATCCTAGACTTGATGGGACACTATCATCTCTAAATTGCAGTACCAGCACCTCTAATTTGATCCTAGACTTGATGGGACATTATCATCTCTAAATTGCAGTACCAGCACCTCTAATTTGATCCTAGACTTGATGGGACACTATCATCTCTAAATTGCAGTACCAGCACCTCTAATTTGATCCTAGACTTGATGGGACATTATCATCTCTAAATTGCAGTACCAGCACCTCTAATTTGATCCTAGACTTGATGGGACACTATCATCTCTAAATTGCAGTACCAGAACCCCTAGTTTGATCCTAGACTTGATGGGACACTATCGTCTCTAAATTGCAGTACCAACACCTCTAATTTGATCCAAACTCTGTCGTGCTCTTATCATCATGATCGCACCATTTTCCTTTTTTTTTTCCCTTTTTTGTCACAGACGTCAAAATTCTTTCAGCTGCAGAACGCTCGTCACTACAGCTTACTTGTAAAACATTTGTTTCCATGCTCCGACAGAAACAAAAACAAAACCAACAAACAAAAATCAAAAGTGAAGTCATGATTGAACATGTTTTCGTTGTCAGACATCAGCTTGCAAACCCGTCTGCTGTGACCTTCACCTTTGCATCGGAGGAGACGACGAATGAAGCGCTCCGCGAGACGTTGAGGTTCTGCTCCAGACTGGACTTGAAGGAGGCCTATTTTGGGGGCTAAATCTGGTGTGCTGTGTGGTTCCCGGGTTCTTTTCTATCAGACCGTAGTTTTTACAGTTAATCGGTCAGTCAGCCAGGTCAGTCAGTCAGCCAGTCAGCCAGTCAGCCAGTCAGTCAGTCAGCCAGTCAGTCAGTCACCCAGTCAGCCAGTCAGCCAGTCAGTCAGTCAGCCAGTCAGCCAGTCAGTCAGTTACTTAATTAATTAGTTACCTGCTTGCTTGCTACTTACTTTCTTACTTGCTTGCTTGCTTGCTTGCTTACTCACGTACTTACTTAGCTAGCTGACTAACTAGATAGCTAGCTAGCTAGTTAGTCAGTCAGTCAGTCAGTTTTGCAGATGGGTTAGACCCAACCTTGCTTGGTCAGTCAATGCTGATTAATAGCACTGCATATAGCAGTTTGCTTTCTTTTTTTTCGCTGCTGATTGATAATTTATAGTGATGATGTTTATTGGGTTTTTTTTTCGCTGCTGATTGATCATTTATAGTGATGATTTTTAAATTGGGTTTTTGCGGGTTTTTTTCGCTGCTGATTGATCATTATAGAGGTAATTGTACCCAGACAGCAATTTCACGAAAAAGAGGATCAGGAGATTTTTTTTTTTTCAAATGTACAACGTGTTTGACTCCATTTGAAAACTGACTAAACAACGTATCCACAATGGAGGTGATTGTGGGTGGTGTTGATGATGGTGATGCTGATGTTGATGATATCGACTGTCACGAGTTTGTCACGAGGCCTACGACGTTTGACCCATCTAGGGTGGCGGAATTACTCATTTATTTATTGTCGTTGCTGTTGTCGTGTATCCGTCCCTTAATGTGGCTTGTGGTGCGGTTGCACCTTGGTGTAGTTCAGCTCAACTTCGGTTTGTTTTCTCTCTCTCTCTCTCTTATTCCACTGCCCGTGCTATTCATCCTGTCAGGGCAGACCTCCAGGGGTCGGTTCGTGACAATTGTGGGGGCTCGTCCGGATGTGAAGGGCTCTGACTGTCTCTCTCGTTTCGCGGAGTACCTGTTAGTTCTGTCTGTTTTGTATTCATTTAGTTAGTTTGTCGTGTTTGTTTGTGGGTGGTTGGCGGGGTGACTCTACGTGAAGGGAGTCTTTTTGTGGCCTGAGGGAACATCCGGTGGACTGGGGAGTCGAGGTGAGACCGAGGGAGTCGACCGCGTCCAGACCTCCTTCCGCCGGGTACCTCACGCAGTACGGCCGAAGTCTTGCCTTTCTGTTGCCGCTCAGTCTTCCATTCCTGTTTTGTATTTAGCCAGTTTTTGTTTTTTTTTCTACCGGGTTATTGAGTACAGGGGGTTGTATCGGACGTTAGTGTCATTTTTTTTTCCCTCTCTCCGGATTCCGTCTGCCTGTTTGTTTTTCCGGCCAGCCCCACCGCACTGTTGCTCGTGCTGTGGAGCGCGGTGTTGCCAGAGTGGGGCAGCCGGACATATTTTTTTTTTTTTTTTTTTTTTCGGTGAGCCCCACCGCACTGTTGCTCGTGTTGTAGAGCAGGGTGTTGCCAGAGTGGGAGCAGCCGGAACTTGTCCGCACCCACACACACACACACAACACAATATACACACACCCCTAAAATATTTGTTTTTCAAGTGGAATTGTCTTTCCCTGTATTTGATAACTGTAGGATATAGTTGTCATGGCAACGTCCGGTGCTGGTGGTATGGCTACTCGGGCGTCGAAGAAGAAGGGTCTTCTAAATGTAGTCCCCACTATTAGTACCACACATCGACTACGGTGACTTCCACTTATTCCAGTGCTGTAGCCGATAGTCCAGCGATACTTTCACTTCTTCTTCGCTAGGGTTTTTCCTGCTGAGACCCCTCTCGGCACTTCCGCTCGGAAGCGTCAGAGTGTAGCGAAGAAAACTGTGGGCTTCTGTTGAGTCGCAGAAACCAAAGCCCCCTATTCTCCATGCTTCCCCTCGTAAGGAGTATGCCCCGGGGGACTTTCCTCATGGGAAGGTCGAGACCCAAGGGACGGGTCAGACGGGTCATCCTCCAGTGTCGGGAGTGGTGAATCCTTCCCAGGACATCACCTCTGTCCTGATGTTCCTAGAGCAGCAACGACGAAGGATGCTTCCAGGCAGGAAGCCCTCCGTGGGGAAGAGGCGGTTAGGCAGGAAACCCTCCGTAGGGAAGAGGCTGCTCAGCGTAGGGAAGAGTTGGATAGGATGGAGGCTCTGCGCAGAGAGGAGACTGACAGACAGGAGATTCTGCATAGGGAAGAGGCTATGCTGCGCAGAGAAGGGGCTGCCCGACAGGAGGCCCTTCGAAGGAAGAGGCTGCTCAGCGTAGGAGGAGGCTGCCAGACAGGAGGATCAGCGTAGGGAAGAGGCTGCTAGACAGGAGGATCGGCGTAGGGAAGAGACTGCCAGGCAGGAAGCCCTCCGTAGGGAAGAACTAGACAGGATGGAGGCTCTGCGTAGGGAGGAGATGGAACAACTTCTTTCGCGGTCTCCCGCATCTGTAAGTCAGGGGGTTAATCACCAGGCGGGTGATAGAGTTAGAGGCCCAAAGTTAAAGCTTCCAGAGTTCAGACCTAGTGAGGACATTGATATGTTCCTAGAGCATTTTGACAAGGTTGCTAGTTCATACCAATTGTCTGAGGAACAAAAGGCTATGCACCTTTTTTCGGGATTATCTGGTGCTGCAAGGGAGTGTGTGCTCACTCTAAATGAAGGCGCGTCTTATGCAGACATGCAGTTGGCTCTGCGTAAGCGTTTCCACCTTACCCAGAGACGTACAGAGGAAGTTCAGGTCCATGAAGAAGAATAACGACGAGACCTTCGTGCAGTTTGGAGATAGGCTGCGCAAAACGCTAGGGTACTGGCGTCAGTTGGCCAATTGGAGCTGGAGGATCTGATCCCATTGAACGCTCACCAACACTGTGTCCCCAGAGTTGAGGATCCGGATAGCGAGACAGCACCTTAAGATTTCGCGCTGCGATTCATACCGCTGAGGTGTTTGCTGAAGCTCGCAGGGCTTATGGGCATCGCCCAGATAGGGAGAGAAGCCCTCCACAGGAATTTAGTGGCAATAAGGCGCCGACAACTGCTAGCGGGTCGAATAAGGCAGGCAGTCCATCGGGACCTCAGCACCTCGATTTTGTTTTCTTTGTGGTCGTCCTGGCCACATCAGAAAGATTGCCCTAGAGCCGCTGGTAGTCATGGGGCTAGTCCTTTCCAGCATCCTCGTGCCTCGGCTAACGGGGTTCCATCCCAGCTTCTGGGGATTCAGAGTGCCCAGTGTTTTCTCTCTGTTGTTGGTTCCTCCTTGGTCGACACCATCAGGGATTCGGGGGCATCAACGCTCTTGTTGATAAGGATTTGGTTTCCCCTGAGGCCCGGCGGGGCGCTAGTTATGATGTGTGTGGTTGGAGGCTGGTTTTACCTCCACCCGTCCTTCTGTACTTATTCCTATCTCCACCCCCTACTTCTGTGGCGAAGTATGGGCCATCGCGGTGGAGCGACCTATGTATTCCCTTCTCATAGGGAATACTGTCACCTTTGCTGACGGACGCAGTCAGTCCGTGTCTACGGATCTGCCCGTACAGGCGTGTGTGGGAGTCACCACACGCGCCAAAGCTAAGAAGCAGGAACAGGAATTGCGTCCCGTTCTCCAGCCGATCTCTGACGAGGTTCTGGCCAGGCCGATCCTGCTACCATGGTCCGTCTTCAGCCAGGGACTTGGATGTCCAACGCCTGCGACAACTGGTAGTCGTCCTGCTCAGTCTGCCCGACACGCCAAGGTGAGCTTCAAGCTCCACAAGGGGATCCTCTTTAGGGTTTTCACTCAGCAGATCGTGTGGCCAAGCCAGCTTGTTGTTCCCCAAAGCTTGAGAGAGTCTGTTTCTCCGGCAGGCCCACGATTCCCCATGGCAGGTCATATGGCTCCAAGCGGACTCTCGAGCGAGTAAGACAGGACTTCTTTGGCCAGGGGTGAACTCACAGTGGGCAGTACTGCCGTAGTTCGATACCTGCCAACGGGCAACAAACCCAAGGGGCGCTTGAGGCGTGTTCCCCTGGATCAGTGCCACTGGTTGGGGAGCCATTCAGCAAGGTTGGGGTCGACCTGGTGGGACCCATTGCTGCCCCACTTAGGACTATCGATACCCTACTATTGCTGAGGCTCTCCGGCAGATTTGGACACGCACAGGTGTGCCCAAGAAGAAGTACGGCCGGAAGTTTGTACTGGAGAGCGATCATCATCCTCTCCAGTGCCTGGACCGGATCCGGCCAGTC
>CM031612.1:5977162-5994662 GCA_018398815.1 Conus ventricosus | reverse complement strand
TCTCTCTCTCTCTCTCTCTCTCTCTTTTCTGTCCATTAATCTGTCTGTCTCTCTTTCTTCTCTCTCTCTGTCTGCCTGTATGTCTGTCCATTTCTCTCTCTCTCTCTCTCTCTCTCTCTCTCTCTCTCTCTCTCTCTCTCTCTCTCTAAACTGTTTTCCATATACAGTCCTGTAATCGATCATCCCTTATCTGTATAACCTCTTAGAAATGTTTTATTTTTCATTGTAGGTCGTGTAAATGAGTGAGGTTCTCACATCTGTCGTTTTTTGCTAATCAGCCGTGTCTGTCTCCTAAAGAATTCAGAAGAAAGATGAAGAGAGGAGTGTTTCACGCCTTTGTTCCATCAGTCCAAAGTGCATGCTGAAGATCATTATTACTGTCACCTCCTCGCCCCATTTTTCAAGTGATAGTTTGGAATTTTCTTTCTTCCTTTCTTTCTTTGCTTTTTCTTTTTTTCTTTTTCTTTTTTCTTTTCTTTTTGTACTCCCAGTTCTTGTAGAACAGGGAGTACTTTACAATGGGAACGAAGAAATGCTGTCTGTGTGTCTGTCTGTCCGTGGTCAAAATGTGCTCCACTCGCTCCAGACAAAACTTCTGGGCCAATCTTTCTGAAAATTTGTAGGTATGTTCATTATGGGTCACGAATCATGCCCGATGTTTTAGTTTACCGTTATAGCGTTACTAACGGCTATAACGGGCCATAACGGTTTTCTTCTTATGGAAAATCTCAGAAAGTACTTGGCCGATCTTTCTGAAAATTTGTAGATATGTTCATTATGGGTCACAGATGATGGCCGATTTTACCGTTATTGCCGTCACTAAGGGCTATAACGGCCCAAAAACGGTTTTTCCTCTTTATTGAATATCTCACGCGTATTCAAGATAAACTGGAAGTACGTTTATATGCTTTACATCTTGTTTTTTCTTCTTCTTTTTTTCTTCTTTCTTTTTTTCTCTCTTTTTTTCTGTTTCAGTTTCGGGCTACCTTTCCTCTCAAGCACATGAAACAGACAGATGAATGTTCGACAGCTATTTTTACCAACCAACTGCAGATTAGTTTACAAATTTGACGAATCGTGTAGCCTGATATTGTTGATACTTGTTGATAAATTTTAAATATAAAAAGAGAGAAAGAGAGACAGAGACAGAGAGACAGACAGAGAATCAGAACAAAGAGATTCCAGTTTCTAATTTAGCACCTTTCCGTTTAAAATTCACTTCATCTTCAAAAGAAACGAATTTGATATTCTTAGAGGACGTTTCTGTTGATGTACTCAGCCATTAGTTCCCTCCAACCCCTCCAAATGCATGGCCGCAGACACAGGCACAGACACAGACACACACATACACAGACACAGACACACACAGACACACACAGACACAGGCACACACAGACACAGACACACACAGACACACACAGACACAGACACACACAGACACAGGCACACACAGACACAGACACAGACACACACACACAGAGACACACACAGACACAGGCACACGCAGACACAGACACACATACACAGACACAGACAGACACACAGAGAAACAGACACACATACACAGACACAGACACGGATACACATAGACACACACACACACACACACACACACACACACATATATATATATATATATATAGAATTATAAACAAAGCTTGCTCTTATGTCTTAGATTGAAGAAATAGGGGGAGATAAGCATTCATATCTGCAGTGGTAGATGATTCTGCCTAACTAACAGTATGTGCTTGAGTGGGTGAATGGGAAAAAAAAAAAAAAAAAAAAAAAAAATGCTTCTCACAATGAACCTTCAGCAAGCTTATAGTCTCCAAGGGGGAGACACCCTCCAATCGGGAGGGAAATTCACTAACATATAACTCCTGGTCATATACCGATATTTCGAAACTTGGTGGTTTCTCCTCAGTGACCGCGGAAAGTGGTAATTTGACTCCTCTGCCTTTTCAGTTTTAAGAAGAATGCAATCCCAGAAAAGGCTGGTGTGCAATACCGTAGTATGTTTGTTGAGTTTTCAAAAACCAACCAAAGGTGCCACCTAAGAAGCAAAAGAAAATCATGAAAGAGCAAAACAAGCTACATTTTCTTGTGAAAAGTAGAAAATATAAAAAGATATCCTCTTAAGACACAAGTGCTGAGGGCCAGTTCTTGGAATGAATCCGCAAGGGACTAAAATACAACAAACTAATAAATTCCAAGGATAAGTACCGAGCACCGTTCCAGCAACTTACAGAGCAGCTTGGTGTTGCAATGACTGCAAGAAATATTGAATTATAAACAAAGCTTGCTCTTATGTCTTAGATTGAAGAAATAGGGGGAGATAAGCATTCATATCTGCAGTGGTAGATGATTCTGCCTAACTAACGTATGTGCTTGAGTGGGTGAATGGGAAAAAAAAAAAAAAAAAAAAAAAAAAAATGCTTCTCACAATGAACCTTCAGCAAGCTTATAGTCTCCAAGGGGAGAGACACCCTCCAATCGGGAGGGAAATTCACTAACATATAACTCCTGGTCATATACCGATATTTCGAACTTGGTGGTTTCTCCTCAGTGACCGCGGAAAGTGGTAATTTGACTCCTCTGCCTTTTCAGTTTTAAGAAGAATGCAATCCCAGAAAAGGCTGGTGTGCAATACCGTAGTATGTTTGTTGAGTTTTCAAAAAACCAACCAAAGGTGCCACCTAAGAAGCAAAAGAAAATCATGAAAGAGCAAAACAAGCTACATTTTCTTGTGAAAAGTAGAAAATATAAAAAGATATCCTCTTAAGACACAAGTGCTGAGGGCCAGTTCTTGGAATGAATCCGCAGGGACTAAAATACAACAAACTAATAAATTCCAAGGATAAGTACCGAGCACCGTTCCAGCAACTGGACCTCAGCACTTGTGTCTTAAGAGGATATCTTTTTATATTTTCTTACTTTTCACAAGAAAATGTAGCTTGTTTTGCTCTTTCATGATTTTCTTTTGCTTCTTAGGTGGCACCTTTGGTTGGTTTTTTGAAAACTCAACAAACATACTACGGTATTGCACACCAGCCTTTTCTGGGATTGCATTCTTCTTAAAACTGAAAAGGCAGAGGAGTCAAATTACCACTTTCCGCGGTCACTGAGGAGAAACCACCAAGTTTCGAAATATCGGTATATGACCAGGAGTTATATGTTAGTGAATTTCCCTCCCGATTGGAGGGTGTCTCCCCCTTGGAGACTATAAGCTTGCTGAAGGTTCATTGTGAGAAGCATTTTTTTTTTTTTTTTTTTTTTCCCATTCACCCACTCAAGCACATACTGTTAGTTAGGCAGAATCATCTACCACTGCAGATATGAATGCTTATCTCCCCCTATTTCTTCAATCTAAGACATAAGAGCAAGCTTTGTTTATAATTCAATATATCTTGCAGTCATTGCAACACCAAGCTGCTCTGTAAGTTGCTGGAACGGTGCTCGGTACTTATCCTTGGAATTTATTAGTTTGTTTATATATATATATTATATATAATTATATATATATATATATAATATATTATATATAAGCACATACGCGCGCGCACACACTCAGAGAGAGAGGGGTGGAGGGAGGGAAGGAGGAGGAAGAGAGAGAGGAGAGAGAGAGAGAGAGAGAGAGAGAGAGCGCTACGAACTCAAAACTCAGAAGAAAAAATATTCAGTCAAGGATTAAGATTTGGGGGCAGAGGTTATTGTTTCCATCTGTCCCTACTGAACCAAATTATGCAAATGAGGTAGCAAACATTTGAAAGACACACAGAATTCTGAAGTACATGATTCACACACCACACCACACACACACACACACCACACACACGCACACACACACACACGCACGCACGCACGCACGCACGCACGCACACACACACACACACCGCGCGCGCGCGCGCGCGCTCACGCACACACTCACGCACGCACCCATTCACGCACGCACGCACGCACCCATTCACGCACGCACGCACGCACGCACGCACATCTGTGATGGAAAACCTTGACAAAAGAGTGCAGGGGTAGGTAGGTAGGTAGGTTGGTAGGTAGGTATGTATGTATGTATGTAGGCAGGTAGGTAGGTAGGTAGGTAGGTTGGTAGGTGGGCAGGTAGGTAGGTAGGTAGGTAGATAGGTATGTAGGTAGGTAGGTAGGTAGGTGGGCAGGTAGGTAGGTAGGTAGGTAGGTAGAAAGGTAGGTAGGTAGGTAGGTAGGTAGGTAGGTAGAAAGGTAGAAAGGTAGAAAGGTAGGTAGGTAGGTAGGTTGGTAGGTAGGTAGGTTGGTAGGTAGGGTAGGTAGGTAGGTAGTAGGTAGGTATGTAGGTAGGTAGGTAGGTAGGTAGGTAGGTAGGTAGGTAGGTAGGTTAGTGGGTAGGTAGGGAGGGAGGTAGGTAGGTAGGTGGGTAGGTTTGTAGGTAGGTAGGTAGGTAGGTAGGTAGTAGGTTTAAAGGTAGGTAGGTAGGTAGTAGGTAGGTAGGTAGGTAGGTAGGTAGGTAGGTAGGTAGGTAGTAGGTTTGTAGGTAGGTAGGTAGGGAGGTAGGTAGGTAGGTAGGTAGGTAGGTAGGTAGGTAGGTAGGTAGAATGACAGATAGACAAACAGACAGACAGACATTTAGACAGATAGATAGACAGACAGACAGAGAGATAAGATAGATACGGATGTTTTTTGTGTGTGTTGCTAGTGGATGTCAAAGACATGTGCAGTACGAAGACAAAGGGGCTTGGATCACAGCCACAGCCCACAGATCAACACACAATAAACACAAATAAATACAATATTGCACCCCGCAGATCAACACACAATAACACAAATAATAACATATATTGGCACCCCGCAGATCAACACACAATAAACACAAATAATATACATATATTGGCACCCCGCAGATCAACACACAATAAACACAAATAATATACATATATTGGCACCCCGCAGATCAACACACAATAAACACAAATAATATACATATAGTGGCACCCCGCAGATTAACACACAATAAACACAAATAATATACATATATGGCACCCCGCAGATTAACACACAATAAACACAAATAATATACATATATGGCACCCCAGATTAACACACAATAAACACAAATAATATACATATAGTGGCACCCACAGATTAAATACAATAAACAAAATAATATACATATAGTGGCACCCACAGATTAACACACAATAAACAAAAATAATATACATATTATAGTGGCACCACAGATTAACACACAATAAACAAAAATAATATACATATAGTGGCACCCACAGATTAACACACAATAAACAAAAATAATATACATATTATAGTGGCACCCACAGATCAACACACAATAAACAAAAATAATATACATATAGTGGCACCCACAGATTAACACACAATAAACAAAAATAATATACATATCATAGTGGCACACCAAGATTAACACTCAATAAACAAAAATAATATACATATAGTGGCACCATAGATTAACACACAATAAACAACAATAATATACATATAGTGGCACCCACAGATTAACACACAATAAACATTCCGGGAGCCGGAATAGCTCAGTTGGTAGAGCGCCGGACTCGTAATCTTGGTGATCCTGGGGTTGCGGGTTCGAACCTCCGCTGGGCCGTTTCGGTACAGGGGGATTTTTCCCTCGGAGTTAACATTGGTTCTGACTCCATTTCCCATACAGTCCTTCGAATGAGACTATAAACCAAAGTTCCGTGTGTGAACGCACGCATAACATCTTGCACACACGTAAAATCCCATCACCAACTTTCGGAAGAGTAGGCCAGTTTGGCCGTTGGTATGGATGACACGTTACACATAGCATGCGCCCTGCGTGAGAAATGGAAAGAATGAAGGAAGTAAGGAAAATTATTTATCGATATTGAACGATATTGACTGGATGACACGGGAAACGACTGAATAAAGCGCCAGCTGGCAGCTCTTCAGTCGGCACTACCCAGGTAGGCAGCCCGTTGTGTAAACGAGTGTTGATTGTAAAGCGCTTAGAGCTTGGTCTCTAGCCGAGAATAGGCGCTATATAAGTATTCATTATTATTATTATTATTATTATCATTATTATCATTATTAAACAAAAATAATACACATACAGCTGACAGCCACAGATTAACACACAACAAACAACAATAATATACATACAGCAGGCAGCTTGCAGATTCACAAACAATAAAACAAATAATATACATTCAGTGGCATCCACAGATTGACAAACAATAAACAAGAATAACATACATACAGAGGCAGCCAACAGATTAACACACAATAAACCAAAATAACATACATACAGAGGCAGCCAACAGATTAACACACAATAAACCAAAATAACATACATACAGAGGCAGCCAACAGATTAACACACAATAACCAAAATAACATACATACAGAGGCAGCCAATATATTAACACACAATAAACCAAATAACATACATACAGAGGCAGCCAACAGATTAAACACACAATAAACCAAAATAACATACATACAGAGGCAGCCAACAGATTAACACACAATAAACCAAATAACATACATACAGAGGCAGCCAACAGATTAACACACAATAAACCAAAATAACATACACACAGAGGCAGCCAACAGATTAACACACAATAAACCAAAATAACATACACACAGAGGCAGCCAATATATTGACACACAATAAACGAACATGATGTCGTGGAGGTGCGCTGGCATCCTCAAACTTCATCGTGACAGGCGCCATACACATTACACCCGACATCAATGTTATCTCTTCCTGAGTTGTGTAGAGGGGAGAGGAGGGGGGGTGGTAGGGGATGTGGTAATGGTATCCATGTCTGTGACAGAAGGTGTGTGTGTGTGTGTGTGTGTGTGTGTGTGTGTGTGTGTGTGTGGTGTGTGTGTGTGCGCGCGCGCGCGTGTATGTGTGTGTGTGTGTGTGTATGCGTGCATGCGTGCATGCGTGTGCGCACGCGCGCGCGCGCGCGTGTGTGTGTGAGTGTGTATGTGTGTGTTCACGTGCGTGTGCATACATGTGTATGTTTATGACCACGCGTCCGAATGGGGGGGGGGGGAGGGAGGGGGAGGGGGTAAGAAAGAGGGGTGAAGGAGGTAGGGGATGAGATGAATGAGCAAGGATTGAGGCCACACATGTCACACCTGGAGAATGGAGCAGGTGTGTGTTTATGAGAAATTCTATGATCTGTATTAACTCATAGCGCTGACATTTAGGACTTAATTATATCCAGTGACATAACTGGCTGTCCCTTAATGTTTCCTCAGTAAATACGTCATTTTTTGGATCTTATTTTTAATGGCTGTTGATTACTTTTTGAATGGCTGTTGGTTGCTTTTAAATGGGTATTGAATGTCTTTCGAGTTACGTTGCTTTTAAATGGGTGTTGATGATCTTTCGGATACGTGCAATTTGAGGTTGGTAGGTTGGTTGGTTAGATGGGTTTTGCGGACAAAAGCTGCTTGCATGGTTAATAAAAAGAAAAAGGCGTGGTCTTGCTTATTCAATTGCCCTTCAGTGACACTGAGTGTTTTGTGTTATCTTGCGATTCTTGTGCCCTGTTTTGTTGGTTTCGGCTTGATGGCGGAGACTTTAGCTTGTTTTGTGTGTCATTGTTTTGAGTGGGTTTTGTTATGGGAAGTTTTGTTTGTTTTTGTTGGTTGGTGGTGTTGCGTTGTTCTTGATGTGTGTTGGTTGTGAGTGGTGGTGGTGGCATGTGTGTTGTGTGTGTGTGTGTGTTGTGTGTGATAGGTGTGTCGTGTGTGTGTGTGTGTGTGTGTGTGTTGTGTCTGTCTGTCTGTCTGTTCTGTTGTCTGTGTTGGTGTATTGGTTTTGCTTGTATTTTCTTGTTTTTGTTGTTGTTGCGTTGTTATTTATGTGTGCGTGTGTGACGTACGTGCGCGCGCGCGTATGTGTGTGGTGTGTGTTGTGTGCGCTTGACGTGTGTGATGTGTGCGTGTGTTGTATGTGCGCGCGCGCGCGTAGTGAGTGTGTTTGTTTGGTTTTGCTCGGGTATTTTCTTGCTGTTGTACTGTAGTTGCCAGTTGCCGTTTAGCTGCTTTTTTGGAGGCTGAGGGTGGGGGGGGGGGGGGGGGGGGGGGGGGGGGAGGCGGTAGGGGGGAGGTGGGATGGTAGTTAATGAGAAACACATTTTTGTCCCAGGGACTGTTGCAGAAAGGGGTGGGGGGGGGGGGGGGACCACACATGGAAAACCTTTGAGGGGTTGAACCAACTTATCCTATGACACCGGCTTTCCAACATGTCACCCTCTCTAAACAGGCCAGGCAGACCAGTGACGAGCAATTAAAGCCATGCGGGGGAGGGTGGGGGGAGGGTGGGGGGGGTTAGGGAGGAGAGAATAACGTGCACCCCCCCCCCCCCTCATGGCCGCTTCGGGCCTCCACGGGTCTAGTAGTCGCCATGTCATCATACCGCTGGAACTGAGGCCATAAGCTCGGCTTGTCCACAGCCCGTTATGATTTGTTCGCCGGTCTCGACCTCAAGGGTCCTTTTCTTTTTTTTTTTTAAGGCTGAAGCGACATTTACCTCCCCATGCCATTTTCGTTTCCTGCTGGTTTGTCAGGTTGAGTGTGTCACCACTTCTTTGGACGGGGTGGGGGTGGGGGTGGTGGGGGGGGGGGGAGGGGAAGTGGGAAAGAAAACGGGGTGGATGGGTGTGGTTGTGGGGTGAAGAGGGGGGTTTGGGGAGGGAGGGGTAGGAGGGAGAAGGGGTTGGGGGGGGACGGCTGTGGAGTGAAATCTTGCGAGTGTGTTGCTAGTGTGTGTGTGTGTGTGTGTGTGTGTGTGTTGTTGGTGCTGTGTGTGTGCTGTGTGTGAGTGTGTGTGTGTGTGTGTGTGTGTGTTTCGTGTGTGTGTGTGTGTGTGTGTGTGGTGTGTACGTGTGGAGGGAGTGAGAGGGGGGCGAAGGGAGAGATGACCGCATTGTTTTAGAAATGTCTTTTCAGACTTTCATGCTTTGTCATTGTAGTTTTGAGAAAGGACTCTATTCACTGGTTTCTAAAACGTTGCATCAGTCGCTCTCGTGTTAGTATTAAAACTTCAGTTACCACTGGAGCCCGCTTACTGGCTGCTGCGCGCTCTGGCACAAACACTCACACATGCACATCTAGTCATTCTACACACACACACACACACAAACACCACACACCCACACAAACACACATGCTCAAGCGGGTTTTCAATTGTGTGTTATGGTGTTATAATTTACGGGGGAAAATCCCCCTCAAATTCAACATCTTGCCTTGTCCTTTCAAACATAATCACCTTCTTTTAAGAGAGTCTAGAATATTGTCGACTATTTTTCTTAAAATCCATTTCGGGACATCATTCTCAAAACATTCAGTTTGGGGGGAGAAAGCTAATCGTGAAAATGGTCGATTTTTCATTTTCTAAAGTCATGTATCAGAGTTTACTACATCATTTTAGAAATATTTCCGTCGGGTGAAGAATATGCCGGATGTGATGAGAAAATGAGTCTGTTATTATTATTATTGTTATTTATTGTTGTTGTTGTTGTTGTTGTTGTTATTTTATAATTTTTGTTGTTGTGGTTGTGGTTGTTGTGGTTGTAGTTGTTGTAATTACCTATTATAGCGCTATTCTCGGCTAGAGACCAAGTCTAAGCGCTTTGGACATTCCACACTCGTTTACACTACGGGCTGCCTACCTGGGTAGTGCCGACTGAAGAGCTGCAGCTGGCGCTTCATTCGTCATTTCCCAGTTGTCATTCGTCTGTATCGTTTCATTCAACCGTAGCAATTCTTCTTTCTTTCATTTTCTCACGCAGGGTGACTTGCTATTGTGTAACGTGCCATCCATACCAACGGCCAAAAAACTGGCATTCTCTTCCGGAAAGTTGGTGATGGGATTTTACGTGTGTGCAAGATGTTATGCGTGCATTCATCAAACGGAACATAAGTTTTATAGTCTCATTTGATGGGATGTATTAGGAAATGGAATCAGATCAATGTTAACTTCCGAGTGGAAAATGCCCCAGTACCGAACGGCCCCAGCGGGAGAGATTCGAACCCTCCAACACCAGGCAGATCCCAAGATTACGAGTTCGGCGCTCTACAATCGAGGCTCTTCCGGGTCGGGAGGGCAGAGGGGGGATGCAGACTGATTGTGAAAGAGGCAGGTTCCGTGTTTTTGACCATTTGGTAATTCCAACTCTTCTAGGTCTAAGCCAGTGAGGTTCACCACACAACACCACAACACACACACACTCACACACACACACTGCGAACAATATTTGGCATTAAAATCCACTTCTCCTCGCGCCGCAAATTAATTGACCGAATTATCTGGGAACGACGCGCGCACCCTACGACTCATACTACGTCTTATCGATAGGCAGCCATGTCGACTAGGCCCCCTTTTACCCCTTCCCCCCCCCCCCCCCCCCCCCCCCATAGGCATGAAACTGGTGGTACCCCGTTGTTCTCATTCAAACAGATTTTTTAAAAAAAAATTTAAAAATAATGTATGTCGTGTCGACTTGGCAATGCGTCCTTTCAGTTGATCGTGTCTTTGAAACCAAATTACATTCAACAACTGCTCAATATTCCAGGCTTAGGGTTCCTGAGGTGAATAGATTGAAGGATAGATAGATTGGCTGAGAGAAGATATAATTAGATAGATAAATTGATTGATTCGATTGCTTGTGGAGCCGTTTCATTGTTTTTGCTTGGATTTAAGTACACACATACACACACACTGACTGACTGAAATCAATTTATTTGTCAGATTAACTCAAGGTTGCACACACACGCACACGCACACGACAGCAAGCACGCACGCACGCACACACACATTCACACACACACACACACACAAAATACGGGAAGAGAAAATTTTGTAACACAACAATTTTTTTGTAGCCACAATCAATTTTTTGTACCATTTATGTAAAATGTGCATGCTTTCACTGTGGGTTTGGAAGTAGAAACAGGGGGATAATAAGTTTGAGTGATGGAGGTTGGATTGTTGTTGTTGTGGTTGTTGATTGTTTTGTCTCTTTTTGTTTGTGGTTTGTTGTTTTGTTTGTTTGTTCGTTTGTGTTTTATTATTGTGTTACGATGCTATCTTTGCGCTGACTTCCTCAGTACAAGGTAAGTGCAGTACAATAGGCTTGTATGAGTTCGATTGTTAGATCTTTGGTAGGAGTTCTGGCTCGCTGACGACAAAATTCAACCAGTCGGTATTGAAACGAAGTGGATCCTTTTATTTACAAACGTTGAAAAGAATATAGGTAACAAAAGCAACCCACTGACTTCAGGTTCCAATACGCCGTTCAGGAACGCCAAATCGTACATCACAAGCAGCGAATATTCTACTATGGCAGGCTTACTCCGGTCGACTAGAATCAAACTCAATGAAGACTTAGAAACTCTTCAACCTAAAATCTCATTTCGCTCTCCTCTCTCGTCTGTGTGTCTCCTCTCTCCCTCACGCGCACAGCTCCATTCTTTTGTTTGATATTGAAAGAATATTCTCGAATACTCGATTTTTCTGTTTCTAGTATATTCTGCATTCCAGTCAAGCTTTAACCATTGAAATCGCGGACGACCGTTATGCAAATGTAATTCGGTCAGTTTCAACAACATTCTCGATCTTCGGCAATGCACTAGCAACTTACTGAATCCTGGAGTACCTTCTAACATATTATTGAATTTCTAGCTCGCATGACAATCGATCTCAAACAATACTGAATAATTAGGCATGCATTCATTTTCTTAAACGTTTTAAACAAATCAAACAACAGCACCACACTGACGATAATACAAAGATCTATAATGCGATATATTAAAAGGAGGCTGGCATGCGCGTCATTACTTGCTATGAGTCTTTCACAAATGTCTCACCTCTCTTTTCTCCTTTTAAAATTGTAACAATAACCCCCCACTTATAGAAATTTCCCAAATTTCTTAAAATCTCTTTTACAATTTAAAGAAATGTCAAAATGTCTTTAAAACAAAGATCAACAGCAACACACATCACAGTTCAAAGTGTACAACCAGTGATGTATCATTTATTCACGCACGACTTAAAAAGTCCTGCAGCCTGATTGTCTGTTGCCTTTCACTTATTCAACCTTCATATCAATGTTCTGAAGGTACATGGCCAGCGAATGACCATACTGTTCACAAACTTGGCAGATTCTAAAAATAGTAAAGGTTTATGGTCAGTACGCAACACAAAGTGTAATCCCTTGGTGAATCAGTTCAAACTTTCGTACAGCCACTCATAGCAGGCACTCCCTTCTCCATTGGTAGCATACCTCCGTCTGCCCTGGATAGTTTTCCTTGCTGGCCGTTACGAGACTGGGACCATCTTCCCATCATGTTCCTGCCATGAGGACTTGCACCAACACCCTCGGTCAGAGGAATCAGTGTACTGAGCCTCATACGTCTTTGTTAGGGTCAGGCAAAACCGATTGTAGCACAAGGTTCCTCGGTCAGTAAGTTCTTCACAGTGTTGAGGCTCGGTCTTGGGCCTCTCTCCACTCCAGTTGGGTGGGCTTCCCCTTGCGAAGAAGGTCCGACATTGGAGCGGTCACAGTGCAAAATGAGGCATGGTTATTTCTGTAGAAACCCACTTAAGCCAAGAAAGGACCGCAGTTTGTTTCTTTGTTTGGGGGACGAGGTGCTTCCAATATTTTTGTCACATTAGTCCTTGTGCACCCCTTTTCAGTCCTTTCCTGGAGACTGTGACAATGAAGTCAATATCATCTGTCCGCCAAATAACACACTTCTGGGCTTTGCAAGTCAAGTTGGCAGAGACAGCCGTTTCAAAAGTTCCGAAGAAAGAATTTCCTGATGTTCTGTCCATGTTTCGGAATGGAACCAGGATGTCATCCCAGTAGTATATGACACCTTTCTTGTGCCCTATAGTTTGCCATGCCCTAATAAGTGTTGCTCCAGATATTCCTTCATACCGAAGGGCATTCGGAGGAATACTCGTATGTCCCATCTGGAGTCATCAAATGCAGTCTTTGGAATTGTCTTCTTCTGGTGTGGAGATTGCCTAAACAACCCTTGTGGTGAGATCGATTTGGAAAAAATTTTTCTCCACTCAGGTCTATGGAAAGGGTCAGCAGCTGTAGGACATGGGTTCAGGTTCTAGGTAAATCTGATTGTTGAGTCGCCTAAAATTCGAGCACACCGGTTTGTACCATCTTTCTTTTTGACAATACGACAACTGCGCGAGTTATGGCCCGACCCATGGGACTGCTTATAACTCCAGTTTCAACTTGTCTTTGTGTCCTCTTTCAGCGACTCTTGGTGCTATAAGGCAATGGGTAGGGTTTGACCTGGTAGGCTGGGTGTGATGTCTTCTTCACTTCATGCTGAATCAGATCTGTTTTTCCTGGGAACTCAGTGGATGTTACTTGTGTACATTTAACAGTCCAACGTATTTCTGTTTGCTGCTTGGCTGCTCAGTTGAGGCCCCACAAACTATCACTGCCAATAGGTTTCCTGGGGTTTGAAATCATTCAGTGCTAACAGTTCTTCATCGTTCACAGAACTTCTTAGTGAAGCTGTCACCTCGCCGGAGGGGAAAGGTGGCTCCCATTTTTGAATTTAGCCAAAATGTTCATTCTGTGGCTGGCTTTTCTTCCAGTTCGAAGTATTTCTTGTCTTGTTGACACATGAAAGGCGCCATTTGCTTCAAACGGGTACTCGGTTTGCCCCGAGTCATACCGGTCTGTTCTGCTAGCATATTTTTGCAGAGATGAGTCAGCTTGCTGTACTGGATCAGTTTCTCTCTGGTTAATTCTGGGATTTCTGTAGATTTGTTGTCTTCAGTGGTGTTTAAGGATTTCTCTTCTTTCTCTTCTTGGATTGTGCGGTGTTGTTTCTGCACAGTTGTGTTATGGCCACACTACTCAGGATCGGATAATCGGCCTGACACGGGCACCTTCAATATTTGCCGATGATGACGTCATGTGGAAGGACTGGGCAGACACAAAGCATTCACCTTCTCCAACAAGAAACGGTGTAGGAGAAAATTTCGACATCAGCTGTGGGGACGGCTCAACATGACCTTGGACACCATGTAGGAAGTCCGTTCTTGCAGTAAAAACTGTTTTCCTGGAACTAGGGTCCTTTAACTCGTTGACTCCGCTGCACCTTGTATCTTGAGCTCTGTACTTCCTTATTATCATATTGTCCCTTCCCACAGGGATGACACTCAAATCACTCTTGGCACGGTTTAAGGAAGGCACATTTGCACAACTTTCTCGTGCTCTTCAGGGTTTCGTGGGTTGATCGTGAAGTATCTCTCCATCTCCTATGCGACGGGTGGTTCCTCTCCTGATCCTTCCCTATGATGGCAACAATTGGAAGATGTTAGGCTTTCTTTTTATTTCCTCACCAAGCGCTGGTCTTTACGGTTCTTCATTGATGAAGTGTGGAGGGCTGCGTTTATCTGAATGATTTGGGCTGTCGCATTAGCGCTTTGTGACCCCAGGGCGTCGCAAGTTGATGATTTCATGGTGGAGTTTTTTGGTTTACTTGAAACTTGGGATGGTCGTATTCGGTCTGTGTGGTTTCGATCAGTGTCAAGGGTCCGGTTGTGTGGACTCCAGGATACTTTCTGTGCTGCTTCTGTCAGGGATTTCAGGATATGGTCGTTCTCTTGTAGATGGTGGGCTGCAAGGTAGCTTTAGGACAGGATTCTACAAATTGTTCTTTCAGGACCAGATATGACAAACACATAGTCTTCTCTTCCTTCCAGCCAACTCAGCCACCTCTATAGATAGTTTTGAATCCTGGTGAGGAATTGAGCAGGTCTTTCGTTCTTTCTGCCTACTGGACCGCCACGCATAAACGTTTGATCTGGAAGCCTTGTTCTGAAAATTCATAACTTCGATGAAGTTCCGTTTTCTCTGTGTCTTCTATTTTCATTTGACTCGTCTTACACGACGACTGGACTAGCTCCATCTGAGTATACTTCAAGGGTACCACACTCATCTCCAATGGAACCAGGACCAGTCAAAAGGCACTTATGTTGGTAGCCCACTGTCTTTTGGCCATCTCATTGCTTCAGAATGCGTTCAAAAATCGTTCCAGATAAACTGTCGAGTTGTCTTTCCATATACGAAAGCTGGAAGACGTGGGTCTCTTGGCAACTGCAGTTTCTTGATGGGAAAAAAGATGCGTTCGTCATTCTGCAACTTTCACTTCTGCCATCCGCAGTTCAAATTCTCTATGTCTCTCTTTCTCTTGGTGTTCTATTTACAAGTCATTCATTTCTCTTTCTGCACGCTCGCTCTTCTCTTTCTCTGTTTCCTGTCTTATCCTTCTCTTCACGTTCTTACTGTCTTTCTTCTCTTCACGTTCTTCCTGATTTCCTTCTCTTCACGTTCTTCCTGTCTTTCCTTTTCTTCACGTTCTTCCTGTCTTGTCGTCTCTGCCGCTGCCAATTCTAGTTTTCGTTTTTACAGTTCTCTTGCTTCAGCCTCAGCCTCAGCTTTCTTTAATATATTTCCTGAGTTCATATCCAGCAAGGCCTAGTTTTTCCAATCTTCACGTATTCCATGGTTACTTAGGTATAAACGTCAGTGTCAATCGTTACTGAGAAACAATACCTTTCGGTGCTCAACTACAGACTCAGGCAGCAGTCTTCCGTTTGACTCTACTAGCTCGAGATAATGATTGCTCTTGCAGCAAAGGTCGACAGTTTCCTCCACTTCTCTGGTCATGCTCGATGCACTAACCGCCTGTACACCCCCCCTTGTGTCTACGGAGCACAGCTGAAGTCTTTATGATGCTGAATCGTACGATCTAAATTTCGATTCTTCTCAGACGCAGCCGATGCAGTACGGACGGCGTTTTTGTAGACGTAAATATGGACTGGCGCTTCAAATGCAGTTCGTTTTGTACAGGCTAGTGAAATAATGTCTCTGGAATAAACACCAATGTAGCAGGATTCTTCGGCTTGGCCACCAGTTGTTTACAATGCTATCCATGAGCGACTTCCTCAGTACAAGGTAAGTGCAGTACTATAGGTTGTAAGAGTTCGTTGTAGTTCCTGTGGTAGGTGTTCGGCTCGCGACGACAAAATTAACCAGGCGGTATTGATAACGAAGAGGATCCTTTTATTTACAAACGTTGAAGATTATAGGAACAAAAGCAATCCACTGTCCTTCAGGTTCAATTAACACGGCACGCGTATCCAGGATACTCATATTGTACATGGCCTGCTGCGAATATTTACTAATGGCTTGCTTCTCGTCGAATAGACTCAAACTCATGAAGTCTAGAAACTCTTCAAAATATCATTTCGCTCTCTCTCTCGTCTGTGTGTCTCTTCTCCCTCATGTCGCCACAGCTCTCATTCTTTTGTATGATATTGAAAGTATATTCTCGAACCTACTCGATTATTCTTTTATAGAATAGTCTGCATACCAGTAAAGCTTAACCAATGAAATCGCGACGTCCGTATGACAAATGTAATTCGGTCAGTTGTACAACATTCTCGAACTTCGCAATGCACTAGCAACTACTGAACCTGGAGAACCTTCTAACATATATCTTGAATATTCTGTCGCTCATTATCAATCGATCCCAAAACAATACTGAGTAATTAGGCATGCATTCATTTTCAAACGTTTTAAACAAATCAACAACAGCAACACACGACCGAAAATACAAAGATCTAAAAGCGAATATAAGGTGGCTGCCAGCGCGTCATTATTGCTTATGGCTCTTTTCTTTCACAAAGTCTCACCTCTCTTGTCTCCCTTTTAATAAATTGTAAAATATTGTATACAATGTCTAATATAATCTGGCGATGAAATGACATTACATAAACCACTGAACTGATCTAATATGGAAGAGAGAGAGACAGAGAGAGAGAGAGAGACAGACAGTGAGAGGAGAGAGAGAGACAGAGAGAGAGAGACAGAGAGAGACACACAGAGAGAAAGACACACACAGTGAGAGAGAGAGAGAGAGAGAGAGAGGGGGAGAGAGAGAGAGAGAGAGAAGAGAGAGAGAGAGAGAGAGAGAGACGTCCATCAAGAAGGGATCAACATACCTTGGAACATGAATATGTAACTTCAATCTTCGGAGATATTCATTATTCAATTCAACTTTGCAGAAAGTATAGCTCCCCTGTGATAGAGACCCTGTCGTCCTCGTTCACCACTGCTGTTATCGGAAAGATACAGGCGTATTTCGACCTCCACAACGTCCGCGGCCTCACTGACAGGTTTATTGAAAGTCAGCTTGTACCCCCCCCCCCCCCCCCCCCCCACTCCCCCAGTCCCCATCCTCACCACCACACTACCCCTCTCACCACCACCACCACCACCACCACCACCACCACCACCACCCTTGTTTGCCCTTCTTCTCCTTCAAGTACCCTCCTCTGCTAATCTCTTATACAACAAGCCTTTCTTGTTTCCCCGTTTCCCCTTCGTCTACCACAGTGTAGACAACTTCTTCAACAGTTTAAGAA
>CM031612.1:5959404-5972062 GCA_018398815.1 Conus ventricosus | reverse complement strand
CAACTCTCATAGGTAAGTATAGGCACAGTCCACCACTGATCTTCAACGATGTCATGTTCATAGAAGAGCCGTGCCTATTCCACGGCTGCTTGCTTCACTGCTGACTGTTGTAGTTTTGTTCAGTTCCAAGAAAAAGAAGTGTTTTGAGCAATAGGCCAGACACAGTGTTGATGACGATGATTGTTACCATTAAGTTTCTGACTCTATCTTCTTCTTTTTTCTGCGTAGCAGGCTGATTACTCCTGCGGGACACTCTCTATAAGGACAGGCAAGTATTAATCCCATCTATCCAAACGAGGGAGGGGTTTTTGTGCGATATGACCGTTTTTTTTATCCCTTGACCATTAAGCAGCCATACTCCATCTTTGGGCGAAGTGCTATCCATTCTTACTGTTATGAGAGAACAGCTCTGTCATGGAAATGGCACATGCTGGAATTGCTACAAACAGAGTGTTTCAGGGAGGTTTACCGTTGACCAGCTCTCTGACGTTCTGGGGTTAAGCATTTTGTTGTTGTTCAGAATTAATCAGCACTGTCAGTCAACAAAGGAAGAAGAGCTGTTCGCCATTTGGTGGACAAGACATGAGGTCTACAAGAATTCACTGTTCCTGGGTTCTGAGTGGTATTGTGGAAAGAAACATTAATGCTGAATACAAAGAAACATGGCGATGTAATGTTTGTGTTTTTAATACTTTAGGGAGCTGAAAACAAAACACAGTATTAATCTGAAAGTCTCACTTTGAAATTTTTGTACCCATTGGTGGTAGATGATGGCATCACAGGAAATTGACTTCACAACATTTGATTAAAGTTCAGTGAATGAAATTTATAAACAGCAATATAGAAAAGTTCAGATCAAGAAAAAAAATTGAAGTGAACAAGACCGACTATATATCAGGTTTGTTTGACGTTCAGGATCTTCGAAAGAAAAATAAATGAATAATGAAATAACAATCAAGGAAAAACAGGTGAAGCTTACTTTGGATCAATGTGGTACAGGGGATCCAGGTTTGTTCAGCAAGATGAAGAGTGAATCAGGAGGTAGTCTTTCAGGGCTGTATCTGCACTACATCCCTCAAGGGCAGATCCAGATGGATCTGTTGGACATCATTATCAGGTTTTGTCACGTTTCATTCAGCATGGACACTGTGATCTCATGGTTTGGAATTTGTATCATTTTACAAAGTAATTCATTTTCTGAATTGTTTTGAAACTCAACTACTGTATGTACTCCTAAAGATAGTAATAGTAATAATGGCAATGATAATGATAATAACCAATCTAAACTGATTTGAATATGATTGTGTTTTTTGCTTGTTGTATCTCTCTCTTTATTTTGAAATGAATACCTGGAGTACCTCCTTCCATCCATCCAAACAAAATACTCTCCCTTGTGGAACAAAGATTTTTGCAGTTCTGCATCTCCAAAGGGCCTTTGTTAGTGTGTGCCTTGTGCGGATCTCAACTGCTTTCACTGTGAGATGGCCTGTGTACCCCAGGGGTCTCCAAACCAACTGTCAGTTCTGGAATGAGTCGCTGTGTCATCAGCTGGGTCACAAACTACAGTGTAGTGGCGGACAAGGGTCGGTTTTTTCCACATGGGCTGCAATGTCTTTCAAAGAACTCGTCGTCGACTTGAAAGTGTTGTAGAGGGATGGGGGTTGGTGTCAGTCTGTGATTTCTTCCCACTTAGTGTCATCGGTTCTCCACTGAATTACTGTCTGTTATTAGATGGGGGTGTTGGGGGGGGGTGGGGGGTAATGGAGTTGTGTGTAGGTGTGTTTACACGGGTAGCTTTTATCTTTCTCGATTGGACCAATGTGGCCTTGTTCTTCTGGCGCCATGATATCACACAAAAGAAAGCCAAATATTTTGACAAACCTCTTTTCGTGTGTACAAACACTGTTGGATGCTGTATTATCAACACCACCCCAGTCCACCCCAATCCCCATGACTTCCACTACCCCTCCCTTCATCTTAACCCCCCACAACACACACCGCTTGCTTCTTCCCTCCCTCCACGCTCCTCCCCACCCTTAACTCCTCTGGGCTTCTGGCAGCAAACGACACCTCATCACAAAACCCAATCTTTTAATTTATGATTAAACGTACATTGAGTATGCATGAAACATAACAAACTGTTATGGTTCAGCATATGTTAGGGGAATGGATGGTTGTTAAGGTGTGTAGAGACAGTGATGAACAGTTGGAAAAGAATCAGGAAGGTGACCACAGCACACAGCAGGTCCAACGTCGATGACAAGGTGCATTTTCGTTCAGGAATGCGTGTTCGGTATGACAAAACAAAACACAATTCTCTTGTACTCCTGAAATGTCCGGGAAGAAAGAAAGATCCCTTCAAAATTTCACAAAAATGCTACGCTTAATCTGGATAGAGGAAGCATAAAAGATCTTTGTCTGGTTAAAGAAAGTACAAATATATTTGCTATGAAATATTCATGAAAAGAATTCTTTAGATTGTCCACTAGTCAGTGAAGACTTTTGTAAGAACTTTAAAAGAAGAAAAGATTAACTTTCTTAGCACTGTAAGGAGTTGGATTTGTGGCTTGATGGTTTTCATCTTCCTGACTTGCTTAGCGCTGTAAGGAGTTGGATTTGTGGATCTGATGGTTTTCATTTCACTGACTTGCTTAGCACTGTAAGGAGTGATTTGTGAATCCATGGGTTTTTCATCTTTCCTGATTGCTTAGCACTGTAATGAATGATTTGTGATCGATGGTTGTTCATCTTCAATGATGTTATTGAACAGGCCCTGGACAAGTGGCATGAGCACCATCACTTTCTACTCTCAAAGCATTTTCCAGAATGGTATTTTCTTCATCCATTTGACTTAATTGACAAAGTATAGTAAGTTTCATGACACACATCAGATAAACTACACTGTTATAACACATAAAGCATTGAAAGTTTTGCACAAGTTATTTAGAATGGAAATGTAATTTACTGGTGTTTAAGCATCTAAAAGCATCATCAACAGGCTGTTTTTCAGCTCCCTCTGACCAAACTAAAATCAGGTGACAAAAACAAACTTTACTCGTGTTACATCAATGTTTCAGTGATTTCTTTCCGGATCTGAGTTTCAGTTGTAAACAAGTCGTCTTGTGGTGATGCTGCAATATATCATTTTCTTCAGGTTTACTGCTTACTATCTGGGGGGGTTTGCTGCAAGTCTGGCATTATGATGTGCAAGAAGATATTAAACAGATTACGGCATCAGATTTTTATTATCGTCAGTTTTCGTTACTGTTCCTTCTGTAATGTTTTGATTTGTCTTGTCTTGATAGGAGTTGGGGTAGTAACCAGACCTGCTGATCTAAGAAGGTACCATTCAAACAGGATTGTCAGGAGACAGTGACCTGAGTGAGGGGGGCCCCTATCAGATGCGATACAGTGACATTATTGTAATGAAGGTGTATATGACTGCTGTGCTGATGATCGGTTCTCATTAAATGGCAGTGACGAATTGTATGTGTTCCCTTCATGTAAAGCTTGTTGAAAAATACAGTATATTTGTTCCCTGTTTGGACATACTTTCATTCTGTTGAGTATGACCATGGAGTATGCATGTGTGTTTGCTTCAGACGGTGTGTTCTGCAGGTTGTATGATTAGCATCTGGGAGTTTCTCTTTTGGATGCACCAACGGATTGATCCAAGTGTTCGGCCTTGGCACACAATTTCACGGAATAAACTGGGCATTGAAACACGGCTTAGTGACTTTTACAATTGCATGAGAATGGGGTGTGTGAATTTGCCTTTGTTTGGAAATTGGTATACACAAAAGACAAAGAAATCAAAACAAATTAGAGTTAAACACACAAGAACAAAGTTTTAAAGTAAGGTTAGTTTTAATGTAAACTACAAGCATGGCAAGTACATTTTTGACAATATGTCATCTTTTATATGTTGCAAGTGGTAGGACAAGGATGCACAACATATTATTTCCCTGGACAGCCGACAGCGAGAAAATTGGGGGCAAGGGGGGGAGAGCTGCAGCACGGGCTAAACTGTGAGCAGACATCGTCCGTCTATGCTACTGCTAACAGGGGAATATTGTTTGGGGCATGTAGTCTGCCTTTGCAACGTCTGAAAAGGCATTTCTCAACAATGTATTAGTCTGTTTTTGTCAATTGTTCATAATCTCCCTCACTTACACCTTGGTTTTGTGTGTATATTGTATTTTGCCTTCTGTATGTAACACACACCCCAAATAGAAAACCAAACTTGTCTGTAAGGGATTGAATCTTTGTTGAAGGTAAATTTGAAATACAAAAACAGAATGCCATCCCCCACCCCAAAAAAAGACTTTGAAGGGGAAGATGGGCTGTGTTTTGGACGTACATATAGTGTATTATAGATATTTTTAAAAAAATCATTTCCTATTAACCCCCACCCCAAAAAGACAGGGAAGCAGTTTTTGATAGGAAAATCTTTTATTGGATGTTTCCCCACCATTCCTAGTTGTATAACTCCCTTCAGCTTTTGTAAACTGCCACGATTCATTTGTTGCATTGGCAGTAACAGAAATATGCATCTAGCCGCGTTTAGTTACATGGAAATGGGATTACAGTTACCCTACTGACAAAACGATCAACAAGACCAATATGAAAAGGATGATAATACATGTCTATTATGTCTCTGAAGTATTATCAGGTACAGATAATTGCAAGTGGAGGTTGGTGTTTAAACAAACTGGTTATTCCATTCAGGACTGGCAAATTGACTTTCCTGCCATTAGCCACCAGAGCTGTCAGTTGGCGCGTCGTCGAAGAATTGAAGACCAACTCGTTCCTTTTACTAAATGACGTAACCAGTAACCAAGGAGTACGCTCTTTCAAACACTTCATCTTCTTGCAAAGAATACTCGTCTGAGAGTAAAGTGTCCACATAACCAAGTTTAGTGTTGACTTTCAGCATTTGATTACAAAAAGAAAAAACACTCATTCGAGTTTAAAACCCATACCCTTGAAATTTAAGGTGGAGGAAATGGTTATCCTAGATAAGAAGGGGTGTTAACTCACTTTTGTTCTGAGATGGATCTGACACAGACCTCAGCGCCACATGTGAGGCTCAGCAGCCATGTGACCCTCTCAAAGTCTCTAGGAAAGATTGGGAACGAATTAAGCCCATCTTGATGCCTCGACATCACTGCACTTGCAGTCTGGGAGGAGAGATTTGGTGGGCCACTGGTTTGATGGATTCACTCTTGCTGGCCATATGACATACAGATCTTGTGACCTGGATGACTTTTCTGAAGGGTGTGCTGTTTGATTAAATGTTCCTCTTGGTCACGAAAAATGTATGATTTTCTCCATTTCCATTTCTACTTTGATCAAAAGCTGCTTGTCGTTTGCAGCTACATGTGAGATTATTCACACCATTGGATCATTTATTATCATCATTGCAATATATTGTTGTCTTATATTATAGTAATTATAGTTTTCATTGTACCTCCAATTGCTGCTGTTATAAGTGGCTGTATTAGCATCTTCGTTGATGATGCTGGTGGTGTGGTTGTGGTGGCAGATTTTTCAACAACAGAACAAAAAGTGTGGAACAGTTTTTAGGATGATGCCTGAAACCCCTTGGATGTATTTGGAATGAGTATATGCACATGGAATTGTTGACAGAAACTTGTCAGTATATGTTTGAAAGTAAACAATGAATAGTTTTCTCCGTGTTTTTGCGCATTGCGTGTATTTTGTTTGGCGACATTTCGTCATGTTAGCAGACACATCCTTGGTTGGGTTATCCCATTGAATGGGGACAGGTCGGTTTTCTGTAACAATTTAAACATAATTTCCTTACAGGTTTAGTGCAATTACAACAAATGTGGCTGATACCACACCAAAAAAGTGAAGCGGGGAAAAAAAGTGATGAAAAAAAAATCTAGACAGGAAAGCAATGAGTGAGTGGTAATGGCACATCACAGATAGTAGCCGCAATGGTGGCTTGTGTGACTCACTCTACTTCTCACTATGCGAATAAATCTACACTTTTGACAACCAAGACATATGGACAAAGTGGGGGATCACACTTTATAAAGATTTTTGTGTACGCACACACACAACACTCTTACATCCCAACACTTACGCTCACACATACAGAACACACACACCCACTAACACACACCCACACACTGCCATGCCACACCACACAAAAAACACACTTGCACGCACGCGCACACACACCACGGGGGAGGAGAGGGGGAGAACAGATGAGTGAGCAGGCAATTAAATTTTCTATCAGGAAAGCATACAACTTAAGAGCAGCTAGATATACTTCAGTACTGGCCCATTCTGGCAAATTTTGACAGTTGCCACATTGCTGGATCAACTGCAAAACCACTCACAAGTTTTGTGGAAAAGTCCACCTATGGCATTTTGTGGTCCTGGTCTGGAAAAGTTGAAGATGCCTACTATTTCTTTTCATTCATATTACTCAATACTGTTTATAATCTTCAATTCACACAAACTGTGAAGTTTGAGAGAGAGTGTGTATATGTGTGCCATTGGGAGTTTGATTTATCTGTGCTGCAATTGTCATGTACGGGCAAAAGGGAAGCACAACTGCTTACAGATACAACCCTTAAAAAAAAAAAGTCTGTTTCACACACACTCAAACAAAAAGATACTTTGACATCTCATGTATTTAAAATGAAGATTTACATGCAGAAATAAACGGCAGGGACTTTTTGCACAAACAACCATGCACCTGTTCCAACTGGCACCATCATAAATGACGACAGACTGTGTCAGGAAAAAGATTGATTATTATACAACCTGGACATTGCACAAAATTACAGGTCTACACAGCTCTTCAGTTTCAGTTACACAGATACTAACTCTCAAGTTTTCCTTGGTCCTAGAGATGCGCATTCTTGCCTCAACGTAATTCTGTCAGATTTGTTCTTTGGCTGGCACTCCTCATGTGAATTACTTGCAAGGGTTCATCATCATATCGCCCCATGTCATGGGCAGTAGGGATGCCACCGGACACGCACTGTCATGCGTTTACAACTGTTGAGCCTCCACGGAGTGTTTCAGTGGTGTCCTTTGTGGTGCTACCTCCTCCCCTTGCTCCCAGAGCAGGCCGAGTGTTTCATATCTCTATAACCCTTTCTTTTCTTTTTCCTGCGTACGCAGGCTGATACTCCTGCGGACCTCCCTGTACAGGGACGGCAAGGATTTATCCCATTACCAAACAAAGAGAGTAGATTTCTGTGTGTATGACGTTTATCATCCCACCATTAAAGGCAGCTATACTCCAATTTCGTGGAAAATGCTGTGTGTCATGTTTTTTGCCCTACTAAATTGGGTTTTTGTTGTTTTCTTTCGAAACAGGATTTTGCAAGGGGACAACTCTCTTGTTGCCGTGGGTTTTATACGCGTCAGAAAGCATGTTGCACACAGGACTCGATTTATCGGCCTCATCCGGAAAGACTAGCGCTGACTGCCCAAATGGTCTAGTGACTCGATGAATAATGATGCACGGTTTTGCCCAGTTACGGGATTCGAACCTCTGACTTCTGGCTGCTTGGCGGCGCGCTCTATCCCAAAGCACGACCACTCTCTAACCTTTCAACACAGCCAGGGGGTATGACATGGTCATTCAGGCGCCAGTGAGATCTTGGGACTCTGGCTCTCTTTTCATCCATCTGCAACAGACATTCAAACACTGATACCATCAGCAACTGACATTCAAACACCGATTACCATCAACCCATCAGCAACTGACCATTCAACCACCCGCACTCCATCACCATTCAGCAACAGACCATTCATCCACACTGACTACCATCAGCAACTGACCATTCAACACCTGACTACATCAACAACTGCCATTCAACCACTTGTTACCTTCAGCAACTGACATTCAACCACCTATTCAAACCCATCCTGACTAACATCAGCAACTGACATTTTCAACACTGACTACCTTCAGCAACTGGACCATTCAACCACCTGATACATCAGCAACTGACCCATTCAACCAACGACTACCTCAGCACAGACCATTCAACCACTGACTACCATCACCATCAGCAAACTGACCATTCAACATCTGGATTACCATCAACCATCTGCAACTGACCATTAACACCCACCCGATTACATCACCATCAGCAATGACCATTCAACCACCTGACTACCATCCATCCATCAGCAAAGACCATTCACCACCCCCAACTACCTCGACCATCAGCACTGACATTCAACCACCTGACTACCATACCATCAGAAATGACCATTCAACCACCCGACTAACCATACCATCAGCAACTGACACCACCCGATACCTTCACCCATCAGGCAACTGACCATTCATACCCACCTGACTCCATCACCCACTCAGCAATCTGACCATTCAACATCTGACTACCTTCACCTTCAGCAACAGACCATTCAACCACCGGAACTTACCATCAGCAACTGGACCTATTCAACCACCCGACTACCATCACCCATCAGCAACTGACCATCAACCACCCGCTACATCTGCAACAGACCACAAATCAACCAAACCCTGATACCATCACTTATCAGCAACTGACCATTCAACCACCTGACTACCATCAGCACAGACATTCAACCCACCTGACTACCATACCAATCAGCAATGACCATTCAACACCGAACTACCATCACCCATCAGCAAATGACCATTTCAACCACCGACTACATCACCCATCAGAAACGGACCATTCAACCACCGACTATTGGCACTTTGGAATTAAATGTGTATGCATTTATATTTCTTTTTTGTTTTCTTTTCTGCGTACGACAGGCAAAGGATTATGCCATTTACCAACTCAAAAGGGAGTGGAGAGTTTTGTGTGTATGACCACTTTTTATCCGCCATAAGGCAGCTATTACTCTAACTTCGGGGAAACTTATGAGTAATGATTCTTAGTCCAGGGCTTAAACAAATTTGTACACAATTCCTGGTTCTTAGAGCATGTTTTATTTTTGTTGTTCTTTTTTTTGAAACCATAAAGACTAAAATAGTATCAACATTCGTATCACCTACACAATGATTCTTCTCGAGGGCTGAAAACAAAGAGTTTTGTACTACTCAAACTGTCAGTTTCCTGGACAGGGAAGAGGGGAAAGGGGGCAGGGGGTAGGAGTCTTTTATTTCTTCTTTCTTTTTAACTTAACAACCAGACATTGCGGTACACACTTCAACATAAACATGCCATACATTCTATTCAACTAGCAACTACTTCCATCAGCTGTGCAGAGGAGTATTGTAATTCAGTTTTTGCATGATGGTTTAGCCAGCCTAAACCTGAGATCTCAAAACCCAGCTGCTTTTTAAACATGGTGACCTGCGCACAACTTAAAGCACACCACTGGCGCACCGATGTTACCACAGAGTCCATTCATCTGTCATCATTCTGCCGCACTTACATCTTGCTGCACTGCCATGAACTACCACTAGATCTAGAACCATCACATCTTGGGTCTTCATAATCCTGATGCTTCGAATAAGGCCGACCTGAAGCTGCAGAACTTACACAAACGCATAATCACGACACTGATGTTTAGTACAAATGTCTCGTTCAAGTGACTTGGTCCAAACGCTGCTTATATACAGTATTTGACGAGGCAATGAATCGATACACATCTGTAAGTGAAGGCAGTCAACGTGGCAAAGCTTGCCTTTCATGCTGGTCAGATCAAGTCTAGCGTTCAGCCCACTGCCAACCATGGGCAGCAGTATTGTGGACCTCACAGCACCAAAGCCAGGCGAAACTATGGCCACCATCACCCTGTAAGTCAACTGCGTTGGGAGGAGGTTTCCATCCTTCACTCGAAACATCAATCATCACCTGTAATTCAAACTGCGAGAAGGAGGTTCACCTTCCACTCAACAACATCCATCAGCACCTGGGTTAAGTAAACTGCCGTGAGGAGGTTCCACCTTCCACTCAAAAAATCCCATCAGCTTTTCATCCATGCTTGGTTCTCCTTTTTTTCCATTTTGTGGGGGGATGACTCAGGGAAAGAACTCGTGAGGATCCGCAGGGTTTCCGACACCCTTCTCCACACTGGACTCGTCCAGAATTTCCGCATGGTCCTCATCATCATGGCTCTCCCCCACCCCATTCTTCGTTCTATCCTCCTCTTCCTCCTCCTCGTCTCCTCGGAATGTGGCATGGGAGGCGGCCACGCTGCCGGAGGCCGTGCGCTGAAGGCACGATCTCCAAAGGTCCAGGCTTCATCGATGTGAATGACGTTCAGCGTGTTTGTCGGTGTCGGCACCAATTCCCATTAGGCAACAGGTGGAAGGTTCAGAGATGGCTGTGGCGTTGGGGGCTCAGAGATGATCCCATGGCCGTTGCGCACGCTGTCATGCTCACTAGGTCCTGGAAGTTGCCGTCTTGAGAGACTGGCAAGGCCTTCCGTACCTTGGAAGCTGTGGAACAATGGGTGTTTTCTTCAAAATGGTTGTTTTCAGTTTGGGGGGGGGGGGGGGGGGGGGGGGTTCTCTGATTTTTTTTTTTAACCTCCCAGTGTCATTTTTGTGTTGCACACAATATGTATACAAACAATTGGAGACAAACTTGGATTCTGGTTGTATAATGTTCTTGTAAACGTGGCATTTATGACAATATCTGGATCGCATTTCTTTTACTACAACACAAAGTCTCTGTTCAAACCCTTTAGTCTTGATACAAACTACAATTACGTCCAGACTATTCAAATGGGTGCAATATTCAAACATTGTGACTATACATACATAGATACAGCTCATCAGTTACTGATTAATACTTTTTGCTTAGCTACCTTTTCATTGCTTGCTGTCTGTTCCCAGTATGAGGGGGCCCTTTCATTCTATTTTGAAAAATAAAAAAACTTTGATAGAACTTCACTTTCCCTTTGTTTCGTTATGTTAGAAAGTACACCAAAGTGTGTACGTGTGCAACAAAACACACATTGCTTGCTGGAATGTCTGTGATTTTAACACCAAAAAGGATTTTATTTTTTTTTCATATGAACTCACTGGAAGCAACTTAAACCAAGTTAAACTCTACTCTCAGAACATCAACGACCGCTGGTCACTCACCCAGCTCCATCTCGCGGTCAGAGGGTCCAGGACAGTGGGCGTGGGTGGGCGGGGGGCGTCTTGCCTGAGAGGGAGCTCTGCGCCCCACCTGGTGCAGGTCGCCGATCATACCTCCGCCGTCTGTTCAGATGGGACTGGATGGGGTCCAGATTCACCGCCTTCTGGGACATCACAGGGAAAAAAAAGATTTCAGTTAATCAAGTCGCTGAAAATTTAAAAAAAAAAGCCAACAACAAAAACAAGAGCAACGCATACATAAGCTACTCACTCACTCACTTCAGGCCCATAATAAGAAGTGTCGTTGGGGAAAAAACCTGAGGACAGCAGACGAACCTCCCTCTCCGTCTGTCTCTGTCAGCAGCGCCGGGTAGCAGCTCACGTGTATGGAGTCGGTCCATCTTTGTGTGCTCATGCAGTTCTTCGCTGTCTTCCTCTCTTTCTTCGCCCTCGATGGGCCTTGCATGATGTTTTGGACAGATGGTGTGTGAGTGTTGTGCCCAAAACCATTTAGCTTGCGTCTCTTCACAGCCTTGAAAGGAGAGGTTTCTGAGGTCCTAGCAAGGTTCTCATTCTGACTGTACTTATTATTGTCTGTGCTCTATCCAGGAGATTTGAAGGTGCTTCCTCCGGGCATTTGCTCTCGAAGCTGGATCTTCCTTACAGTTTCAGCCGTCAGGTCCATGCCTGAACCATACAGTTACAATGGAGACCACCAGGGGCATTGTAGAGTATGGAATTCTGTGGAGGAATCGGATGTTACTTTTCCACACTCTGTTTCTGTTTGGTCATGGCTGCAGTGGCTGTGGCAATACGAATTCTTATTTCTGCCTTTGCAGCTTCCCATCCTTTGTCCAGGATTGTCCTAGATATTTGAAGTAGTTTTTGACATTTCCAGTTGTTCTCGTTCATGAAAATAGTGGCATGTCCAAGTTTTCGGGTTTACCATGGTTTTGGATTTCTCTGTATGGACCTCAATTCTTTAAGCACCCGCCTCTATCAACAAGTCTGTTGGCGAGTGCCTGCAGATCTTCGTTCGTTCCCCCATCAGATCTATATTCCATCAGCAAAGGAGTTGCATATTTGTCTGCACAATGGAGATAGAAAGTCTCACGGGTTTCCGGCCTCTTGCATTATCCTTGCTGTCATTTGACGTAAGCCTCATCTCGAAGATGATTTCTGATGCTCATCACATGTAGTTTAGTGCTAGAATCATTTCCCCATGTCAATAAAAAGGAAGAATATTTATGTGGCTTGACTAGAGTAGCGGGCGTCCCCAAATAATGAGTGAGAATGGACTCATAAAGAAAGTAGGGTGGTCATTGGGTAATAAAAAGTGACCACTGAGAGATAGTTTAATAAGGGTTGGTAGGTGCTGGTCATGTGCTTTTGAACACTGAGATGCACTCACTAGGAGGCGGGAGGAAAGAATCAGTTTTAGCAGCAGATGGCCTAGAGGACTAGAACCTGTCAGGACGTGGTCCTCACTGTGACCAGTCATTACCAGGTGAGCATAGATAGTTGGGGAAGCTACAGGGGAAAACTAAAGAAAAGTGAAGAAAGGAATTC
>CM031612.1:5903411-5958404 GCA_018398815.1 Conus ventricosus | reverse complement strand
TTGTTTTTTGGGGTTTTTCAATTACCTAACTCCAAAAAAGTTCTTCCTTACTTTGCTGTGATTGTCAATTACTAATTCAAAATAGTTCTTCAATTTTTGGGGACTATAAAGGAGATAATTTAGGTTATGGGGATGTGGTTTGTTCCGTTGAACAGAAAACGTTGTTGATATACAATGTAACATGTATGACTGCCTTGTTATTCTACCATCTTGAACCATGAGTTGAAGCTATGCAATACTTTTCTGTGTTTTGGAAGCTTTGTTCCGAGCAGGTTCTGAATAGATTTAATGTAAGATTCTACACGGTTGTAGTCAAACTCCTGAAGAATTGCATAACTGTGTGAAACTGAACATAAGTAAGTATCTGGTTTGGCCCAGAAATTTAGCACGGAAAAAAAATCTTTCAGCTGAAATTCTTGTTGAGTGCTGACATTCACATATGAAAGTGACTATCCCAGAAAGACCCCACTTTTAGATTGAAATATTATTTTTAAAAAATTATCACTGTTGGAATAAGAACAAATTAGAAAAGCAGAGCCAATGATCAGCAAGAGTATCACTTTGTGGCAGTGGGTCAGTGTGGTGTCTTCTTTTCTCATAGATACGCTGCCAGGCTTTTGCCTTACATACGTAACATAGTGTGGTGTCTTCTGTTCTCATAGATAGGCATGCCAGGCTTTTGCCTTACATACGTAACATAGTGTGGTGTCTTCTGTTCTCATAGATACGCTGCCAGGCTTTTGCCTTACATACGTAACATAGTGTGGTGTTTTCTGTTCTCATAGATAGGCATGCCAGGCTTTTGCCTTACATACGTAACATAGTGTGGTGTCTTCTGTTCTCATAGATACGCTGCCAGGCTTTTTGCCTTACATACGTAACATAGTGTGGTGTCTTCTGTTCTCATAGATAGGCATGCCAGGCTTTTGCCTTACATACGTAACATAGTGTGGTGTCTTCTGTTCTCATAGATAGGCATGCCAGGCTTTTGCCTTACATACGTAACATAGTGTGGTGTCTTCTTTTCTCATAGATACGCTGCCAGGCTTTTGCCTTACATACGTAACATAGTGTGGTGTCTTCTGTTCTCATAGATAGGCATGCCAGGCTTTTGCCTTACATACGTAACATAGTGTGGTGTCTTCTGTTCTCATAGATAGGCATGCCAGGCTTTTGCTTACATACGTAACATAGTGTGGTGTCTTCTGTTCTCATAGATAGGCATGCCAGGCTTTTGCCTTACATACGTAACATAGTGTGGTGTCTTCTGTTCTCATAGATAGGCATGCTGGGCTTTTGCCTTACATACGTAACATAGTGTGGTGTCTTCTGGTTCTCATAGATAGGCATGCAGGCTTTTGCCTTACATACGTAACATGTGTGGTGTCTTCTGTTCTCATAGATAGGCATGCCAGGCTTTTGCCTTACATACGTAACATAGTGTGGTGTCTTCTGTTCTCATAGATAGGCATGCTGGGCTTTTGCCTTACATACGTAACATAGTGTGGTGTCTTCTGTTCTCATAGATAGGTATGCTGGGCTTTTGCCTTACATAGTGTGGTGTCTTCTGTTCTCATAGATAGGCATGCCAGGCTTTTGCCATTACATACGTAACATAGTGTGGTGTCTTCTGTTCTCATAGATAGGCATGCCAGGCTTTTGCCTTACATACGTAACATAGTGTGGTGTCTTCTGTTTCATAGATAGGCATGCTGGGCTTTTGCCTTACATACGTAACATAGTGTGGTGGTCTTCTGTTCTCATAGATAGGCATGCCGGCCTTTGCCTTACATGGATACGTAACATAGTGTGGTGTCTTCTGTTCTCATAGATAGGCATGCCAGGCTTTTGCCTTACATACGTAACATAGTGTGGTGTCTTCTGTTCTCATAGATAGGCATGCTGGGCTTTTGCCTTACATACGTAACATAGTGTGGTTGTCTTCTGTTCTCATAGATAGGTATGCTGGGCTTTTGCCTTACATAGTGTGGTGTCTTCTGTTCTCATAGATAGGCATGCAGGCTTTGCCTTACATACGTAACATAGGTGGTGTCTTCTGTTCTCATAGATAGGCATGCCAGGCTTTTGCCTTACATACGTAACATAGTGTGGTGTCTTCTGTTCTCATAGATAGGCATGCTGGGCTTTTACCTTACATACGTAACATAGTGTGGTGTCTTCTGTTTCATAGATAGGTATGCTGGGCTTTTGCCTTACATAGTGTGGTGTCTTCTGTTCTCTAGATAGGCATGCCAGGCTTTTGCCTTAACATATGTAACATAGTGTGGTGTCTTCTGTTCTCATAGATAGGCATGCCAGGCTTTTGCCTTACATACGTAACATAGTGTGGTGTCTTCTGTTCTCATAGATAGGTATGCTGGGCTTTTGCCTTACATAGTGTGGTGTTTCTTTTCTCATAGATAGGCATGCCAGGCTTTTGCCTCACATACGTAACATAGTGTGGTGTCTTCTGTTCCCATAGATAGGCATGCCAGGCTTTTGCCTTACATACGTAACATAGTGTGGTGTCTTCTGTTCTATAGATAGGCATGCTGGGCTTTTGCCTTACATACGTAACATAATGTGGTGTCTTCTGTTCTCATAGATAGGCATGCCAGGCTTTTGCCTTACATACATAACATAGTGTGGTGTCTTCTGTTCTCATAGATAGGCATGCCAGGCTTTTGCCTTACATAGTGTGGTGTCTTCTGTTCTCATAGATAGGCATGCCAGGCTTTTGCCTTAGATACGTAACATAGTGTGGTGTCTTCTTTTCTCATAGATACGCTGCCAGGCTTTTGCCTTACATACGTAACTTAGTGTGGTGTCTTCTGTTCTCATAGATAGGCATGCCAGGCTTTTGCCTTACATACGTAACATAGTGTGGTGTCTTCTTTTCTCATAGATACGCTGCCAGGCTTTTGCCTTGCATACGTAACATAGTGTGGTGTCTTCTGTTCTCATAGATAGGCATGCCAGGCTTTTGCCTTACATACGTAACATGGTGTGGTGTCTTCTGTTCTCATAGATAGGCATGCCAGGCTTTTGCCTTACATACGTAACATAGTGTGGTGTCTTCTGTTCTCATAGATAGGCATGCCAGGCTTTTGCCTTACATACGTAACATAGTGTGGTGTCTTCTGTTCTCATAGATAGGCATGCCAGGCTTTTGCTTACATACGTAACATAGTGTGGTGTCTTTGTTCTCATAGATAGGCATGCCAGGCTTTTGCTTTACATACGTAACATAGTGTGGTGTCTTCTTTTCTCATAGATACGCTGCCTGGCTTTTGCCTTACATACGTAACATAGTGTGGTGTCTTCTGTTCTCATAGATAGGCATGCAGGCTTTTGCCTTACATGTATACGTAACATAGTGTGGTGTCTTCTGTTCTCATAGATAGGCATTGCCAGGCTTTTGCCCTACATACGTAAATAGTGTGGTGTCTTCTGTTCTCTAGATAGGCATGCCAGGCTTTTGCCTTACATACATAACCAGGGGTTCATTTATTGCAAAATTTTGCGTAATTATTGCGTTTTTCTGCCTTCCTACGCATTTTTTTCGCGGCCGTGCGTTTAGCGACGCAATTTTCCCAGGACCCTGTTCTCAACCGCAAGCCTATGTCAGAGGGGCAAAACACGGCACAGACCTACAGCAGACTGCTTGACACCGCCAATTAGTGATTAGTGCGTGCACATTTTACTCTGTGGCACTTGCTGACTTTTTGCTAGATCAAGAATGTTCCAAAACGCCTCATCCTTTCTCCCCTCGAAATAAAATGGAATCTTTCCCGTCTGCGATGGTGCCATCTTCCAATCGGAATACGTTATGACTTCCCACGCACACACGATTGCCTTGTTATTCCGTGAGCAGTGTGCCATGCGAACGTGGCTTCAGCCTCCAAAACCGGGTCAAGACATGTCAGCGGTCGCGGCTGAGTGACAGTAACGTGGACAATACCATGCTGCTTGCCATGGAAGGCCCGGACTCGTGTGGCACAGAAAACGCTTTCCTGCAGCGAGCTGCTCTGCACTTCAGCGGTGTTTAAGGCGCGTGATTCAGAGCTGTTTTGACGGGAGTGAGTACAGTTTACTTTGTTACGCATTTTTTTCAGCGCTGACGCAATTTTTGCGGAGGCGTGCGTTTCTTGACGCAAAAACTAAAAAGTCAGTGGACACCTGATAACATAGTGTGGTGTCTTCTGTTCTCATAGAGAGGCATGCAAGGCTTTTGCCTGACATAGTGTGGTGTCTTCTTTTCTCCTAGATAGGCATGCTGTGCTTTTGCCTGACATAGTGTGGTGTCTTCTGTTCTCCAAGTAGGCATGCTGGGCTTTTGCCTGACATAGTGGGGTGTCTTCTGTTCTCCTAGAGAGGCATGCTGGGCTTTTGCCTTACATAGTGGGGTGTCGTCTGTTCTCCTAGATAGGCAAGCTAGGCTTTTGCCTTACATAGTGAGGTGTCTTTCTGTTCTCCTAGATTAGGCATGCTAGGCTTTTGCCTTACATAGCGAGATGTCTTTTTTTCTCCTAGATAGGCATGCTGGGCTTTTGCCTGACATAGTGTGGTGTCTTCTGTTCTCCTAGATAGGCATGCTAGGCTTTTGCTTACATAGTGGGGTGTCTTCTGTTCTCCTAGATAGGCAGCTAGGCTTTTGCCTGACATAGTGGGGTGTCTTCTGTTCTCCCAGATAGGCATGCTAGGCTTTTGTCTTACATAGTTGGTGTCTTCTTTTCTCCTAGATAGGCATGCTAGGCTTTTGCCTTACATAGCTGATTGCAGAACATGTTTTCAACCATGTAAAGATAGAGTTGGTGGTTGTTAAAGAAAAGTTGTAAAAGGTGCAGTCAGTAGTTGTTGTTGTTGTTGTTGTTGTTGTTGTTATTGTCGTACCCTAGCTAAAAGACTCCAGGGATGATCCAAACAGCTGAAGTACTTGAACACTATGGTACAAATGCATCAGCTGGGGATGAGAACATGACGTGTGTGAGCATTTTTTATTACCCCACCACATGGGCAGCCACACTCCGACTTCCGGGATTTTGGAGACTGATAATGTTAAGCTCATGCTTGGAGCTTGTCACAACTGAAGACAATCCCCGCCTAACTATTCAGAGCATAACAACATTTTGATGTAACCTTGGTGTTCTAGCCTATGTCAATTGGCCGGACACAGCCTTAAGCCATAACAACATATTGATGTGGCCTTGGTGTTCTAGCCTATGTCAATTGGCCTGACACAGCCTTAAGCCATAACAACATATTGATGTAGCCTTGGTGTTCTAGCCTATGTCAATTGGCCGGACACAGCCTTAAGCCATAACAACATATTGATGTGGCCTTGGTGTTCTAGCTATGTCAATTGGCCTGGCACAGCCTTAAGCCATAACAACATATTGATGTAGCCTTGGTGTTCTAGCCTATGTCAATTGGCCTGACACAGCCTTAAGCCATAACAACATATTGATGTAGCCTTGGTGTTCTAGCCTATGTCAATTGGCCTGACACAGCCTTAAGCCAAGGCGGGCAGTCAGTAGTTACAACTGGAGCTGATTTTGAAAAATGTCTTTGATACCTGGCCTTTTTTATCCTGTGTTGGTGCGTTTCTATGTATTGCGTCAGTGTCTGTGACTCATTTGTCACAGTTAATGAACAGGCTGGGTGAGCATGGCTTTTTTTCCCCTAGTGTTGGTGCGTTTGTATGTATTGCGTCAGTGCATCTAACTCATTTGTCACAGTTAATGAACAGGCTGGGTGAGCATGGCTTTTTTTCCCCTAGTGTTGGTGCGTTTGTATGTATTGCGTCAGTGCATCTAACTCATTTGTCACAGTTAATGAACAGGCTGGGTGAGCATGGCTTTTTTTCCCCTAGTGTTGGTGCGTTTGTATGTATTGCATCAGTGCATCTAACTCATTTGTCACAGTTAATGAACAGGCTGGGTGAGCATGGCTTTTTTTCCCCTAGTGTTGGTGCGTTTGTATGTATTGCGTCAGTGCATCTAACTCATTTGTCACAGTTAATGAACAGGCTGGGTGAGCATGGCCTTTTTTATCCTGTGTTGGTGCGTTTCTATGTATTGCATCAGTGTCTGTAACTCATTTGTCACAACGCCTTCTTCCTTGCGCTGAAGCCTGAGCGATCTGAAGCGACCAAAGCTAAGTGAATTTTCGTTTGTTTTATTCGTTTAATTATCACCAGACGAAGACCTAAGAGGTCGAAACGCGTCGTGTTTTGTCTTGTAACTCGTTTGTCCACGTTCTCTGGGCGGTTCGCTAACATTTATTTATCATTTGTCACAGTTAATGAACAGGCTGGAAAAGCATGGCCTTTTTTCCCCCATGTTGGTGCGTTTGTATGTATTGCGTCAGTGCATCTAACTCATTTGTCACAATTAATAGAAATAGACAGGGTACCAGCCGCCATGGCGAAGTGGTTAGCGTCGCGGACTTCCAGCTGGGAGGTCGTGGGTTCGAATCCCATCAGAAGTCATGTGGGTTTTTCTGCCCCGACCGGCTCCTACCCAGAGTTGAGGTGCTGCGGACTCAGTTGGGAAGACTGGGACCACACAGTCGAGTTTCATCCACTTAATGGATGCGTTTCTGAGAGTGTTGCTCAATTTCCTGACCAACACTGCAGGTGCCTGTATCTCTCGGGCCTGGTTGACGCCGGGATATATTATGAAAGGAAGCGTAGAGTACAGCCCTGTCATGTAGTCTCAGACCAAAATGGAAATCCGTAGCATCATCTTAATCATCCTCATTCTCATCGATCAGCATTAAAAAAAAAAAAGAAAGTCTCAAATTCTGTGGCCCTTCATGCCCTGCTCTCATGGTGACCTCAATTCCGATGTCCTCTCCACGTCTGTGGCCTTGGTTTGGTTCCGTCGGGGTCACCGGTATCGGCGAGTCCATGGGGGCTGTCGCTGGACGGACGTGGTGGCGCCCTCCGGAGGGAGAGCTCACTCACGCCGGCTCCGCGACTAAGCAATTATTGTCGTCAGTAGGGGGCTTAGTAGGTGGTGTCCTGCGTATGTTAGATCAGAACAGGCGCCACTGAACACCACCAAAGTGATTCGGCAGCAGTGCAGTGTCTCCTCCGGTGGGTTGCCTCTTGACGACTTGACATTGACTGCTCCCTGTGGATTCCCGGTGCCGGGGCTGCAGCGGGGCCGACCGGGCTGTGGCTGTGGACGGGGTGTCGGAATGAGCGGCGTGGGTGCACTGCCTCTGGGGTGGCGTAGAGGCTGGGACAGCAAAAAAAAAAAAAAAAAAAAAAAAGAAAAAGAAATAGACAGGGTAAGTGGTGTCCGTGTAGAACAGAGATCCCAGTTATCTTTCCCTCAGAGCATCCATGCCAGCACTCAGGACAAACTGGTCCTCCAGTACGACCGCATGATCCACGACGTCACCAGCATCCTCACCACACACAAACACACCGCTCTGAAACACTTGGACTCGGTCCACAACGCCAGGCTGACGGCCTGCAAGACCCACGCTGCCGTCATCGCCAGCCAGTCGCAGCAGTTGCACAATCTCATGCTGCGCTGCAAGGACTTGCTGCGGGGAGGACCGGCGCCGGCATGTGCTACAGTGCTCCGGTGAGGCGCCACCTATTGGGACACAGGTTCAGGAATGGAGACGCAGTGAGTTGTTTTCTTTGTTCATTGGTGGACGTTTAGGGTTTTGTGATTTGTAGCTTGAGAAAGTTTCTGTGCAAAGTGAGTACAGTTAAGTAGGTTTAATTGCCCCAGAGAATGAAGCTACCTTTTCGGGTGACCCAAGTTTTGACAGCTTCAGGAAGCTGTGTTGGTCCAAGCAGTTAGTTGTAACTGAAATTTGGCGCAACTTTTTTCAGGTAGATTGTATTGAAATGAATGTTTTCTATGATTTGTGTTCTGTCAGCTGATTCAAGTCTGTGTTTCTACCTTTTCAATTACTAACAGTAGAATCACCAGACCTACAACTACTAACAGTAGAATCACCAGACCTATAACTACTAACAGTAGAATCACCAGACCTATAACTACTAACAGCAGAATCACCAGACCTGAAACTACTAACAGTAGAGTCACCAGACCTACAACTACTAGCAGAATCACCAGACCTACAACTACTAACAGTAGAATCATTAGACCTATAACTACTAACAGTAGAGTCACCAGGCCTATAACTACTAACAGCAGAATCACCAGACCTGAAACTACTAACAGTAGAATCACCAGACCTACAACTACTAACAGTAGAGTCACCAGACCTATAACTACTAACAGCAGAATCAACAGACCCATAACTACTAACAGTAGAGTCACCAGACCTACAACTACTAACAGTAGAATCACCAGACCTACAACTACTAACAGTAGAGTCACCAGACCTACAACTACTAACAGCAGAATCACCAGACCTGAAACTACTAACAGTAGAATCACCAGACCTATAACTACTAACAGTAGAGTCACCAGACCTATAACTACTAACAGCAGAATCACCAGACCTGAAACTACTAACAGTAGAATCACCATACCTGAAACTACTAACAGTAGAATCACCAGATCTGTAACTACTAATAGTAGAATCACATATCTGTAACTACTAATAGTAGAATCACCAGACCTGACATAATAATATATATAGCCATGCACATTCAAGTACTTTCCAGGTGTCAAGGTTGTTAGTGAAGGAATGAGAAAATGGATAAATGAAAATCTGCAAAAGACACTTATGCTAACCTCATATATAAAGCATTTTTTACTGCTCTTTTTTTTTTAACAATCATAAGAAGATTTAGAAATATGTGCAAGCTTGTGGGAAAATGTGCATGCCTTTCTAAATATACCCTGTTCAGTGCATGTTTATTTGTTAGTTGATTTTCATTCAACGCCCCATTTGCGCCGAATTCAAGAAGATAAGTGATTACTGATCTTCGTTTTCATTGTCCTGAATGTTGTTTGCCTTGCTGAAGAAGACCTAAGAGTCAAAACGCGTCGAGTTTTGTCTTGTAATTTGTTTGTCCCTGGTGTCTGGCAGATTCACCATAATCTAACCATGTTTATTTGGTTGGTGTGATTCTCTTTCACAGACACACTGAGCTGGCCTCGAAACTCACAAGCACTTGTGTGGAGCAGAGAGGCCCTGTCAAGGATGCGTTGCTCCGTCATTGAATTCAGAGCATCAGCTTTCGATCTTCTGCGCAAAGTTGCAGTGAGATGGAGATTGGAAAAACGGAAGAGAAGTTAGATCTGTTGTCCATTTCTGTCTTTTGTTTTTGCTTTCTGTTGATGAAGAATCCAGCTCCTGTCTTTGAATACTCTTCAGTGAATATGAGACAAAAGGTTGCACAAGTGAGTGACAAGAGATAGGTCTGGTTGCTGTTTCTTTGTTTGTGTTTCTAAATGTTCATGCGATCATTGAGGATAGTGAAGATGATGCTACTGAGTTCTATTCCGAATCTGAGACAGCATGACAGGGCTGTACTCGACACTACTATCATCATATCTCCAGTGTCAACCAGGCCCGAGAGGTACAGACACCTGCAGTGTTGGCAGGAAATTTGAGCAGCACTCTCAGAGCCGCATCCATTTCAGGGTGGAAACTCAGCTGTGTGGTCCCAGTCTTCCCAGCTGAGCCCGTAGCCAAACTCAGCTTTTGTAGGCTGCTCAACGGAAAAAAAAAAAATTCCACAACGATAGGCTGTGTTGGGAATTGAACCCACAACCTCCCCGCTAGATATCAGTGATGCTGAGTACTGAAACAATGGCGGCTGGTACAAGAGCTGGATCTAATCCCTAGTTGAATAATGTCTAGACAGAGAAAGGGCCCAATCTGGTAACAGGTCTAAGCTCTTATTCTCCTGATAATTATCAAAGATTCTCAGTTCAGTCTGCCTATGACTTTACAACAGTCCTAAAACAGAAAGGTGTCTCTCCACTCCAGCGAATGTGCAGATCAATTTTCCCTCAATGGATTGATTCTTGCTGGTTGTATGTCTAGGTTCTCCACAAGAGGAGTGCTTGTGCAGATGCACGTGACTTATCTGACACTCTGCAAAAACGAATTTGTGGTGTGGTTGTGTTTGTTATGTCTTACATTTCATTTGTTTCAAGTGCTAATCTCTGAAGCATTATATACAATTTTTTTTGTTTAAGCTTCAGCTAGGGTTAGCTCCTACCCTAACAGTTCTCTCCTGATGTTCAGTTGATCGGCTTTTCTGATTCTCAGTGGTGTCCTCATACATGGAGTATTGCAGTGTACCGACTGTTTCAGGATGCTGCTGAAAAGTGCACCGTCATCACTCTACAATTCGATCCATGGTGGTCACCTCCCCTGGTAAGAGCGATTCTTTCCTCTAGCCTGGAGTCGCAGAGTCCGTCTCCACGCCACGGGCAGGGAATCGAACCCTCATCTCGTGGGTTTTAACTCCACCACGTCAACGCCGAGGCCCTGACCAGTCGTCGCAGTGGACCGTGACGGTGGAGAAGAACACCAGCAAGATCGTAACATCAACTCGGGCTATCTTTGTTGTGGGGTGGGTGTCGCTCACGACACGCTCCAGCTCCAAAGATCAGGTCTGTGTCCTTTGTGTCTGTTGTCGGCTTTAATTCATGTGAGATTATCAAAGTTGATGGGGTTTTTTAGCATCTTCTGTCTACTGGTTTTCAGTTTGTAAATCATTAGAGAGTGTTTTTCTCATGAAAGCTGTAAGATGATTTTTATTTGTTTGCTTTGTTTTCAATTTGTTGTTCATTTTCTTAGTGTTGTGTGTGTGTTTTCATCATCCTTATTTAAAACATGTTCAATCTTTCCTCCCAGTGGGAATGACGGCACTCACTCCCGGCATTGTGTGCTCCAATGGATGCCTGGCGTTTTGCCGGGACGGCAAGATGGAGTCCCTGCTGTCCATGGACCAGCTGCCAGTGTCCCGTCACTCTGTGCGTCACAGTGGCGGGAGACAGCGGAGTGATCTTCTCCTACTTGCTGTCGTTGCCGGGGTGGAGCCGCTGTCTGTGGGCAAGGTGGTGTTGCCGGAGCCGGGGTTCAAGGTCAGGCTGGTGCCTGTCTTCACCGTCAGTCAGCGGGTGAAGATCAGTTTCCCACTTCGTCCACCGTGTGACCTGATGGAGTTATGGGCGAAACAGAGGATGAAAAAGAGAACGAGAGGCCGAGGAGAAAAATTCTCCCTTTTTCCTTCTCTCCTTTCTTTCTCTCTCTTTGTCTCTGTCTCTCTCTCTCTCTCTCTCTCTGCTCTCTCTTTCTTTCTCTTCTCTCTCTCTCCCTCTCCTTTTCTCTCCTCTCTCTCTCTGTCTCTTCTTCCTCTCTCCTCTCTCTGTCTCTCTCTCTCTCTCACTCTTCTTCTTTCTCTCTTTTTGTAAGTCTCTTTTCTCTCCCTCCGTTTGGTTTTTGCTGCATCCAGTATATGTTCCTTTCAGCTGAATCCCCCAGATTTTTGTTGTTTTGACTTACGTTCTTATTGCTCTGAAAAGCAAAAAAAAAAAAAAATCAGTTGTTCCATGAGATGCAAAATATTGACAACCTGCCCTGTACGTCTTGTTGTTAACCAGCCGTATGAATTGTATTTATACGCATTGCAAGCTCATAGATGCATGACCTGCTAACTATTGGATGCAAACTTCCGCCACTCTTGCAGATCTTCTTGGGTTTGGGCAGCCTTCAGTGTCTGTTCTGCCTTCACCTGCTTCGCCCTGTGTCTGGCAGTGTGGTTTCCAGTGTGGAATGCAGTGGTGTGTGTGTGTTACTTGCTTCGGTGGTGATCGGTTGAACTGTCGGGGTGCTTCTGTTAAGTTTGAAGATGCTTATGAAGTTAGTAACATGACTGAATTGATTTTTTTTTATCAGTTTGATTTGTCAGAATGGCTAGTAAGCTTATGCCCTGTGACCCACCTTGTGCAAAGGTCGACAAAAACAGCCTTTGTGCGGGGCCTTTCATGCTAGATGGCTCCAGGCGTGCCCCTTCTGATTCCTGCCTCTGCGTCCAGTATCAGGAGTTTCTAAATCGACCTTATTTCTTCTTCCAGTTGGATGGGGGATGGGATGGGCTGAGAGAGGAGGTGGAAGGGGGGGTCCAAGACAGGGCTGGAGGTGATGGGCTTGCTGGTTGTGTGTGTGGATGGGGGGTGGGTGGGAGAGAGGGTGTTGGGGGGATGTATGGTGGTTTGGTGTGTGTGTGTGTGTATGTGTGATGTGTGGTGTGGTATGTGTGTGTGAGTGTAAGTGTGTGCTGTCAGATTCAAACTATGGACTTCTCAGTTCTTCAAGTCCTCTCGGACCTGTGTCCCCCTCTCTGACCCTGTCGTCCAGTTCTCTCCCCTTTGCTCCTGTCACACCTGCAACTTCTGTTCCCGTCGACCACAGCCTGTGTTTCACCGTGTCCTGTTCCTGCCCTACCCTCTTTCTGTTCCCGTCGACCACAGCCTGTGTTTCACCGTGTCCTGTTCCTGCCCTACCCTTCTTTCTGTTCCCATCAACCACAGCCTGTTTTCACCGTGTCCTGTTCCTGCCCTACCCTTCTTTCTGTTCTCATCAACCACAGCCTGTGTTTCACCGTGGTCCTGTTCCTGCCCTACCCTTCTTTCTTCACTCATCGCATTATGTTTTTGAATGCTGCGTTGGTCAACTGCTGCCATACTGTACATAGCGTCGGTTGAGTTTGGGCAGCAGATATATATATATATATATTTAGAGTGCTTTTCAAGGGAATCAAATGCAGATACATCCAGGATGCAAAACAGGTGCAAATGAGAATCTTACAGAACTTTAGTTTAGTAGAAAATTGCGTTATTTGTGTTATCGTTGCATGGAGAGAACCAGCAAGTCTGAAAAGTCTTTTAATGAATCATGCATTGCTGATGGGGACTTTTGTTGTTGTTTTTTTTTTACAGGATAATTTGATTTCTGCTTTTGTTTTGCCTGTACTTGGCAGGAATTTCAGCATGTATGTAGACATTTTGGCACATGTTGATATTCTAGCTGGATTTCTTTCTTTTTTTTCATATAGAATGATTTATCTGAATCTGAAACTGTAATGTTCAGGCTACAAGGCAATTTGCAGTTTGAAGTTCGATCGACGCTGCTTCATAATCCAGAGTGGTCTGGGTAACTCAGCGTTGGCACGTGTGTGCGCTAAAAAAAAAAAGTATGAAAATCAAATTTAAAATACAAATCAACATAACATTAGCCAGCAATCAATCTTACATGTACACTAGTCCGCTAAAAGGTGACATGTGCAGGTTTGGTGTGGTTGTAGTATTATTTCTTCCTTGGCATGGAAGTCACAAGATGTATTTCAGTTTGCATCTGACAGTTGATCAACCAGTGTCATGTAAAACATGGCAAGTCGTCTGATTCCTTCAGTAGGTCTACCTGTCTAAACATGAGGGTGTAGACCTTGGGTCATTTTGTACAGTGCTGAGTGAACAACCGGGGTTGTCCACAAAAACCAAAGGAACCAAAGTCGAAAATCAGACGGCTTGCTTTCAGTTAGGATTGAAGAAATGATTGGTTCAGAAGTGGAGGAAGAAAGAGAAAAGGTTCTAACCCCAGTCACAAACATGAGGTCAGAAGTTTGACTGTTGAATCTACCATGTCACTTCAGTGGAATTAACTCCCCCCCCCCCCCCCCCCAACCCCACCCCCATCCTCCAGCCACACACTCTTGCTACCCCATTCACAGCCACAACTGTGCCTGTCCTGCCATAGCGCAGGCACAGGCAACAGCAATCCACAGGGAGCAGCCAGTGTCAGGTCATCATGAGGAAACCCACTGGAGGAGACACTGCACTGCTGCCAGTGACTTTGTTGGTGTTCTGTGGTGCCCATTCTTCTTCTTCTTCTGCGTACGCAGGCTGATACTCCTGCAACACCCCCTGCATAGGGAGTGGAGTTTTGTGTGTATGACCGTTTTTTTATCCCGCCATTAAGGCAGCCATACGCCAACTTCAGGGAAGGTGCATGCTATGTGTAACGTGTCATCCATACCAACAGCCAAACTGGCCTTCTCTTCCGAAAGTTGGTGATGGGATTTTACGTGTGTGCAAGATGTTATGCGTGCGTTCACACACGGAACCTCGGTTTATAGTCTCATTCGAAGGACTGTATGGGAAATGGAGTCAGAACCAATGTTAACTCCAAGGGTAAAATCCCCCTGGACCAAAACACTCTGGCGGAGATTCGAACCCGCAACTCTTGGATTACAAGTCCAGCGCTCTACCAGCTGAGCTATTCTGGCCCCCGTGCCCATTCTGATCCAGCATTTGCAGGACACCACCAGCTAAGCCCTGCTGGTGACGACAGTGATTGCCTGGCGGCACAGCCATCATGAGTGAGTGTTCCCCGCCGGAGGGTTACCACGTGTGTCCACCAACAGTTCCCATGACCTGGCTGATGTCAATGTGACCACGACTGGAACTCACCAGAGGTCACCATGAAGATAGGGCATGAAGGGCCCCAGAAACTTCATCTTCTTTTTTTCTTTCTTTTCTTGCTTACCTGTTAGGATTTGGGAGATATGTCAAACTTCATAGGAAAAGTTGTTTGGACATTTGTGTGCCCAGTATTTAGACACCTCACACATTGAACAGGTAGCTTCTTTTGGGGTAGTGTGGTGGGGGGTGGAAATGGGAGGGCAGGGAAACAGTCAGGGGGGGGGGGGGGGGGGGGGGGGACAAGGAGTAGGGAAGTGTTTGCCATCAAGGGGTGTGCCATAGAGTCAAATGCCTTGTAGCCTGAAAAAAAAATATGGTAGTTAAGTCGCACTTACGCCTTGAGTAGTTTTGAGTAGATGTCTGTAGGTAGACAATGTGTAGATAAAATGTAGTTTAACTAGCAGACATTTTCTTTTTGTCTGCTCTTCGAGCAATGACCAATTCGCCTTGTATGGTTGTGACTAGAAAATCTTGTATTTGTGGGAAAAAACAAAGTGTACATAGTGCAAAGAGGCACTGAAGTTGAATGCATGCTTTTTGTAAAGTGTTGGCTTTGATTAGAAAAAAAGGCTGCTCAAACACTTAAGATGATGCCCACTTGATTTGATATACAAAGCTGCAAACTTCCCATAGATTGGTTTACAAGTTGTTTTTGTTATTATCGTGAACAGTGCAATGTTTACTGCTATATAATGGCAAATCCATGGTGTTTATTCTTTTTTTTCAGTATTCATCTTTTGCCATACAAGTGTACATATATCATCCAAGGGTATGGTTGTGATTATGTATTATATGCTGTTGAATTAAGTGAGTGTTATCCAGAAAGAAAAAAAATTATCGACTAGTTTCAATGATCGGCGATCAGATTTGATGATTGCTTGTGTATTTGCTTGTTGATATTTACTAGACTGTTATCTTTTGCTCCTGATTACATGGGGAAGTAACTACAGGAATGAATGACAGCATTTATCAAAATGTTTGGGACAAACGCTCGTCAGCTGACAGTTGTGTGGTATTAAGTTCATCAGTCATTCTGACATTGACTCGTAACTTTCTATCTGGCCTGTGAGAGAAAACAAAGGAACTTTCATTCCTGTCTGTTTGTGGTCATTTTCATGAGTTACCTCCCTTCGTTCATTTTCGAACAGGAAGGTGGGGGTAACTGTGGATGAATGTTATGTGCTGAGAGAACTTCAAACTTGAGTATGATTTTGAAGTGTGTGTGAATTATTTCCATACCTTCGCCCTCAGTCACTGGAGTTTGGGGCTGAGTTAGGTTCCTGAAAGGGATGCACATTTTTTTTTTTTTCATCTGACGTAAGATTTTATGGAAGAAAGATTTAAAAGCAATTCCAACATGTTTTTAGAAAAAAGACTTTTGTGTATGTGATTTTTTTTTCAAGCATCGGTGTAAAGAGCAACCATAATGAGATGAAGCCCTGATATGGCCCTTCGCAGTCGGCTGGGCTGTAACAAAAAACCCACATGAATAGAGTTTGCAGGTTAGTTTATTACGTTTCTAGAGTTTTGGGGGTTAGTTTATTTTGTTTCTGGTGTGGTGTTGGACATTTTGCAGACTGGATCTGCACTGTTTTGTCATTTCATTTTTCTTCTTAGATTAGTTTGAAATGAGTTGAAAGGAAGCAGACAATCTATTTACACCAATCTTCCACAACTCTCTCATTTTTCTCCAAAATGACTTGTGGACAGCATGAATGCACCATGTTTGGGAGTGTCTTAGCAATGCTGACGCTGCGCTTTTTGTGCTGAAAGATTGTGCAATTTAGAGATGATTTGTTTTTTGGGTCAGTGCTGATAATCGTCACTTTGGTCAGTGTCGTTGAAGTTAAAATGCCATGAATGTTTTTGTTCTGTCAGACCAGATTTCAATGTGCAGTAACGAAAAGATCATGGTTGAATAGATAATCTGCCGTTGAATTGAACGAAAAGGTTATGGTAGCCAGAGGTAATATTGTAGCTCGTTGTCATTGTTGATGTCAGAGATGGTTGTGATCAGTCGATAATGTAGAAATCCGCTGTCAGATGAAAATGTTGTAGCTGTGACAAATTAAGATAACGTGAAAGTTTATTGTTGGCATGAAAACGTTGTGTCTGTATCGTCTTATCAAAACGTTGTATGTGTAATGGGAATGTCTCTCGTCAAATGAAAAGGTTGTGACTTTGACAGACAAGATAATACAAAAGTTCATTGTCAGGGGGTTGTGACAGATGAGATAAAGTGACAGTTCATTGTCAGATGATTGTGACTGGTGAGATAAAGTGACAGTTCATTGTCAGATGATTATGACAGGTGAGATAATGCGATAATGTGACAGTTCATGGTCAGATGATTGTGACTGGTGAGATAATGTGACAGTTCATTGTCAGATGACTGACGGTAGATATGTGACAGTTCAGGTCAGTGATTGTGACAGTAGATAATGTGACAGTTCATGGTCAGATGATTGTGACAGGTGAGATAATATGACAGTTCATGGTCAAATGATTGTGACAGAGGAGATAATGTGAAAGTTCATTGTTAGATGATTGTGACAGGTGAGATAATATGACAGTTCATGGTCATGTGGTTGTGACAGATGAAATAATGTGAAAGTTTATTGGCAGGTGATTGTGACAGGTGAGATAATGTGAAAGTTCATCGTCAGGTGGTTGTGACAGATGAAATAATGTGAAAATTCATTGTCAGGTGATTGTTGCAGATGAGATAATGTGAACATTCTTTGTGGGATTAAAGAAATGTGGATATGAATGTGAAAGTTCATTTTCAGGTGAAAAGATGGTGATTATGACAGTTACATTCATTTCATTTACTGAGATGAAAAGATTGTGACTGGTACTGTGAAAGTTCATTATCATGTGAAAAGGTTGTGATTGTGACAAATAATGTTGTTACATTTTGATCAGTGTGAGGGGAGAAACTTATCGAGTGGACAATGGATTTTTTGATTCATTGTCAGTGACAAAAAGAACAGTGAATATAACAGTTGATAGGATTGTTTGTGTCTTAGAACAGAGATTGTGATGATGAGAAATCACGACACTTTTTCAGTGTCAGAATTGTTTGTGTCTTAGAACAGAGATTGTGATGATGAGAAATCACAACACTTTTTCAGTGTCAGAGATGAAAGTTTGTGACTTTGACAGATAGTGTTACAGTGATGAAAATGCATGGCTGTGATAGATAATGGATTGAGATGAAAATTTGTGACTTTGACAGACAATTTGCAGAGAGGAAAATTTGTTACTTTTGAGAGATAATGTTACAGTGATGAAAGTTTGTGACTTTGAACGATATTCATAATGTTACAGAGATGAACATTTGTTACTTTGATGGACAGTGTTACAGAGAGGAAAATTTGTGACTTTGACAGATAATGTTACAGAGAGGCAATTTATGACCTTGACAGATAATGTTACAGAGATGGCAATTTATGACCTTGACAGATAATGTTACAGAGATGGCAATTTATGACCTTGACAGTAATGTTACAGCAAGGAAGCTTGTGACTTTGACAGGTAATGTTACAGCAATGAAAACTTGTGACTTTGACAGGTAATGTTACAGCAAGGAAAACTTGTGACTTTGACCTGTAATGTTACAGCAATGAAAACTTGTGACTTTGACAGGTAATGTTACAGCAAGGAAAACTTGTGACTTGACAGGTAATGTTACAGCAATGAAAACTTGTGACTTTGACAGGTAATGTTACAGCAATGAAAACTTGTGACTTTGACAGGTAATGTTACAGCGATGAAAACTTGTGACTTCGACAGGTAATGTTACAGAGATGGCAATTTATGACCTTGACAGATAATGTTACAGCAAGGAAAACTTGTGACTTTGACAGGTAACGTTACAGCAAGGAAAACTTGTGACTTTGAATGGTAATGTTACAGCAATGAAAACTTGTGACTTTGACAGGTAATGTTACAGAGATGGCAATTTATGACCTTGACAGATAATGTTACAGCAAGGAAAACTTGTGACTTTGACAGGTAATGTTACAGCGAGGAAAACTTGTGACTTTGACAGGTAATGTTACAGCAATGAAAACTTGTGACTTTGACAGGTAATGTTACAGCAAGGAAAACTTGTGACTTTGACAGGTAATGTTACAGCGAGGAAAACTTGTGACTTTGACAGGTAATGTTACAGCAAGGAAAACTTGTGACTTTGACAGGTAATGTTTACAGCAAGGAAAACTTGTGAGTTTGACAGGTAATGTTACAGCGAGGAAAACTTGTGACTTTGACAGGTAATGTTACAGCAAGAAAACTTGTGACTTTGACAGGTAATGTTACAGCAATGAAAACTTGTGACTTTGACAGGTAATGTTACAGCAAGGAAAACTTGTGACTTTGACAGGTAATGTTACAGCAAGGAAAACTTGTGAGTTTGACAGGTAATGTTACAGCAAGGAAAACTTGTGACTTTGACAGGTAATGTTACAGCAATGAAAACTTGTGACTTTGACAGGTAATGTTACAGCAAGGAAAACTTGTGACTTTGACCGGTAATGTTACAGCAATGAAAACTTGTGACTTTGACAGGTAATGTTATAGCGAGGAAAACTTGTGACTTTGACAGATGATGTTAACACATACCATCCAATTAATTTATGACTTCAATCATTCGGTGACTTGAAAAAAGACTGTGACAGTGAGAGGTAGCATCACAGCTCCAAGCCTGTGATGAAAAGATGGTGACTGTCAGAGAATGATAACAGCTGATGCTAGCATTGAATGATTGTGATGGATATGTTTTTTACTCGTTGTCACTGACAACAAGGTTTTGAGAGAGAGACAACGCTGCAGTGGAGTATGCTGTAATATGTATGGTGTCAGTGTATGCCATACATGCATTTTTTGTATCCGTGCTGGAGAACATACATTGCCATGATGTTGTTTTTTGTTCATTTATTTATTTATTGTATTTTTTTTTCTTTCTGCCATTGCTTGCAAGTCTTTCAATTGATTTGTGTTTAGATCAAGGAGATTGAGATTGTGCGCATATGTACTGAGATTGTGCGCATATGTATTGAGATTGTGCGCATATGTATCTACGTCTGCCCAGTGCCGATTCTTTGGCAGTCCTGGAATTTATGGATCCCCAGAACCCACAAGGTGTGTTCCCTTTGAAGGTTAGTTTGTTCCTCTCAAATGTTGAGAGCAAGTTAGTCGAAAGGTGTGTCATTGTGTCTGTTTAGTTAGCGTGTAGTGAACATCTAGGATGTGTTCTAGTTAACTTAGGGGTTTCAAAGCGGGGTGACTGCTAGTTGAACTTTACATTTTTTTTTTTTATTGAAAAGAAGAGATGAGGGAAATGTGCGTTTGAAGGCAAGTGCGTTTAAAATCGATAGTTGTAGTAGGGGCCCCCGAATTCCTGGTTTTCTGCTTTATGAGTTTGTTGATTTCCGTTCTGTACATATGTGCTGCTGTGTTTAAAGAAATGCAAATTGAAGTGCACGTTTGTGGACGCTGACACCTGGTTTTATTTATCCCACGTTTGTTACATAATCTAGTCATTCCATCTTTCCCAGTTAGAAAGACTATCACCTGTACGTCAAGCCACTGCAAAAGATGAAGACATGATTCAACTCTGATTTTTGGCAAGGGCACAATGGTCGGTGTTCAAAGTATGTGCCAAAGTTTGCTGCTGCTGTTTTTGTCCTTGAATCGCCACCGTTATCATCCCATGACAATAGCCAGTAAGGTCGCCAGGCTTCTTCAGTACACCCAGGCAGTCAGGGATCTCCCTGGGTCCTTGTCCTCCGTCATCTTAAGCAAGGTGGAGGTGTAACCAGTTTGGTTCTTTACATGGTCTGCCAGGGGGTATGGGAATTGCCTCGAGGACGTCCACCCCTCCTTTGTGCCATGTAGCATGTCTCTGACAGTGAGTCATGGCAAAGACACAAGCCTGTACCAGGTATGGTGGCAGCATGTCACTGACCCTCTTCCCTCTCTTGGTATGCAGTGTCTGCAATTGATGCCTGGCCTGTGGAACTTTTTCCATTGCTTCTACTTTAACTATCACAAACATTGGGTTTTTTTTCTGTGATTAGATCAAGCAGGTTTCTTTACAAATTCAAAATCAAAATTTTGACACAGAATATGATTTATTTTCAGAGCTGCCAAGTAACACACTTTTGACATAGCATGCTACAGTTTTGGTGACAGTGCTAGGCTGTTACATGCTGTGACAAAATATGACACAAAAAGAACCAAGTGGTCACTTAAACAGAACCAAGACAACATAAATCTTGAATTTATTATTTTTAAAAAAATGTCCAAGTTCAGAGGTCACGAAGAGAAAGTGGAAGAAAATCGCTTAAGATTTTGACACCTTATTGATTGGTTTCGTTGTCTGACAAGTGACATTTGTTTTTTTGCAGGTCAAGTCACAAGCACACAATAACTTACCAGAATTCCGTCTTTTTGGTCTGCCTTCTTATCGTATACTAAGACTGAATGTACTATTGAGTGTGTCTTGTCAGACGTTAAGACATTGAGGATGCACAGAATGTACTATTGAGTGTGTCTTGTCAGACGTTAAGACATTGAGGATGCACAGAGACAGTTTCAAAGAGGACACCAGCACCAGAAAAAACCATTACAGCTTCGGTGATATCGCATATGAGTGCTTTGCTTAAATTTGGAAATCTGCACTTAAAATGCCCAAATCCTGCACTTTGTGCTTTTGAGGCATTGGTAGCTTTGTATTTTCATGAGTGATTTTATGATATGATCGGTGATCTGTCATAACTGTATTCTGTTGAAAAATGTTTGCACCAAAAGGTCCAAACTGATAAAGGTTACTAAGGGGCCGGATAGCTCATGTTGGTAGAGCGCCGACTCGTTGATCCTAGGGTTGCGGTTCGAATTTCGGTATAGGGGCATTTTTCCCTCGGAGTTAACATTGGTTCTGACTCCATTCCCCATATAGTCCTTCGAATGAGACTATAAAACCGAGGTTCCGTGTGTAGGAACGCACGCATACATCTTGTACACACGTAAAATCCCATCACCAACTTTCGGAAGAGAAGGCCAGTTTTGGCCGTTGGTATGGATGACACGTGACACATAGCATGCACCTTCCCCGAAGATGGAGTAATGGCTGTCCTTAATGGCGGGATAAAAAGGGTCATACACACAAAACTCCACTGCCATTCTATACAGGGAGTGTCCGCAGAGTATCAGCTGCGTACGCAGAAAGAAAAGAATAAAGGGTTACTGAGCATATGGAGAGGTTGTTATCTGTGGATGCATGTATTGGCTTGCTGCTTGGCATATATACTTAACTTGCCCCATGATCTCTGTATGTTTTTAAAGAGAAGCTGTCTGAAGCTTCTGGTCAGGAATTCACCCAGTCACAGAATTTAACTTGATGGAAGATGCCGGAAAATTCTTTGCAGATTCCAAGGCCCGGTTCTCACCAAACCAATCTTTTGGGGTGCCATCATTTTTTAATTGTATGGATTTTTTTTATTTTAATGATTTTGCCATCCTGTATGGATTTTTCACACTTTTTTTTTTCTTCTGTATTTTTACTTTCTTTTTTGCTTTTTGTTTGTTTTGTTTTGAAGGTTGTTTTTTTTTCTTAGGGGGAAGGTAATTTTGGATGTCTCTTCCCATGTTCATGTTAGGGTGCCTGATTAGATCGATGGATAGAGAACTTGTCTGACTCGATGGATAGAGAACTTGTCTGACTCGATGGATAGAGAACTTGTCTGACTTCGATGGATAGAGAACTTGCGATGGATAGAGAACTTGTCTGACCTAATGAAGAAGGTTGTGAGCTTGGTCTGTTGTATGTCCAGCTCGGTCTGTTGGTCATTGCTGCCTTCCTTGATGTGTTATTGTTCTGGGGATTTCTGTGTCATTTTAAGTTTACCCCCCCCCCCCCCCCCCCTCATTCTCAGACAGTGTTCGGTCCCTTTCTGCCATTTTTCTGGGATGGTTATCCTCCCTGGCCATATCATGAGTATGGACACCTCTTAAACCTAAACTGACACATCTTTTTTTTTTATTTTTTAGATGCTGGATGGTGTAATGATAAATCCTCATTTTCATGTTTATTGAAATCTGTTTCATAAGGCGCAGCATTTGGGATATGCTCTTGGCCTGACAGCAGACAACTTGTGTTGTGTGATTTTCTGTGTTGCGGGGAGGTGGGGGTAGGGGGGGTGATTGGAGTTGCTGATGATTGTCCATTGTGGAAGCATTAAATGTTGTGCAATTTGAAATGACATCCTTTCCATAGCCCATGAGTGGCAACTCTTGCTCAGCTAGTCCTGACGGGGAAACACAAGACTGGTTTCATAGACGAGAAGTTTTCATTTTTGCTCAAAAACTCATGAAAGAAAACACCTACCCCCCCCCCCCCCCCCCCCCCCCCCCTCACATCAGACCTTTGATCAAGTGTAGGATACGTCATCAGAGTGGCAGTTTAGAATGTGCATATAGTTTAGGTCCGTCATCAGAGTGGCAGTTTATAGAATGTGCATATAGTGTAGGATACGTCATCAGAGTGGCAGTTTAGAATGTGCCTATAGTGTAGGATACGTCATCAGAGTGGCAGTTAGAATGTGCCTATAGTGTAGGATACGTCATCAGAGTGCAGTTTAGAATGCGCCTATAGTGTAGGATACTCATCAGAGTGGCAGTTTAGAATGTGCCTATAGTGTAGGATACGTCATCAGAGTGGCAGTTTATAGAATGTGCCTATAGTGTAGGATACGTCATCAGAGTGGCAGTTTATAGAATGTGCCTGTAGTGTAGGATACGTCATCAGAGTGGCAGTTTAGAATGTGCTTATAGTGTAGGATACGTCATCAGAGTGGCAGTTTAGAATGTGCCTATAGTGTAGGATACGTCATCAGAGTGGCAGTTTATAGAATGTGCCTATAGTGTAGGATGCGTCATCAGAGTGGCAGTTTATAGAATGTGCCTATAGTGTAGGATACGTCATCAGAGTGGCAGTTTATAGAATGCGCCTATAGTGTAGGATACGTCATCAGAGTGGCAGTTTATAGAATGTGCCTATAGTGTAGGATACGTCATCAGAGTGGCAGTTTATAGAATGTGCCTATAGTGTAGGATACGTCATCAGAGTGGCAGTTTATAGAATGTGCCTATAGTGTAGGATACGTCATCAGAGTGGCAGTTTATAGAATGTGCCTATAGTGTAGGATACGTCATCAGAGTGTCAGTTTATAGAATGTGCATGTAGTGTAGGATACGTCATCAGAGTGGCAGTTTAGAATGTGCCTATAGTGTAGGATACGTCATCAGAGTGGCAGTTTAGAATGTGCCTATAGTGTAGGATACGTCATCAGAGTGGCAGTTTATAGAATGTGCCTATAGTGTAGGATACGTCATCAGAGTGGCAGTTTAGAATGTGCCTATAGTGTAGGATGCGTCATCAGAGTGGCAGTTTATCGAATGCGCCTATAGTGTAGGATACGTCATCAGAGTGGCAGTTTAGAATGTGCCTATAGTGTAGGATACGTCATCAGAGTGGCAGTTTAGAATGTGCCTATAGTGTAGGATACGTCATCAGAGTGGCAGTTTATAGAATGTGCCTATAGTGTAGGATACGTCATCAGAGTGGCAGTTTATAGAATGTGCCTATAGTGTAGGATACGTCATCAGAGTGGCAGTTTATAGAATGTGCCTATAGTGTAGGATACGTCATCAGAGTGGCAGTTTATAGAATGTGCCTATAGTGTAGGATACGTCATCAGAGTGGCAGTTTATAGAATGTGCCTATAGTGTAGGATAGGCTGCGTGACATTTTCACTGGAAGACAAAAGGTACCACTTGCTCTTGACCATGCTCAGCCCATCTAGTCTATACAAGTTATCATTCTCCCTCCTTGCCTCTCCCACCACCCCCTCCCCCTGCCCCTTCTTCCCCCGTCCTCTCTTCCTCCAGCTTGCCCTTCCCTCCCTTTTTTCAAACTGAACACTGTGTGTTAACTCCTCATTCACACTACCTTAAGCTCGTCCTCTGTCTTGTCCGTGATGCATGCTCAGTGTCAATTTTCCCCATCGCAGTTTCACTCAATGTAAATTTTCCCCATCACAGTTTCACACAATGTTAATTTTCCTGTCACAGTTTCTCTCAATATGAATTTTCCTATCTTACCGTCACATTTTCAGTCAATATGAATTTTACCATCACAGTTTCAGTCAATGTGAATTTTCCCATCACAGTTTCAATCAGTGTGAATTTTCACCATCACAGTTTCACTCAAAGTGAATTTTCAACATGATTTCATTCAATGTAAATTTTCCAATCACAGTTTCACTCTGTGTGAATTTTCTCCGTCAGTTTCACTGGAGTGAATTTTTCTATCAAAATTTCACCCAATGTGAATTTTCCTGTCGTAGTTTCACTCAATGGGAATTTCCCCGTCACATCACCACCCCACCCCCCCCCTCCCCGATTGGCGCCACAGCATGGACACCTCAGCAAAGCAGAATCTTTCCAGAGCTTGGGTGGATGATGCCTCCCTCTTCAGGATGTTGTCTGTGCCAGAACTAAGTGGACAGTGGAACTCTTCATGCCTGCTAGAGACGGCTGCCACCCTCGGACAGGATGGGCAGCCAGATGGACTGTAAGCAGGATGGTTTTTTGTTGTTGCTTTTTTTGTGGGATTTTTTGTTTGTTTGTTTCTTTTTTTTTCCTGCTGTGATGGTCAGTCCCAGTAGGTGCTGGGTTTTTACTGTTGATGCTTGCTGCTGTTGGGTTTATATATATATATATATTTTGTTGTTGTTGTTGTTGTAACGTATTGGAGGGGTAGCTGTTATTTCTTTTCGTTTTGGGGGGGGGGGGGGGGGGGGGGGGGGAGTAGGGGAAGAGCATGGAGGGGGGGGGGGGGGGGAGTAGGGAAGAGCATGGAGGGAGGGGGGGGGTTCTAGTCACTGAAAATTCGCAAAATCTTGACGATTGCTTGTTTGGTTAAATCTTCTCCCTCACCCCCCCACCCCCCAATTACAGTTATTACATAAGTTGTGACCGATTCCTGTTGTGACGTGCTTGTGAAATAGCTGTGTGCTTTGCTGTGAGTTTTGTGGTACCTCCCAGCATAGAGGATCTTTGCTCGTTTGGTTCTGGTGTTCTCTTTCCAATCTACGTTTTGTATTTACCATCAGTTTCAGTTCTGCAGTGACTGCAAGTCATTTTGGGACTCGCCAAAAAACACAAACAAACAACAAATGTGCATGAACCGGTCATGTTTGATTTTGTTGAAATGTTTAGGTCTTGATTGTGAAGTTCAGCGTGGGTATTCTGCGTGGTTCTGTGTTTCTTGGTCATGGAGATGGTTGTGCTCTGTCTTTTAGCATTTATTATCTGTATAAAGATCTGAATGGTGTGGACAGCGGGTCCATCAACTTTCTACAATAAACACATGGAGATCTGATGGCTGCTTCACAGGAGAGAAAAGGCTGGGATTCAATAGTTCCATTCCTCTAAGCAGGCACTGATAGTGAACGGGGCGTTCCATAGAAGTTCTTCATGGCGATCAAAGCGATCGGGAGTTTATGGTCAGTTTCTGGGTAAACATTGGCAGCCCTGTCAACACCTTCAGAATTTATGGCATGCACAAATTCTGCCAGCCTGTCCTTTTTCAGTCCAGCAGAGACACACTCCATAGGTAAGTATAAGCAACAGTCACCCACTGATCTTCACACTATGTCATGTTCATAGAAGAGCAGTGCCTATTCCACGGCTGCTTGCATCACTGCTGAGCTGTTGTAGTTTTGTTCAGTCAAAGAAAAGAAGTGTTTGAGCATAGCCAGCACAGTGTTGATGACGATGATTGTTACCATTAAGTTTCTGCTCATATCTTCTTCTTCTTCTGCGTACGCAGGCTGATACTCCTGCGGACACTCTCTATATGGACAGGCAAGTATAATCCCATCTATCCAACGAAGGGAGTGGAGTTTTGTTGTGTGTGTGACCGTTTTTTTATCCTGCCATTAAGGCAACCATACTCCATCTTTGGGGAAGCTGCTATCCATTCTTACTGTCTATGAACAGCTCTGTCATGAAATGGCACATGCTGGAATTGCTTGCTACAGAGTTGTCCAAGGAGGTTTACCGTGACCAGCTCTCTGACGTTCTGGGGTTAAGGCATTTTGTTGTTGTTCAGAATTAAACAGCACTGTCAGTCAACAAGGAAGAAGAGCTGTTCTGTCATTTGTGGACAAGACACGAGGTCTACAAGAACTTCACTGTTCACGGGTTCATGAGTGGTATTGTGGAAAGAACATCAATGCTGAAATACAAAAGAAACTTTTAGGATGTCGATGTTTTTTTGTTTAATACTTTAGGGAGTGAAAACAAACACAGTATTAAATCTGAAAGTCTCATTTTTGAAATTTTGTACTTTGTGGTAGATGATGGCATCACAGGAAATTTGGGAATTTTTTCAACATTTGATTAAAGGTTCAGTGAATGAAATTTTATAACAGAAATAGGGAAAGTTCAGATCAAGAAAAAAAATGAAGTGAACAAGACCGAAATATATCAGGTTTTGTTAGAGTTCAGACTTCAAAAGAAAAATAAATAAATAATGAAATAAATCAAGAAAACAGGTGAACGCTACTTTGGATCAATGTGGAACAGGGGATCCGGTTTGTTCAGCAAGATGAAGTGGATCAGGAGGTAGTCTTTCAGTCTGTATCTGCCACTACATCCTCAAGGGCAGACCCCAGACTGGATCGGGTTTGACATCATTATCAAGGTTATTATCACGTTTCCATTCAGCAAAGGACGCTGTGATCTCATTGTTTTGAATTTGTAATAATTTACAAAGTATATTCAATTTCTGAATTGTATTTAACTTCCAATACTATAAGTAGTCCTAAAGATAGTAATAGTAATAATAGCAATGATAATAATAATAACAATCATAACTAATATGAATATGATTTTGTGTTTTTGCTTTGTTTCCCCTCCCTCTCTCTTTATTTTGGGAAAAGAATACTCTGGAGTACCTCCTTTCCATCCTATACAAACAAATACTCTCCCTTGTGGAAAAGAATTTTGCTTTTTAACTCATGAACTGAGGCAAAGGGTTGCTTCAAGTTTCATTTAACCTTGGCAGAGGTCTACACTCTCCCCCAAAGGCCTTTGTAGTGTGTGCCTAGTGCGGACTGTCAACCTGCTTTCACTGTGAGATGGCCTGTGTACCCAGGGTTTCCAAACCAACTGGGCAGTCTGGAATGAGTCGCTGTGATCATCAGCTGGGTCACAAACTACAGTGATAGTGTCGGGACCAAGGACGGTTTTCCACATGGGCTGCATGTCTTTCAAAGAACTCGTCGTCGACTTGCAGTGTTGGTAGAGGGATGGTGGTGGTGTCAGTCTGTGGATTTCTTCCCATTAGTGTCCTCGGTTCTCCATGAAGTACCTGTCTGTTAGACTGGGGGGGTGGGGGGGTGTTTGGGGGGGGGGGGGGTAATGGAGTTGTGTGTAGGTGTGTTTACACCGGTCAGCTCATCTTTCTCGATTGAACCGATGTAGACCCTGTTCTTCTGGCGCCATGATAATCACACAAACTGAAAGCCAAAATATTTTACAAACTCTTTTAGTGTGTACAAACACTGTGATGCTGTATTATCAACCACCCAGTCCACCCCACCCCCACGACTTCCACTACCTCCCTTCATCTCTACCCCCCCCCCCCCCCCCCCCCCACACACACACACCGCTTGCTTCTTCCCTCCTCCACGCTCCTCCCCACCTTAACTCCTCTGGTCTTCTGGGCAGCAAACGACACCTCATCACAAACCAGTCTTTTAATTTATGATCAGATGTACATTGAGTATGCATGACATAACAAAATGTATGGTTCAGCATATGTAGGATGGATGGATTGTTAAGGCTGTAGAGCAGTGATGAACAGTTGGAAAGAATCCAGGAAGGTGACCACAGCACACAGCAGGTCCAACGTATGACAAGGTTCATTTTTTTTTACAGAATGCGTGTTCATGTTTGACAAAACAAAACCACATTCTCTCTGTACTCCTGAAATGTTCAGGGAGAAAGAAAGATCCCTTCAAAATTTCACCAAAAATGTACGCTTCATCAGGATAGAGGAAGCATAAACAGATCTTTGTCTGGTTAAAGAAGTACAAATATATTTGCTATGAAATATTCATGAAAAGAATTCTTTAGATTTTCACTAGTCAGTGAAGACTTTGTAAGAACTTTAAAAGAAGAAAAGATTAACCTTGCTTAGCACTGTAAGGAGTTGGATTTGTGGATCTGATGGTTTTCATCTTCATGACTTGCTTAGCGCTGTAAGGAGTTGGATTTGTGGATCTGATGGTTTTCATCTTCACTGACTTGCTTAGCACTGTAAGGAGTGATTTGTGGATCCGATGGTTTTCATCTTCACTACTTGCTTAGCACTGTAAGGAGTGATTTGTGGATCCGATGGTTTTCATCTTCACTGATGTATTGAAGGCCTGACAAGTGGCATGAGCACCATCACTTTCTACTCTCAAAGCATTTTCCAGAAAGGTATTTTTCTTCACCCATTTGACTTATTGACAAAGTATAGTAAGTTCATGACACACATCAGATAAACTACACTGGTATAACACATAAAGCATTGGAAAGTTTGCACAAGTTATTTAGAAGGGAAAATTTTAATTACTGGTGTTTTAGAATCTAAAAGCATCATCAACAGGCTGTTTTCAGCTACCCCTTTACAAAACTAAATCAATGACAAAAACAACTTACTCGTGTTACATCAATTTTTCAGTGATTTCTTTTCTGATTTGAGTTTCAGTTGTAAACAAGTCTTCTTGTGGTGCTGCAATATATCATTTCTTCATGGTTTACTGTAACTATCTGGGGGGTTTTCTGCAAGTCTGGCATTATGATGTGCAAGAGATATTAAACAGATTACGGGATCAGATTTTTATTATCGTCAGTTTTCGTTACCCGTTCCTTCTGTACTGCTTTGCATTTGTCTTTGTTCTTGATAGGAGTTGTGTAGTAACTACTGCTGATCTAAGAATGTTACCATTCAAAAGGAATTGTCAGGAGACAGTGACCTGAGTGAGGGAGGGACCCTATCAGATTTCGATACAGTGACAATTATTTGTAATGAAGGTGTATATGACTGCTGTGCTGATGATCTGTTCTCATTAAATGGCAGTGAGAATTGTCTGTGTTCCAATTCATTGAAAGCTTGTTTTGAAAAATACAGTAATATTTGTTCCCTGTTTGGACATACTTTCATCTGCCCGTTGAGTATGCCATGGAGTATGCCATGTGTGTTTGCTTCAGAGGTGTGTCTGCAGTGTTGTATGATTAGCATCTGGGAGTTTCTCTTTTGGATGCACAAGGATTGATCCAAGTGTTCTGCCTTGGCCACACAATTTCACAGGAATACGACTGTGCAATGAAACACGGCTTAGTAAACTTTTACAAATGCATGAGAATGGGGTGTTTGAATTAGCCTTTGTTTGGAAATAGGTATACACAAAGACAAAGAAATCAAGACAAATTACGAGTTAACACACAAGAACAAAGTTTAAAGTAAGGTAGATTTCATGTAAACTACAAAGCAGGCAAGTACATTTTTGACAAATATGTCATCTTTATATGTTGCAAGTGTCGGACAAGGATGCACAACATATTATTCCCCTGACAGCCGACAGCGAGAAAATGGGGCAAGGGGGAGAGTGAGCACCGGGCTAAAACTGTGAGCAGACATCGTCCGTCTCATGCCGACTGCTAACAGGGGAATATTGTTTGGGGCATTGTAGTCTGCCATTTGCAACGTCTGAAAAAGGCATTTCTCAACAATGTATTAGTCTGTTTTGTATTGTTCATAAATCTCCATCACTTGACACCCTTGTTTTGTGTGTTTATTTGTATTTTGCCTTCTGTATGTAAACAAACAAAAAACCAAACTTGTCTGTAAAGGGATTGAATCTTTGTTGAAAGGTAAATCTTGAAATACAAAAACAGAATGCCATCCCCCCACCCCACAAAAAAGACCTTTGAAGGGGGAAGATGGGCTGTGTTTGGAAGTACATATAGTGTATAGATATTTTTAAAAAAATCATTTCCTATTAAACAAAAAAAAAAATGACAGGGATGCAGTCTTTTGATAGGAAAATCTTTATTGGATGTTTCACACCATTCCTAGTTGTATAACTCCCTTCAGCCTTTTGTAACTGCCACAGATTCATTTGTTTCCATTGGCAGTAACAGAAATATGCATCTAGCAGCGTTTTAGATTCCATGGAAATGGGAATACAGTACCCTACTGACAAAACGATCAAAAAGACCAATAATGAAAAGGATGATAATACATGTCATATTATGTCTCTGAAGTTTTATCAGGTACAGATAATTGGCAGTGGAGGTTGGTAGTTTAAACAAAACTCGGTTAATTCCATCAGACTGGCAAACCTTGACTTTCCTGCCATTAGCCACCAGAGCTGGTCAGTTGGCGAGTCGTCGAAGAATGAAGACACACCTCAGTTCCTTTGCACTAAATGACTGTAACCAGTAACCAAGGAGTACGCTCCTTCGAACACTTCATCTTCTTGCAAAGAAATACTCGTCTGAGAGTAAAGTGTCCACAAAAACAAGTTTAGTGTGACTTTCAGCATTTGATTACAAAAAGAAAAAACTCATTCGAGTTAAACCCATACCCATGAAATTTCTAGGTGGAGGAATGGTTATCCCTGATAGAAAGGGGTGTGAACTCACTTTGTTCTGAGATGGATCTGACACAGAACCTCAGCGCCACATGTGAGGCTCAGCAGCCATGTGAACCCTCTCACAAGTCTCAGGAAAGATTCTGGGAACGAATTAAGCCCATCTTGATGCCTCGACATCACTGCACACTGCAGTCTGGCGGGAGAGATTTTGGTGTGCACTGTTTGATGCGAGTTCACTCTTGCTGGCCATATGACCAATACAAGATCTTGTGACCCAGGATGACTTTTCTGAAGGGTGTGCTGTTTGATTAAATGTACCTCTGTCCAAGAACAAAGTATGATTTCTCCATTTACATTTCACTTTGAATCAAAAGCTGCTTGTCGTTTGCAGCTACATGTGAGATTATTCACACAATGATCATTTATTATCATCATTGCAATATATTGTTGTCTTATAATTATAGTAATTATAGTTTTCATTGTACCTCAACTGCTGCTGTTATCAAGTGCTGTATTAGCATCTTCCGTTGTTTGATGCTGGTGTTAGTGGTAGTGGTGGCAGATTTTTCACAACAGAACAAAAGTTGGAACAGTTTTAAGGAAGTGATGCCTGAACACCTTGGATGTATTTGAGAATGAGTATATGCAACATTGGACTTGTTGACAGCAACTTGTCAGTATATGTTTGAAGTACACAATGAATAGTTCTTCTCAGTGTTTTTGCGCATTGTCGTGTATTTTGTTTGGGACATTCTGTCATGTTAGCAGAACACATCCTTGGTTGGGTTATCCCATTGAATGGGGACAGGTCGGTTTTCCTGTACAATTTAAACATATTTCATACAGGTTTAGTGCAAATTACAACAAATGTGGCTGATACCACACAAAAAAGTGAAGCGGGGAAAAAAAGTGATGAAAAAAAAATCTAGACAGGAAAGCAAATGAGTGGTAATGGCACTCACAGAATAGTAGCCGCAATGGTGGCTTTGTGTGACTCGCTCTACTTCTACATGCGAAATAAATCTACCACTTTGACAAGCCAAGACATACTGGCAAAGTGGGGTCACACTTTTATAAAGATTTTGTGTACGCACACACACACACACACACATAACATACCCCACACATACGCTCACACATACAGAACACACACACACACTCACACACACACACACACAGACATGCACATGCACACACACACAAAAACACACTTGCACACACACACGGCGGGAGAACAGATGAGTGAGCCAGGCATTAAATTCTTCTATCAGGAAAGCATACACTTAGAGCAGCTAGATATACTTCAGTACTGGCCATTCTGGCAAATTTGACAGTGCCCACCATTGCTGGATCCAACTGCAAACCACCTCACAAGTTTTGTGGAAAAGTCCACCTATGGCATTTTGATGGTCCTGGTCTGAAAAGCTTGAAAGAATGCCTCACTATTACTTTTCATCTCATACTTACCTCACATACTGTTTATAATCTTCAATTCACACTACTTGTGAAGTTTGAGAGAGAGTGTGTATATGTGTGCCATTGGGAGTTTGATTATCTTGCTGCAATTGTGTACCGAGCAAAAGGGAAGCACAACTGCTACAGAATCCAACCCTTAAAAAAAAAAGTATGTTTCACACAAACTCAAACAAAAAAGATACTTGACATCTCATGTATTTAAAATGAAGAATTTACATGCAGAAATAAACGGCTTTTTGCACAATACAAACCATGCACCTTATTCCAACTGGGCACACAATCATAAATGACAGACAGACTGTGTCCAGGAAAGATTGATATCCAACAACCTGGACATTGCACAAAATTACAGGTCTACACAGCTCTTCAGTTTTCATTTACACAGATACTAACTCTCAGTTTTTCCTTGGTCCTAGAGATGCGCATTCTTGCCCTCAACGTATCTGTCAGATTTGTTCTTTGGACCTGGCACTCCTCATGTGAATTACTTGCAAGGGTTCATCATCATATCGCCCCATGTCCATGGGCTGTAGGGATGCCACCCGACACGCACTGTCATGCGTGACAACTGTCTGAGCCTCCACTGGAGTGTTTCAGTGGTGTCCTTTGTGGTGCTACCTCCTCCCCTTGCTCCCCAGAGCAGGCCGAGTGTTTCATATCTCTATAACCCTTTCTTTTCTTTCTTCCTGCGTACGCAGGCTGATACTCCTGCGGACACTCCCTGTACAGACAGGCAAGGATTAATCCCATCTACCCAACAAAGAGAGTAGATTTCTGTGTGTATGACCGTTTTTCATCCCACCATTAAGGCAGCTATACTCCAATTTCGTGGAAAATGCCTGTGTGTACATGTTTTTGCCTACTAAATTGGGTTTTTTTGTTTTCTTTTCAACAGGATTTTGCAAGGGACAACTCTCTTGTTGCCGTGGGTACTTTAACGCGCTCAAAAGCATGTTGCACACAGGACCTCGATTTATCGCTCATCCGAAAGACTAGCGCCTAGACTGCACCCAAATGGTCTAGTGACTCGATGAAAAGTTCTTTGCCCAGTACGGGATTCGAACCTCTGACTTCTGGCTTGCTTGGCGGGCGCTCTATCCCAAAGCCACCGAACCACTCTCTAACCCTTTCAACACCAGCCAGGGGTATGACATGGTCATTCAGGCGCCAGTTGAGATCTTGGGACTCTGGCTCCACTTTTCATCCATCAGCAACAGACCATTCAACCACCTGACTACCATCAGCAACTGACCATTCAACCACCGACTACCATCACCCATCAGCAACTGACCATTCAACCACCCGACTCCATCACCCATCAGCAACAGACCATTCAACCACCTGACTACCATCAGCAACTGACCATTCAACCACTGATACATCAACAACTGACCATTCAACCACTTGACTACCATCAGCAACTGACCATTCAACCACCTATTCAACCCCTGACTACCATCAGCAACTGACCATTCAACCACCTACTACCATCAGCAACTGACCATTCAACCACCTGACTACCATCAGCAACTGACCATTCAACCACCCGACTACCATCAGCAACAGACCATTCAACCACCTGACTACCATCACCATCAGCAACTGACCATTCAACCACTGACTACCATCACCCATCAGCAACTGACCATTCAACCACCCGATTACCATCACCCATCAGCAACTGACCATTCAACCACCTGACTACCATCACCCATCAGCAACTGACCATTCAACCACCCAACTACCATCGACCATCAGCAACTGACCATTCAACCACCTGACTACCATCACCATCAGAAACTGACCATTCAACCACCCGACTACATCACCATCAGCAACTGACACCACCGACTACCTCACCTCAGCAACTGACCATTCAACACCTGACTACCATCACCCATCAGCAACTGACTTAACATCTGACTACCATCACCATCAGCAACAGACATTCAACCACCCGACTACCTTTAGCAATGACTATTCAACACCCGACTACCATCACCCATCAGCAACTGACCATTCAACCACCGACTACATCTGCAACAGACCATTCACCACCTGACTACCATCACTTATCAGCAACTGACATTCAACCACTGACTACCATCAGCAACAGACCATTCAACCACCTGACTACCATCACCATCAGCAATGACCATTCAACACGATACCATCACCATCAGCAATGACATTCAACACCGACTACCATCACCATCAGCACGACCATCAACACCGACTATTGTCACTTGGATTTAAAATGTGTATGCATTTATATTTTCTTTTTTGTTTTCTTTTCTGCGTACGCAGGCAAGGATTAATGCCATCTACCCAACAAAGGGAGTGGAGTTTTGTGTGTATGACCGCTTTTTATCCCGCCATTAAGGCAGCTATACTCTAACTTCGGGGAAACTTCTGATAATGATTCTTAGTCAAAGGGCTTAAACAAATTTGTACAAATTCCTGGTTCTTAGAGAGTGTTTTATTTTTGTTGTTCTTTTTTTGAAACCATAAAGACTAAAATCAGTATCAACATAGTATCACCTACACAATGATCTTACTCGAAGGGCTGAAAACAAATTTGTACACAACTGTCAGTTCCTGGACAGGGAAGAGGGGAAAGGGGGAGGGGGGAGTCTTTTATTTCTTCTTTTCTTTTTAAACCTTAACAACCAGACATTGCGGTACACATTCAACATAAACATCCCATACATTCTATTACACCTAGCAATACTTCCATCCAGTGTGCAGAGGAGTATAGTAATTCAGTTTTTGCACTGACGGTTAGCAGCTAAACCTTAGATCTCAAAAACAAGATGCTTTTTAAACATGGTGACCTGAGCACAACTTAAAGCACACCACCTGGCGACACCGATGTTCACCACAGACGTCCCATTCATCTCGTCATCATCTGCCGCACTCACATCTTGCCTGCACTGACATGAACTACCACTAGATCTAGACCATCACATCTTGGGTCTCATAATCCTGATGCTTACGAAAGGCCGACCTGAAGCTGCAGAACTTACAAAACGCATAATTCACGACACTGATGTTTAGTACAAATGTCTCGTACAAGTGACTTGGTCCAACGATGCTTATATACACTATTTGACGATGAATGAATCGGTACACCATCTGTAAGTGAAGGCAAGTCAACGTGGCAAAGCTTGCCTTTCATGCCTGGTCAGATCAAGTCTAGCGTTCAGCCCACTGCCAACCATGGCAGCCAGTTTTGTGGACCTCACGCACCAAAGCCAGGCCAAACCTCATGCCACCATCACCCTGGTAAGTCAACTGCCGTGAAGGAGGTTCACCTTCCACTCAAAAACATCCAATCATCACCCTGGTAAGTTAACTGCCGTGAAGGAGGTTCACCTTCCACTCAACAACATCCCATCAGCACCCTGGTAAGTCAACTTCCGTGAAGGAGGTTCACCTTCCACTCAAAAACATCCCATCAGCTTTCTCCATCCATGCTGGTCTCCATCTGTGGGGGAGGACTCGGGAAGAACTCGCTGAGATCCGCAGGGTCTTCAGACACCCCTTCCTCCACAATGGACTCGTCCAGAATTTCCGCATGGTCCTCACTCATCATGCTGCTCTCCCCCACCCCCATCTCTTCGTCCTCATCCTCCTCTTCCTCCTCCTCGTCTTCCTCTGTGGCATGGGAGGCGGCCACGCTGCCGGACGCCGTGCCCGCTGAAGGCAAGTTCTCCAAAGGCTCCAAGGCTTCATCGATGTGAATGACGTCAGCGTTGTTGTCGGCGTCGGCACCAGAATCCCATCAGGCACACAGGTGGAAGGTTCAGAGTATGGCTGTGGCGTTGGGGGCTCAGAGATGATCCCCATGGCGTTGCGCACGCTGCTCATGCTCACTAGATCCCCTGGAGTTGCCGTCCTTGAGAGACTGGCCAGGCCTTCCGTCACCTTGGAAGCTGTGGAACCAATGGGTGTTTTCTTCAAATGGTTGTTTTCAGTTTGGGGGGTGGGGGGTGGGGGGGTCTCTGATTTTTTTTTTTTAACCTCCCATGTGTCATTTTTTGTGTGCACACATGTATACAAACACATTTGAGACAAACTTGGATTGGTTTTATAATGTTCTTGAAAGTGGCATTTATGACATAACTGGACCGCATTTATTTTACTACAAACACAAAGTCTCTGTTAACCCTTTAGCTCCTAGATACAACTACAATTACGTCCAGACCTATCAAATGGTGCAATATTCAACATTGTGACTATACATACATATATACAGCTCATCAGTTACTGATCAAATCCTTTTTGCTTTGCTACCTTTTTCAATGCTTGCTGCCTGTTCCCCAGTATGAGCTTCATTCTATTTTGAAATATAAAAAAAAACCTTTGATAGAACTTCACTTTCACTTTGTTTCGTTTGTTAGAAAGTACACCAAAGTGTGTACGTGTGGCAAACAAACACACACATTGCTATGCTGGAATGTCTGTGTTTTAACACCCAAAAAGGATTTTTTTTTCATATGAACTCACTGGAAGCAACTTAAACCCAAGTAAACTCTCTCCTCAGAACATCAACGACCGCTGGTCACTCACCCAGCTCCATCTCGCGGTCAGAGGGTCCAGGACAGTGGGCGAGGTGGGCGGGGGGCGTCTGACTGAGACGGGAGCTCTGCGCCTGGTGCAGGTCGCCGATCATCTCCGCCGTCCTGTTCAGCTGGGATGGATGGGGTCCAGTTCACCGCCCTCTGGGACATCACAGGGAAAAAAGATTTCAGTTAATCAAGTGCTGAAATTTAAAAAAAAGACAACAACAAATACAACAGCAACGCATACATAGCTACTCACTCACTCACTCAGGCCCATAACTACAGAAGTAGTCGTTGGGGAAACCTGAGGACCGCAGACGCAACCTCCCCTCTCCGTCTGTCTGTCAGCAGCCGCCGGTAGCAGCTCACGTGTATGGAGTCCGGTCCATTCTTTGATGTTCTCATGCCAGTTCTTCCGCTGTCTTCCTCTTCTTCTTCCGCCCTCGATGGTGCCTTGCATGATTGTTTTGGACAGACTGGTGTGTCGAGTGCTGTGCCCAAACCATAGCTTGCGTCTCTTCACAGTTGAAAGGAGAGGTTCCTGAGGTCCAGCAAGGTTCTCAATTCTGCTCCGTACATATTTATTGGTCCTGTGCTCTATCCAGGAGATTTGAAGGAGCTTCCTCCGGCATTTGCTCTCGAAAGCCGGGATCTTCCTTTCAGTTTCAGCCGTCAGTGTCCATGCCTGGCAACCATACAGTACAATGGAGACCACCAGGGATTTGTAGAGTTTGAATTTGTGGAGAATCGGATGTTACTTTTCCACACTCTGTTCTGTTTGGTCATGGCTGCAGTGGCTGTGGCAATACGAATTCTTATTTCTGCTTTGCAGCTTCCATCCTTTGTCAGGGTTGTTCCTAGATATTTGAAGTTTCTGACATCTTCCAGTTGTTCTCCGTTCATGAAAATAGTGGCATGGTCCATGTTCTCGCGGTTTACCATGGTTTTGGATTTCTCTGTACTGACCTCCATTCTGTAAGCACCCGCTCTATCAACAAGTCTGTTGGCGAGTGCCTGCAGTTCTTCGTTCGTTCCCCCCATCAGATCTATATCATCAGCAAACCGGAGGTTGCATATTTGTCTGCCACCAATGGAGATAGAAGTCTCACGGGTTTCCAGTGCCTCTTGCATTATCCTTGCTGTCATGTGACGTAGCCTCACATCAAGGCATGTGACGCTCCATCACATGTAGTTTAGTGATATGAATCATTTCCCCATGCCACAACTAAAAAGGAAGAATATTTATGTGGCTTGACTAGTGTAGCGGGCGTCCCCAAATAATGGTGAGAATGACTCATTAAGAAAGAAGGGTGGTCATTGGGTAAAAGTGACCACTGAGAGATAGTTTAATAAGGGTTGGTAAGGTGCTGGTCATGTGTTTTGAACACTGAGTATGCACTCACTAGGAGGAGGGAGGAAAGAATCAGTTTTAGCCCAGCAGATGGCCTAGAGACTCGAACCTGTCAGGACGCTGGTCCTCACTGCTGACCAGTCATTACCAGGTGAGCCATAGATAGTTGGGGAAGCTACAGGGGAAAACCTAAAGAAAAGTGAAAGAAAGAATTCATAATTAAATTGGGAAGCAGGTTACTTACACGAACCTTATTCATGTTTCAGCCCTTCACCCTTCACCTGTCACCCCGTGAGGTGGTTAAAGATGGCCATGGTGTGGGGAACACACCGGTAGTTCAGCCACAACAAGTAAAGACTCCAGGGAGAGGAGTTGGAAGTCGTCATCTCTCCAGTGACAGAAGTCGAGGGAGAGGAGTCGGAACTCGTATCTCCAGTGACGGGAGAATTCAAGGGGGCGAGACGATGTCTGAGAAAGACAGGGAATCATGACAGGATGGAACGAGCCTTACATCTGATGCAGGTATAGCATCAATGATTGAAGGAATTAATTATTCTCCTGGTCTGGATCTTGGGCCAGTGTTATGTGAAGGCCATGACTTTACAGAAACGAGTATTGATGTAACTGGGAAAATTGGTTACAAGGATGCATGTATAAAATCTGTTTATAAATTGTTTGATGTGATTTAGTAAAGTGTTTTTCCCTGAAGGAGAGGGGGAGAAGAAAAACATTCGGTAGTGCGCCTTTTGGTTGATTGGAAAGATTGCGTGTGCGTATGGAGTAAATGCTGTCATGAATGCGCGTGTGCAAAAGTGACAGTGTGACAGTGGTGACCCCGACGTAGCTGCCGTTTTGTTTCCCTGGAAAAAAAAAAAGAAGAAAGATTTCTATTTGTACCTTCAGAGGAAGGATTTCTATTTGTGCCCTTGGGGCCTGAGAAAAAAATTTTGATTTGTACCCTCAAGGGTTTGAGGGAAGGGAAAAAAGAGGAAAGATTTGTATTTATACCCTCGGGGCCGGAAAAAAAAATTCTATTTGTACCCTCAAGGGTTTGAGGGAAGAAAAAAAAAAGAAAAGAAAGTTTAATTGTTTACTGTGTATTTGCATTTGGGTTTTTTTTTCTGTTTATGTGTGCAAGTGAGGACTTCTCTCTTATTTCTGACTCTGAGTTTTGCTAGTGGTTTTGTTTGTTTGTAAGTTCCTAATTTTTTTCCCCCGATCGGTGAGCCCCACCGCTTTTCGCTACCTTGAGCGACTAGTTCAAGAGTGGGAGCAGCCGTGATTCCCTATTTTGTCCTTTTCCCTGATCGGTGAGCCCCACCGCTTCTCGCTACATTGAGCGATTAGTTCAAGAGTGGGAGCAGCCGTGATCGCCCTTATTAGGTTTATTTTGTTGTTTTTTCTTTCTCTGTCCTATCGTTTCATTTCGAGTAGTCCCCTTTTCCCAGAGTTTGAACCGACCTTGTCTCCTTCAACAGGACAGAGGTTGACAAGTGCGGGGAAAACTCCTCCTAATAAAATTTTCTATTGTTTTCTTTTTGGGGGGTTGTGAGACTTTCTTTGCGTTTGGGTGAATGTACATTTATTGATTGATTGTTTAGTATTTTGTATCATTGCTGTAGTGTTGTGCATACTGTGCATGATTTGTTTTCCCGTCTCCAGTTTCACGGGAGACAGTGACCACTAGGGTGCTGTCTGAGGGCTTCTTTTGCTTTTCTTGATTTCATCTCACTGTTCCGATCCTGTGTATCCTTTCATTTCCTTTTCACCCCTTTTTCAAAACCTCTTAAACCTTCTCCTCAATAAGCTCCTATCTAGTTTTCTTTTTACATTTTCATCTTTTAGGTAGGATTTCCGCTAGTTTGTGTTTCTTCCCCTCTTTTCAATTGTTTGTGCTTCCATTTGTTTTGTAAATTTATATTCATTTATCGTATAAGGCGATACATCTGTTTTGTAAATTCATTTGAAAGTAAGTAAGAAGACTGACAACAAGAACATTTAAGAACTAAAACTTTATAAATAATTTATTTTCAGAAAACTTTATTGTTTTTTTCCTTTCTTAGGGAAAAAAACAGATTAGCATTGAACGTCCTTTTTTTTTAAATTACAAATTGATACCTGTTTTCGAGAACAAAATACTTCTGGAAAAATACATTCCTTGTGTTTCATATCTACCTTGTTTTAGTAAGCTGTTTTCTGTTTACACCGGAAATTGAATTCTTTATTTGTATATACTATAATTACATTTTTTGTAAAACATACAACATCATCATATATCGCCTTATTTTTATTCATACTTAGAAATTGTTTTGTTGACGGTTCATTATGGATGATTTTGATAAATATGTTCAACAAGCGGAACGCTTGGGTTTTGATGGAGAAAAACTTACTAACTATGTGCAACAATGCATAGATAGGGCAGAGAGGCTAAGAGAGAGAGAGAAGAAAATCAAAGGAAACTAGAGAGAGAAGAAAATCAAAGGAAACTCGAAAGTGAAGAAAGGAAACTAGAGTTTGAAGAGAGAAGACTACAGAGGGAAGTTGATGAACAAAGACTACAGAGTGAAGTTGAAGAAAGGAGATTACAGAGGGAAGCTGAAGTTGAAAAAAGATTACAGAGGGAAGCTGAAGTTGAAGAAAAAAGATTACAAAGGGAAGCTGAAGTTGAAGAAAAAAGACTACAGAGGGAACCTGAAGATAAAGAACGTCAATTTAAGTTGAGGCAGTTAGAATTAGAGACTGATGCTGAAATTAGAAGAATACAGGCATCGAGAGAACCTCCACCAGCTCCACCAGTCGGTTCCGCAAGCGCGCCTTAATCAAAATCAGCATATATTCCAAAGTTACCACCTTTTGAGGAAAAAACGGATGACATCGATAGTTTTCTTTTCCGATTTGAAAGTCACGCAACGTCTTGTGGTTGGCCAAAGGAAAAGTGGACATTGTATATTGCGTCGTTGTTTAAGGGTAGCGCTTTGGCATTGTACCCACACTCGCGGCAAGACAAAATTTAACTTGGGATCGGTTTGAAAGAAGAACTCCTCAAGAAATTTCAATGTTCTGCCGATCGTTTTCGCGAACGTTTCGTTCTGTGCGCCCTGACAAAGGAGAATCGTTTCCGTCGTTTCTAATTCGTATGAGTCATTGTTTAGATCGATGGATCGATTTATTAAAAACGAACAAAACTTTTCAATCACTGCGAGATCTCCTTCTTAGAGAACAACTTTTCCAGAGCGTGAGCAAAGATCTGGCCACTTTCCTTAAAGAAAGGCAATTTGAAAGCGTTGAGGAAATGTGTAAGATGGCTGATCAGTATTGTATCGCTCACCCAGATAAGGGCGTGGCTAGGAAAGGAGAATTTTCCATCTTTGAGTCTCATGCGTCATGTACTATCCATCGGGACAGGGAAGTTACAGGAAAGGAAATCGTGGCTCATTTCTTGGTCTCAAGGATATACCTATCCTAGGAACGGACAGGGATCTTTCCGCGGTTCGAGTGACTTTCGTCAGTACCAGTACTCACCGCCGGAAAAAACCCGTTGCTCCTCAGCAAACGTTCCGAGGTCATGGACAACGACCACCGCGTAGACCTTTTGGGCCAGTTCGTGGACAGAACCGAAGTTTACAAAATCAGTCAGTTGCCGATCAGACAAGGCGATGTTTCTTCTGTGATTGCAAGTTCCATTTGAAAAAGAATTGCCCTTTCAAACCAAATGATTCAAAATCCGCATTAGTCTCCACTGATTGTGAAGAAGGCCTTGTTTTGGCACCACATCAATCGGTTGATGGACTGGTGTTAGAAAACGGAGCCATCAACGGATTGCAGGCTTTGGTTTTGCGAGACACTGGGTTTCACCACCACTGGTGTAAGAAAATCTTTCGTGCTTCAAAACCAGTATCTCGACACTGTCCAAAAGTGTTGGTCGTTTGGAGGCAAGATTGAAACGTTTCCGCTGGCGAAAATTTCGGTCGATACACCGTACTACTCCGGATTTCTCACCGCCTGTGTTATCGATAACCCAGTCTGCGACTTGATCTTGGGCAATTTGCCAGGTGTCGCTACAGTACATGGTGGTGCTGGAGGATCGTTCGTTCGTTGTCTTGTGAGTACCAGGTCAAACATCATAGAGCAGGGAAAGGCTACAAAGCCGCTAAAAATCTCAAACTGGATGAACTCCAGATTACCCCAGATGATCTAAAAGAAATGCAGGGAAAGACGAAACGCTGACGACAATACTTTCTGCTGCTAAACAGACTGTCACTGACATACCAACGGACAAACAGTCAGCTGATAGAAAACCAGATGTATACAAGGTCTTTGCTGATAGAAAAGCAAAGGTACGTTCCTTCAGTGTAGGGGATTAAAGTCCTTGTAATACTCACTGATGAACATAACAAGCTTCGTGTTATGTGGAAGGGTCCTTTTCAGGTGGTCGAAAAACTTTCTGCAGTTAATTATAAGATCAAAATGGCAAACACTGAGAAGGTATTCCATGTGAACATGTTGAAGAAGTATGTTGAACGTACAAATGTTGCCATCAACCAGTCAGTTGAATGGATATGTCCTATGTCAGAAACTGATGTCAACATCACAGATATTATCAGTGATGATTTTGTACCCAATGTAACGTACAGGGACAGATCAAAGGTTGTGAAAACAGCAAATGTAGGAGTGTTAACATCTACCAGTGCAGATGATGTTGTACCCTTCCTACTCTGTCTGTTAAAGGTGAAACCTATGATGATGTGATTTTGTCGAATGATTTGTCTTCAAGTCAAACAGAACAGCTCAAAGAAATTTTGAAAGACTTTCAGGATGTGTTGACAGATACCCCAGGTACAGTGACTGGTATTGAACCCCATAGTATTCAGTTAACTACTGAAATACCAGTGCGAACCAGACCATACCCCTCCCATTTGCAAAAAAAGAGGTTGTCGAGAGAGAAATCAAAGTAATGCTGGATTTAAAGGTCATAGAACCTTCTACATCTCCGTACAGCTCACCAGTTGTATTGGTGGACAAACCTGATGGCTCGGTGCGTTTCTGCATCGATTACAGGAAATTAAATAAGATCACTGTGTTCGATGCCGAGCCCATCCCAGACATTGAAGAACTTCTGTGTCAGCTCTCAGAAGGAAATTATTTTGTGAAAGTAGACTTGACTAAAGGATACTGGCAGATTCCAATGGTTGAAGCTGACAAGGAAAAGACAGCATTTCAAACACCTTTTGGTCTTTTCCAATGGACGAAAATGCCATTCGGTTTGCAAAATGCCCCAGCTTCTTTTGCTAGAATGATGCGAGCCCTGAAACTCCATGAATGTGGTGCAGTCAGTTTTTTTGACGATATTTTGTTGGCTGCAAAGTCATGGAGTGACCTCCTTTCTAACTTACGAGCTGTTTTTTCCAGACTCAGAAGTTTTGGTTTGACTGCGAGACCATCCAAAATTCGTGCCGGTTTTCAAACTCTCGAGTTTTTGGGTCACACTATTTCAGTGGGAAAACTGATGCCAGAAGGAAAGAAAGTGGAAAAGATTTTATCTTTACACAAACCACTACAAAGAAACAGATCAGGTCACTCATCGGATTGTTGTCTTACTATAGACGATATGTACCCCCCTTTGCGTCCCTGACGGCCCCTTTGACTGAACTGACGAAAGGGACGAAGAACAAAAGTATTGTGTGGTCTGATGAGTGTCAGAAGGCTTTGGAGTGTGTTCAGAACATCCTCAACTCATTTCCTGTTCTTTTGTTACCCTCCCTCTCAGAAGACTTTATTTTGAGAACCGATGCCAGTTCCAAAGGAATGGGAGCGGTACTGTTGCAGGAAAAAAGTGCTTTGTTACATCCAGTGCAATACGCCAGTAAGAAGTTCTCAAAGACACAGGAGAAATACTCCACTATTGAGAGAGAGTGCTTGGCTATTGTATGGGCATGTGAGAAGTTCGCCAGGTTCTTGACTGGACGAAAGTTTCGGTTACAGACTGACCACAGGCCATTGACTTTCTTGCAATCGTCAAAACTAAGAACAGCAGATTATTAAGGTGGTCTTTGGCATTGCAGGAATTCCAATTTACTGTTGAACCAGTGCCTGGAACACAAAATGTCATGGCAGATTTATTGTCACGTGTATGAATATTCATGGACAAATGTAATTGTCTTCAAGGGAAAGACTATTCCTGTTTTTTGTCTTTCTTAATGATTACGGTGTGCTCACATTTGACAGTGCATTGTATGCTACTGACTGTTTAAATCAAGTGGTATTTATGCTTAATTTGCTTGTTGAAGTGACTATATGTTTTACAAGCAAAAACTACTTGATGTTGATGTATTACATATTTATTCTTTGCTTTATTCTTTGGTAAACAATGAAAAAATCATTATGTACTATTTATGACTAACTTGCTTGTGAAGGTGAATATATATGTATGTGTCACGAGCAAATAACTCTTTAGAAATGTATATACACATGTTTTGATTGTGCAGTGAGACAAACCTATTGTTTTCATTGGTTAATTGTCAACAATGGAAAATATGTCTGACACCGACGGTCATTCTGAAAAACTCCTCTCGTTGATTGTTGAGCACTGCACTGTTGGAGTTCTTGTATAGGGCCTCTATCATGTTCACGATGCCTTCATCGATTCCATTCCTCTCAGCACATGCCATAGTCCCTCATGCCAACCTGCTGTGAATCAGACAGAAAGCTTCACACTATGGTCATGTGTAAGTTTCATTAAAACAGAATGCTGATATTTTACTGGTTTCACTTCTGACATGTTGTAAAAGTGACATCCTGTGAATGTGGCAATGTGTGTGTTCGTCATCGCGTCGACAGGAACTTCAATCATCTTGGGAGCTGAGGGGAGGTGAGACGATTTGCGTCGAAAAGGACCACTCAATCATCTTGGGAGCTGAGGGAGGTGAGACGATTTGCGTCGAAAAGGACCACTTCAATCATTTGGGAGCTGAGGGGAGGTGAGACGATTTGCGTCGAAAAGGACCACATTCAATCATCTTGGGAACTGAGGGGAGGTGAGACGATTTGCGTCGACAAGGACCACTTCGATCATCTTGGGAGCTGAGGGGAGGTGAGACGATTTGCGTCGACAAGGACCACTTCATCATCTGGAGAGCTGAGGGGAGGTGAGACGATTTGCGTCGACAAGGACCACTCAATCATCTTGGGAGCTGAGGGGAGGTGAGACGATTTGGTCGACAAGGACCATCAATCATTTGGAGCTGAGGGGAGTGAGACGATTTGACGTCACAAGGACCAATTCAATCATCTTGGGAGCTGAGGGAGGTGGAGACGATTTGCGTCGACAAGGACCACTTCAATCATCTTGGGAGCTGAGGGAGGTGAGACGATTTGCGTCGACAAGGACCACTTCAATCATCTTGGGAGCTGAGGGGAGGTGAGACGATTTGTGTCGACAAGGACCAATCAATCATCTTGGGAGCTGAGGGGAGGTGAGACGATTTGCGTCGACAAGGACCATTCAATCATCTTGGGAGCTGAGGGGAGGTGAGACGATTGTGGCTATGTACATATGAATTAAAGGATGCTTTGTGTGGGCCTGCTTTTGACAGTATCTCAAGCAATTTTCGTTTCTTACCCATAAACAGAACTTTCAAGACCGTCTAAATCACAGTAGTATGTAGAGTAAATCCTTTTCTGGCCACAGGACAGACATAAATCAGGACTACATGATGTACTGACGCTACTCATCACTCCACCAAACACACCATGACATACAGGAACTGTTCTGTAAATACAACCAAGACTGCATTAAAACTAATTTCTTATGCGTAATTTTCACAAGCAAGGTCTCACAAGGTTCGATCCAAATATCTAAAAGTACAAACATTCCACTTCTCTGTGAACGACTGATGCTAACAGATTCAAGATTCTCGACATTGATTTTCAATACATGAACAATATCAGTCATGAAAAACGTACACACACACCCAACACACACACACAAAGTGAAATCCAAGCAGCACAAGTCCAACAAAGAATGACCCACAAGGTCAAGGCGACCTACCTAACAGCAGGTGTATCATTCTGAGGAGATGCCATCCCCTGAAACAGAAAATAAAACCATACTCCTTTATACCCAAATCCTTCAGTTTGGTTTCGCTCAACTTTACCTTGACTGACACATGGAAACAAAATCGTGAATTATTAAAAAAGTAAAGGAACTTCTGAACCCATGATGCTGCAAAAGCACAAGTCAGTGTTGTTTATGTCTACGCATCGGCTGGTCATAAATATGTAAATGATTACATTGTTTTCATTCTGTGGATGTACACAAAAAAAAGTATTCAAACACACAATGCTTACACCAACCAGCAAACACTAAATTCGCACTCTGTGATGCACACATAGTATCCACTCTCATATTAAGCCAATAAATAGAATGAAACCACAACATCAATGGTCATGACGGATGGTCATGTATGCCGACACACACATTACTGAATGCCTTACTACAGCTCACACTATGATGCATGCACACACACACACAACACACACACAGACACACACACACACACACACACACACACACACACACACACACACAAAGTGCGCGAACACCATACATTCAAGCACAAACCACAACACCACGACCACCACCAGAACAACACTCAATCGTACAGAACCATCACAGTACTCGCACCCACACACACAAAACACACTCACACATCAAAACTACCACAGAACACACACACAAAGACAGCACACACCCACCAAGACAGCACAACCACACACACAACACACCACACACACACATCAACAACAATCACAGCAACACACACATCAAGACAGCACAACCACCACACACACACACACACACATCAAAACGATCACAGCAACACACACATCAAGACAGCACAACCACACCCACCCACCCACCACCACCACACCACCAGCCCAGCATCATGCATCCCCACCGACCTGACTGGACACGGAGACGGCTGTGCGGAGTTCTCCGCCTCTTCAGCTGCAGCAGCGGCAGCTCTCTCCCTCTCCAGCTTCCGTTGCTGCCCACAAACACAAATCACTTCAACTTTCATCCCTGGACTTCACAAATACAACTTGCCTGGGCTTAAGGCTGTGTCAGACCAACTGATACTGGCTAGAACGTCCAGGCTACATCAAAATGGTGTTACACTCTGCATAGTTATGCGGGGATTGTCTTCAGTCGTGACAAAGTTCCTAGCATAATAATATCAGTCTCCAAAATCCCTAGCTGATGCATCTGTACCATAGTGTTCAAGTGCTTTGGCTGTTCGGATGATCCCTGGAGTCTTTTAGCCAGGTACAACAACAACAACAACAACACAAACATTTTCTACAGTGCGGATGGGTGGCCAGCGAGGAGGGGCAAGTACATTTATCAATGGTGTAAAAGCTTACCCATACTTACCAGTGAAATAATGATTGGATGATGGGAAAAGGTGGGTGTTTGAGAATACACACCTAGGGAGAACGCAAGTTCAGGCACAAAGACTCCTTGGGATTTCAATGCCCTTGCCATAATGTTTGCAACAAGAGAGCGGCAATCTTGCCGGTGCCATAATTTCATTTCCCTTGCCATAATGTTTGCAACAAGAGGGTGGCAATCTTGCCGGTGCCATATTTCATTTGCCCTTGCCATAATGTTTGCAACAAGAGAGCGGCAATCTTGCCGGTGCCATATTCATTGCCCTTGCCATAACGTTTGCAACAAGAGAGCGGCAATCTTGCCGGTGCCATATTCACTGCCCTTGCATAATGTTTGCAACAAGAGAGCTGCAATCTTGCCGGTGCCATATTTCATTGCCCTTGCCATAACGTTTGCAACAAGAGAGCGGCAATCTTGCCGTGCATATTTCGTTTGCCCTTGCCATAATGTGTGCAACAAGAGAGCGGCAATCTTGCCGGTGCCATATTCATGCCCTTGCATATTGTTTGCAACACGAGAGCGCAATCTATGCCGGTGGCCATATTTCATTGCCCTTGCCATAATGTGTGCAACAAGAGAGCGGCAACCTTGCCAGTGCCAATTTCATTGCCCTTGCCATAATGTGTGCAACAAGAGAGCGGCAACTTGCCGGTGCCAGCCATAACATATGAAGGAAGATGTGGAATTAGGGAGAAGGGAGTCAGGGACCATGTTTTACTTAGGATTTCACTCCCCCACACCCACCCCATCCCTTTTTTTTAAACATCATGTGTTTTTATTTTCAAATTTCTGTTCAGTTAGTTTTGAAATAAGCAGCATTTTCAAGAACAAACAAACACTACAAAAAAGAGTAAAAAGTCGCTTGTTTCTTTTCTTTCTTTTCTTGTTCTTTCTTTTCTTTTTTTTTTTCACTGCACAAAAGTATGAAACCAAGGGGTCCAAGGAATAACAGCATTTGCAAAGGATTTTCATGTTCAAATTCAATCACTTTTTCCCCACACTTTCCAAAGCAATCAGATCATTTGTACACGTATACCAGTGACCATTTCAAGATTACATCTTCATTTCAAAATTTTCACTCACACAACACAGTGGATGAAAACTTAAAATTCTGGCTTCAGTCTTCGCCCTTGTCTAAGCTGAAGCATCTGCCGAAAATTCAGGTAGGAATTTGTTTTGTTTTAAGCCTTGTGTGTCCACCCAGCAGTCAATGGACACCTGACTCACTTCAGCGAAGGTTAAAGGTCGCAGTAGGAGAGGAACAGGTTCCTCTCCTGTCACTCATGCCACAGACACAGTCACCCTGAAGGCTCACTGCCTTTAAGGTCAACAGGCTATGGGAACAGTCACCTTTTTTTTTTTTTTTTAATCTGTTCGCTGTCAAAACTGCTAAACTTACCCTCACCTGCAACACACAAAAAAAAAAGTCACAAACTTTCAAGATTTTTTAAAGAGGCCACAAACTATCCCCCCCCCCCCCCCCCCCCCCCCCCCCCCCCCCCCCCACCCACCCAACCATTTCCTGACAGCATGACCCTGAGCAATAGCATCCTGACACTGTTCCATGGGCTGTGGTTGGTGCGGGTTGTGCTGCCCTTTGGTCAGCATGTCCCAGCAAGTTGTTGACCATCCTCACGGCGTAGTCACCCGCTGAGTCCACAAAACTCTGGACACTGGTACACACAATCACAGACAGATCTTTAAGCATATAAATACACTGTTTCACCATGGACATCCAAGCACAGATTCTTCACTTTGACAATGACGACCATGTACTGTTGTCTTAATTTAACAGATCTACACATTTCACTGTATTTAACAACAACATAAAACTTGAAAAAGCTTGGAATCTTTTCCACACACATTAAATGTGCAGCCTTCACTTCAGACATTTTGAAACTGTGTTATTCTTATACTTGATGAGTTTACATAATAATGATTATGCATTGTTATAAAAAAAATGATACTCACACAGAATGTACATTCAGTAATATAATGTAACAGAAACAAGATCTGAAGGAATTCTTTTTCTTCAGTTTTAATCTGAACAGCCTTTAACAGCAATGGAGAAGGACAGTCAGAAAACAAATGCAAAAAGTTATGGGCATGGCAGAAGAGCTGAATGTAACAGACGAAAAACGGAAATAAACACAAAACAGATGAGACATATATAGAAAACAGACAGACAGGACAGGACCTAGGCGTGGAACCCATCCCACAGCGACAAAGGCCAAGTCACTCTGCCATGCAGACCTGCTCACCTCTTGGCATACTGCACCCCCGTCTCATCACCATAAGTGGCCAGCAGCAGGTCAGACTCCTCTTTGTTCACGTTGGCAAACGAGGAGTCGTACTGAGGAGCAAAGCTGCTGAACGGCCCGTAGCTGACATACTGGACTGGACAACAACAAAAATCCATCGTTCCATCATTCTGTGTACAGTCAAACCATGCTAAGATCCTACTGCCTGTTCATTCTGGTGTTAAAGCTAATCTGACATGAAAGCAAACCCTTGGTGAGGACAGTCTATCTATTCTGGTGTTAAAGCTAATCTGACATGAAAGCAAACCCTTGGTGAGGACAGTCTATCTATTCTGGTGTTAAAGCTAATCTGAATGAACAACCGTAGGCATCTTTTATCCTTTTACAAGTGAAGAACTGGGAGGACAGTTATTTTGGTTGTCATAAAATTGATCACTCTCACCTTTTACCAACTGAACATGTGTTGGATATCATTTTTTTATGTTAAGACATTACTACATGACACAGTATAAAAGTGAGACATAACTAATACACAGATGTCAATGGACAAGAGATCCGAATGAAGGAAAAAACAACTCTGAGAGTGTTAAATATTACCCTGTAAGACATTCAACTGGTTCATCTGTATGGAGCAGGGATGAAAAAGTTTTTAAAAAAAAGAGGAGATTGGCGGGGATCTGGGGGTTCACCATGGGCCCCCAGTGGGGTACATGGGCAACAGCCTGGCGGGGCTCAGGGGGCAGCGCCCCCTGAAGCTGAAGCATATTTTGTATTAAATAAGGCATAAAAATCTTTAGAAATCACTTTCTTGCTTCTAAACAACTCATTCTATAGAACAGCTTTCAACACCATGAAGACTGAGACTGATGTGGAAAGAAACTATGTCAATTGAGACAAACATTTAGTATGATGAATCCTCAGAACTCTAGCTAAAGAAAATTTGACAAACAGTGCTTTCATGACATAAAGAATAAGGCCTGTAGATAAGTAAATCAGAGTGGGAAATCAAACTAAGTAAATCAGATGTATGAAAACGACTGCTGGACTTCAATAAACACAATATGAAAAATGATTATTTTGAAGTCCTTTAAAAAAAACAAAACCTGAAGCTTTTGGGCCTTAGACCCTTCGTCAGGAAACACTAAACACAAAAAAAGAACAAATGACATAAAAACAAACTGATGTCACAACAGTACACACCCACCCCCCCCCCACTTCCCCCTTACAACTAATCATATCCCCCCCCCCTGACAAGTGTGTGTGTGTGTGTGGTGGGGGGGGTGATTGTGTGTGGGGGGGGAGGGGGGGGTGTTTGTGTGTGCGTGTGAGGTGGGGACGGGGGTGGGGGGGAGGGGGCGAAGTGTGTGGGGTATGTGTGTTGTGGGGTGAGGGTGGGGGTTGGGGGAAGAGGAGGAGGAGTAGAGGAAGTATACAGGTAGTGGGGGGAGTGGGCTGGTGGAAAAGGATTTCATAGTGGGGGCTGTTAGCAGACACCTAACAAATGTAGCAAACGTTTGCATTATACCAGGGGAAAAGTGTTACACAATACTGTTGTGACATCAGTTTATTTTGATGTAATTTGTTCTTTTATATTCTTTTTGTCACTTTGACGTTTTTCCCTTGCTTTGAAGACTCTACGAGTGGAAGTACTTAGAGTAGGAGTCAAACTATCTTTGGAAATTAAACGTAGATTGTTGCATACCCAATGATCTGAAAACATGCTGTAATGGTGTGGGAAACACACACATTTTCTGTTGGTGACTGGGACGCTCGATGTGATCTCTGATTGCCACAAAGCCACGACTACCAAAGTAGACACGTTTTTGGCAAAGCTCGCAAAACACTTCAAATTCGCCGTCTTTGTCATGTTTTCTTATTACATCCGCGACTCTGCGGTCACACACGTCCTTCTGCTGCCACTCGGTCTTCTAGTGGTTCACATACTTCTTTCTTTTTTTTATCGTTTTGTTTGCACTCACTGGCGGAAAACTCTCACTGTGAATCGACGCCATGATGAGAAATGATACTGGAAGGAAGCAGAATGAGAACTACGCCGTTTGAGAACATTACCGACAAAGAAGAAATTCGCTGTGCAGACAAGTTGAGATCGTTTCTGAGCTTCATTCTTCGAATAATTTTTCGGCGGAGATTTTTCTTTCGGCGGAGATGCGAAAAAATAACGTCGGAGACGGCGGAAACGGCGGAGCACGGCTGTTCAGAGCAAGTTACTTAGTTTTGAGTCGCAGGGGAGTTTACAGCTGCAGAGACCAAGCTGTGAATGCAGGTGAGGGAAAGGGGTGTTTTCTGCAGGACGCTCCCCACCAGCCTGCTAACCGCACTGTATTCGGCCAACTGAATGTCATCTGTGCATAGCTGGTCTGGCAGCAATGTGTTCGGCATGGTTGAGCGGCCATTACAAATGGGGCTATAGGTTTGATAATTAGTTATTGTCATGAAAATGTGATATATCTGCGCTATTGAGATGACTGAATTGGCGAATTCCCAACAATTCTTTTAATACCAAACTCGACTGGGTTTATTTTCTTGTAGATACACATAGATGCCGCATGAAAGCTTGTACGCAAGTGGTCAGGCAATATTAGAACAATGACAACAAACACAATATTGTGCAAAAATGACGTCATCACTTTCTGGGAAGTTAATTTTCCATAGTTAAGTAGTACACAAGTTTGATACATGCCTCTGCTCAGTCTCCAGCAACAAAAATATTGGATTACAAATGTGAAAAGCCTTGTTTGTTTGCCCTTTCACTAAGTGTCTCAATCAGGACGGAAATATAAAGCTGTGGAGGAGTTTTTCATCCCTGATGGAGGGGTAGTGAGTGTGGGTGTGTGCTTGGGAGGAGGGGGGGATAATGGGGTGTACTTTCCCACAAATCAGGGGTCGTTACAAAGTGCGTGTGTGTGTGTGTGTGTGTGTGTGTGTGTGTGTGTGTGTGTGTGTGTGTGTGTGTGTGTGTATGTATGTGTGTCTGTGTGTGTGTGTGTGTGTGTGCATGCACACGCACGTGTGTGTGTGCATATATGACATACTCTTCTATGACAAATATCTGCACATCGACAATCACAGCAGCGTCAGGGTATCTCCAGCCCAAAGGACAGACACAGGCCTTGCTACAACCATCCACCTCACATGAAGGACACAGGCCTTGCTACAACCATCCACCTCACATGGAGGACAGATATAGGCCTTGCTACAACCATCCACCTCACATGAAGGACAGACACAGGCCTGGCTACAACCATCCACCTCACATGAAGGACAGACACAGGCCTTGCTACAACCATCCACCTCACATGAAGGACAGACACAGGCCTTGCTACAACCACCCACCTCACATGAAGGACAGACACAGGCCTTGCTACAACCATCCACCTCACATGAAGGACACAGGCCTTGCTACAACCATCCACCTCACATGGAGGACACAGGCCTTGCTACAACCATCCACCTCACATGAAGGACAGACACAGGCCTTGCTACAACCATCCACCTCACATGAAGGACACAGGCCTTGCTACAACCATCCACCTCACATGAAGGACAGACACAGGCCTTGCTACAACCATCCACCTCACATGAAGGACAGACATAGGCCTTGCTACAACCATCCACCTCACATGAAGGACACAGGCCTTGCTACATCCATCCACCTCACATGAAGGACAGACACAGGCCTTGCTACAACCATCCACCTCACATGGAGGACACAGGCCTTGCTACAACCATCCACCTCACATGAAGGACAGACACAGGCCTTGCTACAACCATCCACCTCACATGAAGGACAAGGCCTTGCTACATCCATCCACCTCACATGAAGGACAGACACAGGCCTTGCTACAACCATCCACCTCACATGGAGGACAGACACAGGCCTGGCTACAACCATCCACCTCACATGAAGGACACAGGCCTTGCTACAAACCATCCACCTCACATGAAGGACAGACACAGGCCTTGCTACAACCATCCACCTCACATGAAGGACAGACACAGGCCTGGCTACAACCATCCACCTCACATGAAGGACAGACACAGGCCTGGCTACAACCATCCACCTCACATGGACAGACACAGGCCTTGCTACAACCATCCACTTCATATGGAGGACAGACACAGGCCTTGTTACAACCATCCACCTCACATGAAGGACAGACACAGGCCTGGCTACAACCATCCACCTCACATGAAGGACAGACATAGGCCCTGCTACAACCATCCACTCACATGAAGGACAGAGGCCTTGCTACAACCACCCACCTCACATGAAGGACAGAGGCCTTGCTACAACCACCCACCTCACATGGAGGACAGACACAGGCCTTGCTACAACCACCCACCTCACATGAAGGACAGAGGCCTTGCTACAACCACCACCTCACATGGAGGACACAGGCCTTGCTACAACCATCCACCTCACATGGAGGACACAGGCCTTGCTACAACCACCCACCTCACATGAAGGACAGACACAGGCCTTGCTACAACCATCCACTTCACATGAAGGACACAGGCCTTGCTACAACCACCCACCTCACATGAAGGACACAGGCCTTGCTACAACCACCCACCTCACATGAAGGACAGACACAGGCCTTGCTACAACCATCCACCTCACATGAAGGACACAGGCCTGCTACAACCACCCACCTCACATGAAGGACACAGGCCTTGCTACAACCATCCACCTCACATGGACAGACACA
>CM031612.1:5880911-5898411 GCA_018398815.1 Conus ventricosus | reverse complement strand
ATGACACGTTACACATAGCATGCACCTTCCCAAAGATGAGTATGGCTGCCTTAATGGCGGGATAAAAAACGGTCATACACACAAAACTCCACTGCCTGTCTATACAGGCAGTGTCCGCAGGAGTATCAGCCTGCGTACGCAGAAAGAAAGAAAGAAAGAACACACACAGGTTTTTACATGTTCCAAACACTTTTCTTCATTCACACAGTACAATAAAACAGGTACCTGCAGACATGTATTCCTTATCATTTTGAACAGACAAACAACTCTATGAAAATAAAAGAAAGTACGACTGAATGGGCAACACAAACAGAAAAAAGACAGGCAGGTACACTGACAAACAGGTAAGTACACAGACATGGAAACTTCAAAATACACTACAGTATACTTCACTTTTTCCTAGTCCACATAACAGCAGTGGATCTCTTACCACAAAGCTTTAACAAAGCCTGAAAAACTGCTCAACAGACAAAGTAAACCACAGCTGGGAGAAATAACTGCAAAGAAATTCAACTGGAAACAAAGTGATAACCCCAATGTTTGTTTTTATTTCCCATTCTGGGTGTTTCACTGTCAGAGACAGGTCTGCACATAATTATAAATTTGTCTGGCTAAAGCAGTCAGGAAAGATAGCTCGATAAAGCAGTCAGAAGAGTTAACCTATCACTTCCACTGGCTTCAAAAAATTTTTAATGTTTCCCTAACTTTTACACTTTTTCAGCATCACCATATCTAAAAATTGAACCACCATTTATGGTTTTCTTGTAGAGAATGCAAAACTCCGCCTGCTTGTTGTTGTTAACCTCTCTCCTGATCCATGATGTCATTCTCCATACCGAGTGAACCGTCACTAAAGCCACACACACCAGGCATTGTGGAGTTGTTGTGGTGTGTTGCCACATGATCTCCATACTGAGTGAACCATCACTAAAGCCACACACACCCGGCATTGTGGAGTTGTTGTGTGTGTTGCCACATGATCTCCACACTCCGTGAACCATCACTAAAGCCACACACTCCAGGCATTGTGGAGTTGTTGTAGTGTGTTGCCACATGATCTCCATACTGAGTGAACCGTCACTAAAGCCACACACTCCAGGCATTGTGGAGTTGTTGTGGTGTGTTGCCACATGATCTCCATACTGAGTGAACCATCACTAAAGCCACACACTCCAGGCATTGTGGAGTTGTTGTGGTGTGTTGCCATATGATCTCCATACTGAGTGAACCGTCACTAAAGCCACACACTCCAGGCATTGTGTCGCAGTGTGTTGCCACATGATCTCCATACTGAGTGAACCATCACTAAGCCCACACTCCAGGCATTGTGGAGTTGTTGTGGTGTGTTGCCATATGATCTCCATACTGAGTGAACCGTCACTAAAGCCACACACGCCAGGCATTGTGTCGCAGTGTGTTGCCACATGATCTCCATACTGAGTGAACCGTCACTAAAGCCACACACACCAGGGATTGTGGAGTTGTTGTGGTGTGTTGCCACATGATCTCCATACTCAGTGAACCATCACTAAAGCCACACACTCCAGGCATTGTGGAGTTGTTGTAGTGTGTTGCCAAATGATCTCCATACTGAGTGAACCGTCACTAAAGCCACACACTCCAGGCATTGTGTCGCAGTGTGTTGCCACATGATCTCCATACTGAGTGAACCATCACTAAAGCCACACACTCCAGGCATTGTGGAGTTGTTGTGGTGTGTTGCCATATGATCTCCATACTGAGTGAACCGTCACTAAAGCCACACACTCCAGGCATTGTGTCGCAATGTGTTGCCACATGATCTCCATACTGAGTGAACCATCACTAAAGCCACACACTCAGGCATTGTGGAGTTGTTGTAGCGTGTTGCACATGACAGGAAATGAAAATAACAACCAAGGGAACGAAACTCCAAGCACCAATACCAGTTGCCAAACAAGAGTGAACAATGAGAAACTTTGAAATTTGACTATGTTGATTTTTACCCCTGTGACACAGTCTCCATCACACTTACAGTGAGGCGTGCACTGCATATGCTGAGTGGCTTTACAAATTTCCCAATTTACCATTTCTCCATCAGGCTGTTGTACCAATTTCCCAATTTACCCCAACCTTTGGAGACACTGTCCTCTTTGCACAAACTTCCTAAAGGCCTTGAACACGCCAGCCGAGTTTTTCCCCCGAAATGTCCCAACTTTACAAAGACCGTACAAACCTGCATCCACACAAAACACCACACACACAGCCTGACCACTCACATTGGTCTTGGGTTTCGGACGGTCAGTTCTTGCCGGCCTCTTTAGCGGCCTCTCTGTGGCCTCGGCCAGGATCTCTTCAGGTGAGAGATTATGGGGAAGGGTTCAAACGGGGTCCCTCTGCACACAGGTCACAGGACGATCACATCCAATCAAATGAAGAGTTGTACAGCCCAGCCAGCCAACTGATTGCAGGCATTCTTCCGTCTTCGTTCATTGTTTCATCCTTCTCAAGTCTCTTTCATAATTTACTGATTTGCAACTTTAATGTCACATATTGCACCTGGTCGAACTGCAGCACTCTATGTCTAGAGTGTCTGCTCTGCTTTTATCCCTTCTGGTTCCAATATTGCCACTGTTGCTGTTATTGCCATCTGATTAAATGTTGTTTTATTATCAATGTTGTTATTTATTCTTGAAATCTCCCCACTTTAAACCTGTTTTTTCATCTGGTAATATTTTGTTTCTTTCCACTGCAAAGAGCCAGAAAGTGTATATACTGAGACTGAATAAACACACGTGGTGACAGAACTGGTCTACAGTCAACAAGAAAGTGTATTATATACTGAGACTGAATAAACACACGTGGTGACAGAACTGGTCTACAGTCAACAAGAAAGTGTATTAATACTGAGACTGAATAAAACACACGTGGTGACAGAACTGGTCTACAGTCAACAAGAAAGTGTATATACTGAGACTGAATAAACACACGTAGTGACAGAACTGATCTACAGTCAATAACCGTAATGCATAATGCCATAATTCATATCATCAAACTGTGGACATAAACATTTTTTAAACATCCGCAATTGGCTCGGTCAACCAATTTCGACAGAATTAAATCAATAACCACACAATCACAGACACTGACAATAAAGTGAAATGGTGTAAATCAATAACCACACAATCACAGACACTGACAATAAAGTGAAATGGTGTAAATCAATAACACACAATCACAGACACTGACACTAAAGTGAAATGGTGAAGAAGAAAGAAAAAGAAGAAAGAAATGAAGAATGAGAGACAGAAAGAAGGAAAAACAGAACAAAATGACAGAGGGGATACAGCATTGCTGACATGCACTGTCAACAAACTCCGTGACTCAAGCTACCTCCAACTTACACGGTCTTCGTGGACTTGCTCTTGGGTTTTTCTTTAGGTTTCGCATCCTCCTGCGTGGGCGGCATTTCTCCAGCACCTTGCCGTTTTCGTCGATGCAATTTCGGCAAGGGTGAGGTTGGCCAGCCAGCTCTGCGTCTTCTTCAGCGTCAACAGCCTGTCCTGAAATACACATGGAAGAAATGGAAGAAACATTAAAAATATAATATACACACATACATATATTATGCTGAACAATTCACATATATATATATATATATATATATATATATATATATATAAACGGAGACGAATTGAGGAAGTTAGCGACTTCACTTATCTTGGATCCAAGATGTCTAATACAGGGGATGGGGAGGTGGAGATCCGGGCTCGACTTGCAAAAGCCAGCCAGGCCTTTGCCTCACTCAGGAGCACATGGAAGGCAGGGAATATCCGCTGAAGACCAAGTTACGAATCTTCAAATCAAATGTAATAAGCACCCTTCTTTATGGATCAGAATCATGGAGATGACCAAAACCATCAGCAACAAACTAGATGTCTTCCAAAACAGATGCCTCAGACGCATTCTACGCATCTATTGGCCGAATACCATCACCAATGAAGAACTCCACCAAAGAGCAGAAACTGAACCCATCTCAACGCAAGTAAAACGAAGGCGTTGGCGATGGATAGGCCATGTGCTCCGCCAGCAGACAACAGCCATTTCCAGAATCGCCCTACGATGGACTCCTGATGGCCGAAGAAGAAGAGGACGCCCCAAGGAAACTTGGAGGAGAACAGTGGAGAGGAGATGAAGAAATGGTTGGACATGGGGCCGTCTGGAACGTGTTTCAGCGACCGACATCAGTGGCGGGCTCTGGTCGAGGCCTTTGTGCTACCAGCACAAAGAGGACTAGATAGATAGATATATATATATATATATATTATATATATATTATATATGTATGTTTGTGTCTACGTATACATGAAATTATTCCATACTGCAAAGTGTCAGTGATTGCACACCAGATTTTGCCCTCTGGAACTGCCCTTTCAGGGTTACAGAATATTGAGGAAACCAAAACCAGATAGTTTTTCCAGTTTAGTTTTGTTGTGACTTTCAGAGCCAAGAAACCCACACAGAAGGGTTTTTTTTTTTTTAAAAACAAATTACAGCTTCAAAAGTTCAATTTAATTTATTTGGCACCTAGAAAATTCATCTAGTAAAAGCAAAAATATTCCTGACAATAAATTTGGTGTTTAACTTGTTTACCAAAGAAACTCTTTCTTAGAACATGAAGAGCATCTTGAGTTTGTACTATGTTCCTGAAAATCGGTTCTAGACATTCATTTCTGTGCATACTTTTCTGCTCATTCTACGCTGTCCTTCTACACATTACATGTGTTTGTAAGTAATGAATGCATGAACACCTGTAAGCATGTCAAACATAAGACTGAACTTAGTAACAAACAAACCAGAATGGGAACAAAGAAATGTACCAGTACTGACCTTGCTGAGTTGTTTGGAACCAAGATGAATCAGACGTTTGGCTTCCTTGTAGTACACAGTCTCTGGGCGGTTGTATATCGTGGCATTATTGCACATCAGCATAAAATCTTTCTGCAAAACGTACACAAAACAACATTCAACGTCAAGTTCATCATAAAAGCTTTACACACACAATCATCATCATTATCATGTTTTCTTAAGTGCAGTAATATACCAACTTAATAATAATAATAATAATGAATATTTCTATAGCGCAAATCCTAGATTAGCTCTAAGCGCTTTACAATACAAGGACTAACGAAAACACGCACGCATGCAACGCACACACACACGCACGCACACGCGCGCACACACACACACACACACACACAAAAGCAAACCGCATACTCAGGCACAGGGAAGCAGATACGCACAGCACACACGGGAAAGCAGACAGCACAACACCCACCACACCTTCGCACACACACACTAACACAAACTGACATCTGTGTATGACCGGGACTTTCGAATTATCAGCCGAAATAGACGGTAAAAAGATGAGTTTTTAGTTTCGTTTTAAAAACTGGAAAAGAGTCACAGTGCCTGATGTCGTGTGGAAGAGAATTCCAAGTTTTAGGAGCCAGGAAGGAGAAGGAACGATCCCTTCTTTTGCATTTGAATCTGGGAGGAACCAGGAGCAACAAGTCAGAAGACGAGCGAAGGGTTCTAGCTGGGCAGTATGAGTTTAGAAGGTCAGACAGATAGGCTGGGTTCCAGATTTAACAGCATTGAAACAGAGGCATGCGATTTTATATGTCACCCTGGCTTTGACCGGCAACCAGTGAAGTCTGCATAATAATAGTTGAGGGTGTTCTTTGAAGGGAGCTTTGAGGATTAGTCTAGCTGCACAGTTTTGAACGTGCTGAAGTTTTTTGGTGAGGTAGTCGGGAAGGCCTGCTAGTAGAGAAAGAAAATCTCATTAGCTTTCAAAGCATGAAAAGGTTAATGAAGACAGTTTATATATATATAGTTACTGGAACATAAAAACCAGAAATGGATGGGCGGCGGAACCGCAGGAACAGACGAACCTGTTCAACAATTCTGGAGATCAACAGACAGGAAAATGTCCCTACAGAAAAGTGACATCTAAAGAGGAACTCTCAAAGCATTCCCATTTGTATTCAGACTTTAAACCACTCACCAGGATGTTCATCTTCAGCAACAGCTATTTAAAACAAAATGAACGTAGCACCTGTATAACCATGCTTACTCCCCCTCGATGAAAGACAGTTTCAGTCTCTGAGCCCTGATGACAGGGAATGGAAAATGACACGCCTCCTTCCCTCCCCGATCTATGTATCCAAAGTATACACACAGGCAAGATCATCAATGTAATTTATGTGAGAAGAATGACAACAGGAAAGTGCACATAACTTCAAAAATCAATACCTTATACTCCATGACACTGCGATACTCATTTCTCTCAATTTTGGTCTCCATCGTGCTGAAATCCATCGGAGAGTGGATGATGTTGGAGTAGCCTGGAGCGATGGAATCTGTCACTGGGTAGGCGAAAAAACCCATTGACATCTTTGCTGAAAGCACACGACATGTGACATACTGCAATGTTTCTACCTAAAAGGATTTTGCTGAAAGCATACAGCATATGATAAACTCCACTGTACATAACTAAAAAGCATGAAATGATACACAAATGTCACTGAAACCAAAAGGAAAACAAGGACTTTGACACATAACTCGCTGCTGAAAACAATTAAACTGGAGAACATATAATGGGGAAATACAACCTTGCACAAATTTTGCTATGTTCAAGGTGCATCCACGTCCTAGTGAGATGCACTGCAAAGCCCCCCCACCCCCACCCCACCCCCAGCCCCCTCCCTTCCTCGTTACGTCCTAAAAAAATAAGCCAATAAGCATAAATGCACAGCATGCAAAAATGAATCGAGACCACACACAAAAATTAAAATGGCAAAAGCGAGTCTGAACAACAACAAAAAATCTGTCTGAACAACAACAAAAATTCTTTAAACAATCTTTTTTCTTGTTCATGTGTGAATCTGAAGAGGATGGTATACTAACAACTCAAGTAGTGCTCCCAACCTGAAACTCTTCACCCTCACCTGAAACTGTGAAGAAGTACATACTTTACAATATAACATCAATTTCAGAGTAATGAAAAAAAAAACCCACTTACGTTTGAAGAATCTTATGCAAATACTCCAAACACTGTCGAAGAATGGCGCCATCGTCACTGCGAATGGCACAGGACCTGGGCGAATGGCGCACTCTGTCCTCGATGGTCTCCGCTGTCTCTCCCTCAGCTGGAGCAGCGCTCACCTCCCCTTCTGTGCACACTTTCTTTTCCGGCGGTTCTGTCACCATCATGCCTCCTTCAGGCGCCTCCTCTTCCGCCACACTTCGCTTCAGGTCAATGGCACCCTGCATCTTGAATCAACATGAAGAAATTAAACTGACTGGATGTACAAGTATACACATACCAACATGGGGATCGACACAATTCAGTAAAAGACATTATTCTAAGCGCTGAACTTATCATCTACGTTTTCACAGGGGCTTGACACAATTCAGTAAAAGACAATGTTCTGAGAAGTGCTGAAATTATTATCTACAATTTCACTACGGAAACTTAAAAGTTTAAGTAATCAAGTCTCCGCTCGTTTATAAATAGTCTCTCATAGCACCTATTAAAAATGACCTGCTTCGCCAAGATGTGACCAGCGGCCCAGTGTGTTTTCTTGCTATGATGCGTTCCAGGAGTTTCTTGCTATGATGCGTTCCAGGAGTTTTCCTACTATATTTTTGCATAGTGATTATATGGTAGCTATTTAATTGATGATGATCTTTTCCTGATTTGGATGGAGCTTTCAGGTATGTGTGTCCAGTCTTCTGGGACATAGCCTTTGTCGAAAATGTCCTGGTTAGACTGAAGAGATGGGCTCTGTCTTCTTCTGAAAGCTGTTCAATGCCTGGACAACATCCTTTGTCTGGACTGGAGCACTATCTTTGGTGCATTTAGCAATTGCTTCATCCAGTTCAGATGCTGCAAGTATGACCTCGCCATCAATGCAGTTGTAGCTAGACGTTGATTTAACTTGTTCATTTATATTTCCTTTCCTTCCCAATTCCTCTGATTGCTCTGATCTATAAAACGTTTCAGAAGAACCAACCCTTTCTCCTCATCTGTCCTGAACTTTGTGGTCCCATCAGCATCTGAGATATCCATGCGATGATAAAGCTGCCAGAACTGAGCAAGTGTTTGTCATAACTGAAGGCTTCACAAAACTCTTGTCATTTACTTTCTTTTGCTTCTTCAACTTCTATTTTGAACTGTTCAGTTTTTTTTACTCATGTCTGTTTCAATAGCTGGATCAGGGCAAGGCTTTCTTCTTTCTCTCTGTCCAATTCACACAGCCTTGTACTTCTCTTCCCGAGTCCATTCTGTGTCTCTATTCCACAAAGGGGGATGAAGGATTTGTTTAGTTTTAACATTGTTTCTTTCCCATCTTTTACTTCTTAACTTTCTATCATTTTTCCCTTTATTGTTGCCATATTGAAAAGGTTTCATTTGTTTCTTTTTTGATGGTCACTTCCATGACGATGGAGTACTCACACGAAGTCAGAGACACTGTCAGTGTCACCTGCCACACAGTATGTGTCAGAGATGATAATGTCAGTGTCTTATAAGTACCCCCTCCCAAAATTTTCTTCCCAAGCACAATCCTTTGAGGACTGGTACCATGTGATCCCAAAGTTTTTTGGTTTTTTTTTGTTTTTGTTTTTTTTTTTTTGCTGTCCCAACCTCTGCGCCACCTCAGAGGCAGTGCACCACGCCGCTCATTCCGACATCGTCCACAGCCACAGGCCGGGCCCCCGCCGCAGCCCCGGCACCAACAATCCACAGGGAGCAGTCAATGTCAAGTCGTCAAGAGGCAACCTACCGGGAGGAGACACTGCACTGCTCCGAGTCACTTCGGTGGTGTTCAGTGGCGCCTGTTCTGATTTAACATCCCCAGGACAACCCCCTACTAAGCCCCCCACTGACGACAATAATTGCTTAGTCGCGGAGCCCGGGGTGAGTGAGCTCTCCCTCCGGAGGGCGCCACCAGTCCCTCCAACGACAGCCCCCATGGGCTCGCCCATACCGGTTTACCCGACGGAAGCAAACCAAGGCCACAGACGTGGAGAGGACATCGAAACTGAGGTCACCATGAGAGCAGGGCATGAAGGGCCACAGAACTTGAGACATTTTTTTTTTTTAATGCTGATCAATGGGAATGAGGATGATTAAGATGATGCTGCGGATTTCCATTTCGGTCTGAGACTACATGACAGGGCTGTACTTCTACGCTTCCTTTCATAATATATCCTGGCGTCAACCAGGCCCGAGAGATACAGGCACCTGCAGTGTTGGTCAGGAAATTTGAGCAACACTCTCAGAAACGCATCCATTAAGTGGATGAAACTCGACTGTGTGGTCCCAGTCTTCCCAACTGAGTCCGCAGCAAACTCAACTCTGGGTAGGAGCCGGTCAGGGCAGAAAAAACCCACATGACTCTGATGGGATTCGAACCCACGACCTCCCAGCCGGGAGTCCGCGACGCTAACCACTTCGCCACGGCGGCTGGTCTGATCCCAAAGTTTTGACCATGCATAGAGGTCTTCACATAAGCATTACAGTCTCAAATTTCATCTTCCATTTTAACCCAAAAGGTCCAAACTGTTTTTCATGCGTTGGATCCTGGATGAATGTATGCATTGACAAGTACAAGTACTACTACAGTAAAGTTTTCTGATTACTACCACCTCTTTCCACACCCATTAGTTCATGTGTGCTGCTACACCAATTTTCTAAGTCTGTGCTGGACATTTTGTTTTTCAAGTTGTTTCTAATCATAATAACTGGTCCTCATCCTTCATGCTTTTGAAATCATCCAAATGTAATGGCCTTTTTGTTATATTCCTACCAATCTGTCTTTTCCTACCTTTTTTGCTTCATAACTGTTGCTTGAGGAGATCCAAAGCTTGCACCCCATGGTCCCCAGGATGCCAGTGAGAACAAAGGTTTCTAGGAATCCATAAAAAGGACTTCTTAAGAGTTGAGGAATCATAAGCGGTCACCCTGGCAGAGCTCACATCAGGTATAGGCAATGGGTGTTCATACATGTAGGGGATGCAGCAGGACTAAAACTGTGCACACATGATACAAACACACGTACCCAAACACTACTGCAGAGGTTCCGCTAGACTATAGACTTTGCCGGTACTTGGTACCGACAACAACAAAAATTTCCGGTACAAGTCTTAAATCAGCCGGTACCGCGCTTGGCTGCCTGCCATGCACTACACACTCAACCGCGATTCTGGGTCACGCGAACGGGCGATAGCGAGCGGCCTACCGGCACGGATAGCACGTAACAGGCTTGTCAGTGACAGCCTTCAGTCAACTGAACTCAACAGAAAAGTCGACGGAGAGAGTAACATGCAAAAGAATCATAAATGAAAACAAAAAGCAAAACAAAACAAAACAAACCAAACCAACCCACCAAAACGTAACTTGAAAGAAAAACAAACAAACAAAACAAACTTAACAAACTTCTCCTTACCTATCCACATGTGCGAAAGAATTCCGTCAGTGTTCGTCATCGAACCATGCAGTTACTCAAAGTGATGTTGAAAACAGCGACAGTCAATTGAAAACTGGGTCGGGGATTACCGCAAGTTCAATCCAGGGTCAGACTGTCAGCATGACACGCACACACGAAACTTTGGCTACACGCTAGGGAACCTGGGGTTCTCAAAGAAAAATGGAACCGTCCATTTTGACGCGAGTGCTGTAGTAATCAGCGCTGTCCATTGAAAAAAAAAGGGGGGCAAAGGTCCTGGGACTGAAAGGAAGGGGGAAGAGGAGTGATGTCAGATGTATTGTTGTCGGCATGGCATGGCTTATTTCCTGCCTGCCATCCCCGCTCACCCGCTGACAGGCGGGAGAGACAGACAGTGCAGGGATAGAGGAGAGTCAAAGCGCTCAGATGTTCTGCCGGTACACGGTACCCACGGCTTTAATTTTTTTCGGTACAAGGCAAATATTTACCGGTAAAAACCGGCATATGCCGGTCTAACGGAACCTCTGTACTGTGTGTCTGCATGCAAGCAAATATGTGCGTGAGTGCGCTCACACGTGCAACCTGTCATTCACAAACACACATGAAAAGAGGCGTAGTACACATGCACATCCATACAGAAATCTACATGATAAAAAAAAGCTTTCAAATGTTAAAGACAGGCTAATTTTTTTTCCATAAAATATGTATTTTTCATATAATATTCATTCTTAAATTCTCACTGACTAATTTGGACAGAACCTCAGGATCAACAACTTTATAATAAGAATAAATCAAATGCTTTCAAATAAACATCATCACACTTCAGGCATACAAAAAGTTATTCCGTAGTCCACGTAAGATTTAACTCACTTCATCCTTTTCCTTCTTCTTTTTCTTCTTCTTGTGCTTGTGCTTGGTGGGGGGTCTTTCCTCAACAGCCTGAGCACCGAAGGTTTCAGGGGGCTCTTGAAGTCCTACCTTCAGGACCAGTTTCAGTGGCTTCTCTCCTTTCTCTGTGATGCTATTCCCTGGAGCCTGGCTGCTTGAAGCCAGGCCATCTCCGCCAGTTTCTATCAACAATTAACAGTTAAAGTATATGTATATATACATGGAGTGGAGTGATATCCCATATTTGTCATCAGTAGGAAAATGACAGTGTGTGTGTGTGTGTGTGTGTGTGTGTGTGTGTGTGTGTGTGTGTGTGTGTGTGTGTGTGTATGTGTGTGTGTGTGCTGATGACCAAGAGTGTGTTTTTCAAGTCTATAGCTATACTAAGCATATGCTGCATGCCATGTTCAGTATTCCCGTTAAAACACAACTGCAGGTTCAAATTTGTCACACAGATTTTAATTAAGTATAAACATTTTTAATGCACCAGGTCAGCTGATCAGTTTCCAAACTTCCAAGACTGCTCAAAGGAATCTGGAAAATGAACATTTGTTCTGTTAATTTTGTTCTGTTTTAAGTAGTTTCATGATCACAGGGTGTTTTTTCAACATTGTAATTTGTATACTGTGAATTTCGACATTGTAATTTGTATACTGTGAAAGGACTGATGCTAGTCAGTGACATATGCACCAAAGCATGTCACTCATGTGATTTTATTCAGGTGTCATTAAATCATAGCATGCATCACACTTAAAACACAATCAAACACAAAGTACACACCATATTACACTGATATCAGTTTCTATCTTAGAATCTAGGTGTAGAAAAAAAAAATGAATGCCTAACTTTGTCTCTCAACCCCATTTTCAGATTTATTCACCAGTTCGGCAGGCAGAAAGTCATTTTGATACTCACTATCAATTCCTGCTGGAAACACCAAGGAACAAATGTTATACTGACTCATAGTATCATGTGAAACAGCAACTGTGTATATGAGTGTGTGTCCTGTTTTACACAAGTGTGTGACAGAGTATGAACATTGGAGTATATATACGTGTGTGTGTGTATGTGTGTGTGTGTGTGCTGTGTGAGTGTGTGTCGTGTGTGTGTGTGTGTGTGTGTGTGTGTGTGTGTGTGTGTGTGTGTTGTGTGTGTGTGTGTGTGAGAGAGAGAGAGAGAGAGAGAGAGAGAGAGAGAGAGAGAGAGAGAGAGAGAGAGAGAGAAGAGAGAGAGTGCACACACAGATAAACACCCAAGAGCAAAACAGCAAATGTTCTCATGACTTCAAACACTATCTGCACAACTCTGCAGGAAAACTCTTTGTAATGCATGCCAGAACTAACAAGCGTAAATTCTCATTTTCTTTCAGAGTTGTTAACCCCTGGAATGCACTACCTTCATCAGTAAAATTTGCAAAATCTGTGAATGAGTTCAAGAACCTGATCGACAAACTGCCCCAGCTAGGGGACAAATATTAGACCTCGCGGTCTAGGCATAACCAAATGCCATCCCTATTACTACTACTACTACTATGCATATCAACAATAATAAGCCTGCCACAAGCAACTACCAAGTTTGCCTTCAAATTCTTGTTTCTCTTCTCTGATGTTTTCTCCAGCTTGGAAATGTTTTCAGCGCCAGTCAACATAAGAACTTTGCCTTGTACTTTCATCTCTCTGTGTCAGTGTGCCTGAGTGTGCACACATGTATGTTCAGTTCAGTTCAGTTCAGTTCACTTGGGACTTTGATAGCCTCACAGCTTTTTGTGTCCCAATCATCTTATTTCATAAACATTGGTTGCTTAATGCATGCATATGCTCAGGATATATTTTAATCTATTCTATCAATCAAATTGAAATTTTAACATATTTAACTCAGCGTTAGTATCCAGAAGGTTTTTAAAAGTATTCAAATCTTTTGCTTTTTTAATATGTGCAGGTAGTTTGTTCCAATACGGTGCCACTCTGTTACTAAATGAAAATTTTCTAATATTAGTGCGACAATAATTATTTAATTTGGATTTTGTTATCAGAATTTCTTGTAATTTGATTAGTGGTTAGTTGAAAAAATGTGTTAAAATTTGTACTGTTAAGTCCCTTAAATAGCTTGTAAGTCTCAATCAAGTCTCCCCTTATTCGTCGGAACTTTAACGATGGTAAATTTAACCTTCGCAATCTATCTGCATAGCTAACATATTTGAATTCCTTAATTAACAAGGTGGCTCTTTTTTGTACTTTCTCAATACTTGCTGATTGCTTTTTTAAATAAGGGCTCCATATCACATTTCCATACTCCAGGTGGGGTCTAACTAATGCCTTATATAGTAATGTAAAAACTTCAGTATCCAAATATGAAAAAGACCGTCTGATTATGCCGAGCATTTTATTTGCTTTCATCATTACACTGTTTATGTGCTTGTCAAATTTCAGACTGCTATCAAACATTACACCAAGATCTTTTTCTTCTGAAACGGAATCAACATCTGAGACAGCATCATTTATATTTCATAGTATATGTATACTCCGGATTATTTTTTCCATAATGTATAACCTTGCATTTAACTGGATTAAAATATAAATTCCATGTTTCACTCCACTTAATTAGATTATCAATATCATCTTGTAATTTAAGATGGTTACTTACAGAATCATATATTTTCGTATCATCTGCAAATATTTTACATGAACTAATTACACATTCTGGCAGGTCATTTATAAAAACTGTGAACAGAATAGGTCCAAGAATACTTCCCTGCGGAATACCGCTTACAACATCTATATTTGAAGAATAATTATTTCCAACTTTCACCCTTTGTACTCGATTAGAAAGAAAACTCTTAAATCCAGTTGTATATATTCCCATTTATACCATAACCTTCTAATTTTTGTGTGTGTGTGTGTGTGTGTATGTGTGTGTGTGTGTGCGTGCATGTGTGTGTGTGTGCGCGCGCGCGTGTAAACATGTGCATGTGTGCGCCTGTGTATACTAGTTACTACTGTGTGTGTGCGTGTGTGTGTGAACGTATGTGTCATTGTGTGTGTGTGTGTAGTGTGTGTGTGTGTGTGTGTGAACTGTGTGTGTTTGTACTGTGTGTGCGCGCGTGCACGTGCATGTATATAATATAGTGTGTGGGTGTGTGTGTGGGTGTTTTATGTCAATATGACTCTGAGTGCGCGCGCGCGCGCGCGCGCGTGCGTGCGTGCGTGTGTGTGTGCAAGTCAAATTTGTGGTGATCTCAACATGCCAATTTTTTTTTTCAATATTCTTTGCCTTAAAAACAAAACTGCTGACCTTCAAGACCATCCGCGAATTTCTTTTCACTCTTATGCTTCTTGTGTTTTTTACCCATCTTCAATTTTAGATGGATCCAAAGCTTAGCGTCTGGTGCTGACAGCGTTTCTTTTTGTGTTCAGAAACCTTTGTCGGTGTTTCATTTCCGGTTCCGGTTGAAGCCGTAGTCCGATTCCACAGATAGCCTAGCCCTAAGCGCTTTAAGTTCCACACTAAAAGCTGTAAAGCGTCTGTCATACGATCAGCCCTGTCGCGGCGACGGGGTCCTGCCGCTGTTCCCCAGGTTCTTTGTTCCCCAGTCTCTATATTCCCCAGTTCCGGTGTTCCCTCAAGAAAAAAATCGAAATTCAGTCCCTAAGTTCCCCAGTTTCGTTGTTCCCCACCCTGTGGCAATCCCGCTGTTCCCCATTCCCGCAAATCCCCGGTCCCGGTGTTCCCCAGTCCCGGTGTTCCCCAGGCCCGCTGTTCCCCAAGTTTTTGCCGTTGGTGGTGTTGGTGGGTTTTGCTGACTTAAACGTTGTTACTGTTGTTTTCATTGCTATAGGCGAGGCAGTGGGAGGGCGGGGTGGGAAGGAGGAAGGAGTGGGGGGGGGGGGGGAGGGTCGGGGTATTGGGGGTGGAGCGGGGCGCAACCTCTCCTTGTACAGTAGGGCCCGTACTGGCGCTAACGTGCATTGAAATCTGTTTGGGGAACAGCGCTACTGGGGAACAGAGAACCTGGGGAACACCGGTACGGGAACAGCGGCACGCTTTTTCGGTCGGGGAACATCGACACTGGGGAACAGAGACACGGGGAACAGCGCTACTGGGGAACATAGAACCCGGGGAACACCGGCACGCTCCCGTCGCGACACCCCCACCCCCCTTTGCCTTGCGTCCGTCCTTCTCCCGCCCCTAGTACTCAACACACTCGCTAAGTTCTTAACACAGTTTTCAGTCGTTTCGTTCACACTTTTGACGCATACGCGATCTGTGAAGTATTTTTGTGCATTGTTGATGCTTGTTGTTTGTAACGTCTGGAAAAAAATTGTAGGAAATTTGTTTGTCAGTTGGTAAAGGATTTAATTCGTGCCTTGTTCCTATGTGTTTAACATGTATTTTCGTTCTCACTGTGATATTTGAATAGTGAATGCATAAATAGTTTGCTGTTCTGAAAAACTGTTCACACCGCAGCATTAGTCATTATTTCCAAGCATCACACAGCGGACTAAAGGTGCATTTATTTTCTCATGCCAATCCAACATTTTTTTCTTGTTTGTCTCGGGTCGACGACCTCGGGGAAAACCATAGGCCTATCGTGATGATGCAACTAATGCCGTGCCTTGTGTTTTCCCCAGCGACATGACCTCTCGGCAGCAGAGATAAATCAAATGTGACCGCAGCCTCAAGCATGAGAACTCATGATTAAAGTGAGTGTTGATAAACATGAGTCTTGAGTGGTGTAACCATTACATCGGCACTGTCGACGATTTGTTTGTTTTGTGGACAGTGGAGTGTTTAGGAAAGCCGGTATTATGCAATCAGTATAACCTCGTAGATGTGGGCTTAGATTCAATAATTCACAAATTGAGTAGTTCAGATTTATATTGAAGGTGATCAGCTTTCTATCTTTTCAGTGTGTTATAATGCATTCATCATGATCATGTAAGGTCAAGTAGGCCTAACATTTGAAAAGTGACTTTTGTAAAGGTGGGTGCTCTATTGTAGGCATGTGTGTGCACACGTTTATTTGACTTTGGCCTTGATGACTACGCATTAATTGGCCACTACTCATTGTGTGAATGAATAATTATGTTGCATGAAATACTGTTCCAGGTATAGATGGCAGTGTCTATGGGTTCTCGCTACATGTTATGAAACTGTCTAATGTTGAAAATGATTCTTGACAGCTGTTTTCTTTTTCACAAATAAAAACTATCTTGAGGATGTTCTTAAGCTTTGCAATGGAAAAAACAAACAGAAATTGTCAGCGTTTTGGTCGTAGACCGTCTTCAGAACTGATGATATCAAATGAAAGACAAATAATGTATGATACGCTTAGATAATGAAGTGTAAAAACATTTATGTGAACGGAAGAATAATTATATGTTTAAAGGTGCATGAGTGTGTGTATGTATGTGTGTCTGTGCGTGTGCATGTGTGGTGTGTGCACATGCGTGTGCGGGCGCATGTGTAACAGGGAGAGGGAAAAAGAGAGGCAGATAGAGAGGAAAGGCAAACAAAAATAGGGATAGAGAAAACGAAAGGGAGAGAATGGTATAGGAGTCTAGGAGTCTTATTGCTTGGAAGGGGTGCTTGAGGGTGTGTATTAAGGGGAAAAAGGGGCGGAGGGAGGAGTGTGTACATGGGGGTGGGAGGTGGAGTCAGAATTTCCTATGAAAATGGGTCCATATGGGTTGTCCACATATGCATGTGTCTATGTGTATGCGTGCCTGGGTAGTAGAGATGGTGTTTTGGTTGGGGAGGACATTTTGACTAGAACAATATGAAAAGGGTGAGGTGACAATGAGGTGAATTGTGTGACACAGGATGGTGTACAGGGGAAGGGAAATCACAATAGAAAGGCACAGACAGTGCATTATGGCTTTGGAGGAGGGGAGTTAAGTGAAGGTATGAATGACAGCAGGGATGAACTGGAGTGGAGGGAGATAAGCTGGATGAAATATGATCTTTCATGTCAGGATGAAAAATGATCTCTCATATCAGGATGAAGTTTTTGATATAACTACTAATAGATTCTCATTTTTCGTTGGAACATCTATGGTTTATTTCCAAAAAACTTTTGTTTGCTTTGATTCTTCATTTGATTTTGTTTGTATGGTTGA
>CM031612.1:5865911-5873411 GCA_018398815.1 Conus ventricosus | reverse complement strand
TAAAACATTTCAGTCAGAAGGAGTTGGTGAGCAATGTGATTTGCTGCGTACATACATGTAGTGTAAAGAACAAAAGTTGTTTCATTGTGTTATTATTGGGGGTACTTGCATAGTGCCTGTTCTCAATTAGAGACCAAGTTGTATGCCCTTTACAATCCATGCTGTTGTTCACACAACTGCCTGCCTGCGACATTCATTCGTTTGCTGTGTCATTCAGTCGATCATCAGTCAGTCAGTTTTTCACTTGTTCCTTCTTTTTTTTCTGTGAAGGATGAATGCTATAATTATGTCAACATTATTAACGGCCAAACTGGCATTCTTGGCCAAAGCTTAGTGATCTGATTTGTATGCGTGCAGTATGTTATGCATGCATTCGCATACTGTTCCTTGGTTTATAATCTCATGTGAACGACTGTTTTGGGAAATGGAGTCAGAATCAAGATTAACCCTGAGGGAAAATCTCCCTGTACTGAAATGGCTCAGTGGAGATTCGAACCTGCAATCCCAGAATCACTAGGCCAGGATCACAGGTCCGATGTGATACAGAGCTATTCCTGCTTCAGGCCTGGCCATAATGACATCATGGTATTTCTTCACCTCTTGTTATTCTACCTCTATGAAGCTGGAGGAGAGACTACAATAGTGAAGAGTGTGTAGTGTAACACAACCGTGACTGGTCGTTAATTGACGTGGTTGTTGACATTAATCTTTCACCATTCAATGTGCTGGCACCCAGAAAGCAGCAGTAGATGTGGTGGTGAGACTGAAAGGAAGTTGTTGAAAACGGCTGCCTGGCCTCATAACACCTGCCGCCGGGATGACCTCCTAGTACTTTACTACAGTGGTTGAGTGACCGGCCACAGCCTTCAGATCGCTGGTTTTTGAAATATGTAAATACACAAACGTATGACCGGTAAGCTGTTGGTACTGGTCAACACCTGTATTTTGATTGGACTGTGTAACTGGATTGTTGTGGAGGAAGAGGAGGGGGGTGGGGGTGGGGATGATAGGGTTGCCAGAGTATATCGGTACTGGTTATCTTTTCAAGTGTCGGTGACACTTGGTAGAATTACCGGTGAAATCTATAGCGCTGTCTCGACCTTGACTTTAACAGAGAACCCTCCAAGTAAAATACAGATTTATTCCCCTAGATCCCTGTAGTAAAATACAGAATTATCTCCCTACATGACCCCCAGTTTCAGAACACCCTATTTCTCAGGAATTCTGGGTGACTAAAGAGAAGGAGCATTATAGTAAAAATGAGGATCTCCACAAAAGAAGCCAAGAAGTCCCCTTCATACCAGAATTTCAACCCTCAACTACTTACTCTCAATGGAGAGCAGGCTGCATTCAGGTCATCCCCTTTTGGACACCCTCCTTTTCTTTTTTCCTTGTGTGTTGCCTGGATTTGAACCTGTTGCTCCTGCATGGTCAGAGCCGCAAGGCCAGGTGGCCTTGTGACGGATGTTTTACCCACCACGTAATCATCAGACTTCGGTTGTGAATTGGGAAATTTTAAGCCCGATGAAGGTCACTTTTGCTCCTCCTTGACCAGATCCTGTTGGAATTCCTTTCAGCTGCATCTGGTGTTGCCTATAGGGCTCAGTTCCTCTTTCCCTCAGAGATTGAGGTTTTCTTAGGAATCGAGTCCTCTCTCTCATGTTGTTGTTGTCGTACCCTGGCTAAAGACTCCAGGGATCATCCAAACAGCCGAAGTACTTGAACGCTATGGTACAAATGCATCAGCTGGGGATGAGAATATGACATGTGTGTCCGTGTTTTGTATCACCCCGCCACGTGGACAGCCACACTCCGACTTCGAGGGATTTTGGAGACTGATGGTGTTATGCTAGGAGCTTGTTACGACTGAAGACAATCCCAGCATAACTATGTAGAGCATAACAACATTTTGATGCAGTCTTGGTGTTCTAGCCTGTGTCAGTTGGTCTGACACAGCCTTAGAGCCCTCTGTTCAACTCCTGTGGCAAGGACTGTGGCTTAGGACCCGGGTCCTCTCAGGCTGTAGGCTGGACTGGTGTCCTCAGTTCCTTCCGTCATGCTTTCCTAATCACAGTGAGTTCTATCAGAATCGTTTGTTTTGATGAACCTGAATGGAGTAGTACTATATCTGGTCCAGTGCCGCTCCTTGTGATGACTTGTGTGTGGTTTCCCAGTGTGAAAGGTCTAATGTGCACTACCAGACACCCTCTGCATCCAGCAAACCCTGGTTCCCTGGTTTGCATGTCACAGCTGCTCCAGACCTTGATTTGCTATCTCCTGCTGTGTGGAATGATGTTATCAGAGCTTCAGGTGGCAGTGTATTTCATCTGGCAGCGCTTTTCACGTGTGCAGTCTGTTTAAACACGTGTTTTGTTTCCATATTTACCATGGCTTAGCAATGCTATGCATCAGATCAGGACATACTCCTTTTTTTTCCCCAACAGAACAGGGCTGCAAGATTGTCACCATTTCAATGGTTTGCACTTTCAGGCAGGAGGTTGTGAATATATGTGAGGATGAAGGGCCATATGCCACAGTTTTCTTCTGAGGCTCCTATGGATGTACTTTTACGAACTTTTTTTTGCCCCGTTGGTCTTGTTAGGCTGCCTTTGGGTTTTCATCACATCCTGTTCCATCTTCAGCCTCTGTGCTACCATGTTACAGCTTTCTGCATTGCCTTTGACTGCCATTTCCATTTCTGTTGATCCCAGTCCCTGTGTGATAGTTTATGAGCTGTCGGTTATTTCCCTGATCCTTAGGCTTTTTGTTGCCATGTCGCTACCTCCTGAACATTCCATTTTCTGCCAGTCTCCAGTTTGTACTGGATTGATTCCACAACCTTGTCTGCCAAGTCCTCAATCATGGCTAGTAGCCTTGTTTTCCCCACGTCATGTTCCTTGACAGTGGATTTTAGGGGTAGCTTAAGTATTGTTTCGCAACATTAAAGTACAAGGTCAGTGAGACCAGGTTGGACCCCATGCCATTGCATTGTGTGTTGTTTGTTTTTTTATTGTAGCCTCCCATTTTACTTTGCTGGTTCTGAAATCGTATATCAGCAGAGACCGGAGAATGCTTGGAATCAGCATGATTGCAGGCACCAGACTTCCATCAGGGAGAACACACTGATCTGTTCACTGCAGAATTCTTCGGACATCGGAGATCTATTGTGCATTCTTTTGTTGAATTCTTAAATGGAGAGGCCATGAACACATTGCCTGGGACATGATTCGTTTTGAATGCCAGTTGAATCGTCTGGGATGAGACTGACCTGTAGTGTGATCAGTGTGCTACACTAGCGATTAGGTCCCTTTTTTTCATACCTAGCTCTTTGCATTGTATTTTCTATGCAGCAGACTCTCTCAGGGTGCCTCCTTTTTGGACTGATGCATCCAGGTACTCATTTTCTGTGAGGTATTTAGTCAGGCCTGATGCTACGGCTGACAAGGAAGATTTCCCCACAACATTCAGAAGTCTCTTTTGGAACGTCCACTTTGTCAGGTATCATCCAGTGGTGACACAAAACCCTGGATTTCTAGTAATGCCTTGCTCTGAGGGTGGGAGTATGTTTTACTGAGAACCTGTTTAAGAATATCTTTGTCCACTGTGAGTGTCCTGGATTTGGCTGCTGAAATAGGTTCCATGTGAACTGGAAGGGCTCTCTAAAGAAGTACTCATGGGTTTTCTTTCTTTGCTCCTACTCCTCCTGGCTGATTCTGCTTTGCCAAGGGCTCTGCTTTTCACTCTTAGGTCCTCCCAGAGCTTCTCTAGCCTTTGCCTTTCAATTTCTGAGCTGGCCTTCATCTCTTGGTTGAGGTTTCTCTTCTGGATATCATGCAGCTCTCAATGGCATCTTGGTTTTAGGGATCAGGTGTTTGCAACTTCAGCAGGTTTACTCAGTGGACATCCTGCTTTTCCATTGTGGATTTCCAGTCATGGCTTCATTGCTCTCTCTCACCCCGTTTTGTGATTATCAGGACATCTTTCAGTCTTGGAAGTTCAGAGATAGGGGAGGTGGAAGGCGGTGGAGGGGTGGCAGGTTAAAGAGCTGTCTGTCTGATTCATACCCCTGTCTCCATTTTCTCAACGGATGTTCTCTGGATTAGGGTAGCCATGAAGAAGCTTGCTGGTAGAGAAATGTCAGGTGACTTGAACACCGTTGCAGTCAACATGCTGCCCTTGTGTTCACTCCCAACAGAAGTTTGTCATGTCTCATGTACAGACCGTCCCTACGCACTGATGACTTGCTTATGTTGGTCAGGCAGCGCAGAGTGTTCTTTCGCAGATGCACTTAATTACAGTTATAGGACTTTTTTGTCACCAAATTCAAAACTGATCAAATACCAAAGGGAAAGCTTTAAAAGTGCTGTCAGGGATGGTGGCTGAAGTAGTGTGAGGGTTTCATCCCTGTATCCTCTGTTGTTTTCGTTCATCGGTTTTGTTCACGATCATGTCGGGTTGTCAGAGAGCACGATTAAGACTGCAGTCAAGGTGATCTCCAAGACAACCAGACATTATTTGGTCTTCGTCACTCTTCCACTTTAATCCATTCTGTCAGAGGATTCCTACATGCTGTATGAAATGTGTGTTGTAGTTAGCTCCATTGAAAACTGTTGCCTGGCTGACAACATATGAGACAACAGTCACACCCACTTTGCTCAGTTGGTTACAGCACTCCCCCGTGGGGATACCGGGGGTCTTTTGTACAGATAGTTCCCCCACCTTCTGGACATTCTGTGCCAGTAATGTCCCCTTTCCCTTTCGCTCTCGTAACTCTGTCTCCTCCTTTGCTGTACTGTCATCTACTGTCCTTTCTGTCTACCATATCTTTTATCTATCTTTTTCCACAACCTGTTCCCACAAATTTCTGCACTCAGTGAAGTTGGAGTGAACTGACTATACTCTCGAGTATAGTGTGAGTATCCCAACAGGGTAAAACGAGTTCACATGCTACCAATACTGGAACGCTGAAGAAGAAGAAGGTTACAGCACTGGGTTCATTCAGTCAGTTGGGTTGCTGGGCCCTAACCTAAAGACTGCTGGCCACTAACCTAAGGACTGTCACTGTTGCTACCGGTCCCAGTGTAGTGTTGGTCCTGTGCTGTAATGTCGGGCTCTGATAATCTCCCCCTCCCAGTGTTTGGCTGGGCTGCAAACAACATGAATTGAAGTAGAGTATTGAATAGTCTCCCTTCCCCTACATTCATGCGATGGTCACTTCCCCACACACAGCCTCTTCTCCCCCTATCCCCTGAGATGGGCGTGCACGTTAAACCTGAATGCAGCTGATTAAATTGTACAGTCTGCTCCATGAGCTAGTGCTAATAAAAAAAATTTTTTTAATGTAATTGTTGCTGTTGGCTGATTTTCATTAAGCTGACTGTTTCATCTGTGGTGGGAAAATTAAAGGTATGAGTCATAATTCATGGACAAGTGATTTTGGAGGACGTGGATGTGACCTTCACCGGCAGTTAGAATTTGATTATAAATGCTGGAATGGTGTTTTGTTCAGAGCATCTCTTGCCAGATAAGATAAGATAATGTTGCTTATAGCCCAGCCGACCGCAATGGGCCACATCAGGGCTGGATCTCTTGCCAGTGTTCTGTTGACTTTAATCCAGTGACTAGGGCAGGCACAGATTGATTTACTTTATTGGTGTTTTGTTTTGTTTTTTCTTTTAAAGAGTGTCATGTCTTGTAAGGTTCAGTCCATGCTGCATATAATTGTTTGTGTGTTTGTTGGGGGGAGGGGAGGGTGTTATGAACTGTTGAAGGAGGCGTTAAAGATGATCCTGTCTTGAAGGCTTAGCCCAGGATGGACAGATCTGCAGCACCATGATATTCAGTATCACTGTCTTCCCCAGTGATGGTAATGATGATATCAAGAAAAAATGTTTAAATATTGTTGTGCCATGCTGTCTGTACAGCATCATTACAGTTAGTATCACCGTCTTCCCCAGTGATGATAATGATGATATCAAGAAAAAAAACTTTTTCGTGCCATGCTGTCTCATCATAATGGTGACCGACCTTTCTTTGACATCGGAACAGATGATAAGTCTGTCAGCTTTAGGGCTGTAATTAAGCAGTTATTGTTTAATAAAGCTGTTATTGTTTATAGAGAGCTTAGTAGATGGTGTTGGTGTCAGATCTGAGTTGCACTGGAAGAGACACGGCTGAGCTCCGCACAGTGACTTGGCAGCAGTGCAAGGTTGTCTCTGACATGGAATGAACGGTGCTTTCTGTTATGGCGTGTTGGCATGGACTGCCACAGAGTAAGTGTTGTTGGATTGCACTAGGTGAAGCAAAGATGGCTGGTGATGTGACATGCAGAGAAGATAGAAAGACAGGATAGCAACCAACAAAATTTGGGTTATGCCAGATATCTGTGTCAGTGTGTAACATGTTAACCTCATTCACTCTCTCCTCTTTCTCTCCCCTCTTTCTCTGTCACTTTCTCTCTCTCTCTCTCTCTCTCTGTTTTTTCTCAATAGATCAGGTGGTGACCGTAGCACAATGAGTCAAGACCTGTGCCAGGTGCGAGGCACCAACCTGGTGGTGGTACTGCTGGTGGTGTTGTTTGCCATATCGTCATGGGTTGACATCAACGGCATGTTTGTGGAGCTGCCCATCCTGACACAGAAACTGCCTGAGGGCTGGAACCTTCCTTCCTACATGGCTGTGACCATCCAGGTAAGACAGCTCTGAACAGGTGGTTGGTGTGGTGGGTTTGTGTTCCCCAGCTGAACATTGGGGGTTTACAAGAATTCCTTTTGTAGGGAGTGTAGGATTATGGCTGTGACTATCCAGGTAAGACGCCTCTGTATAGGTGGTTGGTGGGTGGGTTTGTGTTCCCCAGCTAAACATTGGGGGGGGGGGGGGGGGGGGGGTACAAGAATTCCTTTTGTAGGGTGTGTAGGATTATGGCTGTGACGACCCAGGTAAGGCAGCTCTGTCTGCAGGGTTGGTGTGGTGGGTTTGTGTTTTGTACCTGAACATTGTGTGCATTGTGTGGGGGTCACAAGGAATTCTTTTGTAAGGTGTGTAGGATTATAGCTGTGAGTATCCAGGTAAGGCAGCTCTGTCTGCAGGGTAGGTGTGGTGGGTTTGTGTTTTGTACCTGAACCTTGTGTGCATTGTGTGGGGGTCACAAGGAATTCTTTTTGTAAGGTGTGTAGGATTATAGCTGTGACTATCCAGGTAAGGCAGCTCTGTCTGCAGGGTAGGTGTGGTGGGTTTGTGTTTTGTACCTGAACCTTGTGTGCATTGTGTGGGGGTCACAAGGAATTCTTTTTGTAAGGTGTGTAGGATTATAGCTGTGACTATCCAGGTAAGGCAGCTCTGTCTGCAGGGTAGGTGTGGTGGGTTTGTGTTTTGTACCTGAACCTTGTGTGCATTGTGTGGGGTCACAAGGAATTCCTTTTGTAGGGTGTGTAGGATTATGGGTATGGCTGACCTTTGCACTCATATAACTCCTTTGCAATAGAATGAAGACAGCGTTCC
>CM031612.1:5745911-5860911 GCA_018398815.1 Conus ventricosus | reverse complement strand
GGTGTTTCCCTTGGCCAGCACACTCTGTGTTTGAGCTTTCCCTCATGTGAGATGCACTGTGCGCACAGGGATTCACTTACCAGCACACACTGTGTTTAGCTTTCCCTCATGTGAGATGCACTGTGTGCACAGTGCTTCACTCTACCAGCACGCTCTGTGTGTAGCTTGCCTTCATGTGAGATGCACTGTGTGCACAGTGCTTCACTTGGCCAGCACGCTCTGTGTGTAGCTTGCCTTCATGTGAGATGCACTGTGCGCACAGGGCTTCACTCAACCAGCACGCTCTGTGTGTAGCTTGCCTTCATGTGAGATGCACTGTGTGCACAGTGCTTCACTCTACCAGCACGCTCTGTGTGTAGCTTGCCTTCATGTGAGATGCACTGTGTGCACAGTGCTTCACTCTACCAGCACACTCTGTGTTTAGCTTTCCCTCATGTGAGATGCACTGTGTGCACAGTGCTTCACTCTACCAGCATGCTCTGTGTGTAGCTTTCCCTCATGTGAGATGCATTGTGTGCACAGTGCTTCACTCTACCAGCACGCTCTTGTGTAGCTTTCCTCATGTGAGATGCACTGTGTGCACAGTGCTTCACTCTACCAGCACGCTCTGTGTGTAGCTTGCCCTCATGTGAGATGCACTGTGTGCACAGTGCTTCACTCTACCAGCACCCCTCTGTGTGTAGCTTGCCTTCATGTGAGATGCACTGTGCGCACAGTGCTTCACTCTGTGTGTAGCTTGCCTTCATGTGAGATTCACTGTGTGCACAGGGCTTCACTCTACCAGCACGCTCTGTGTGTAGCTTGCCTTCATGTGAGATGCACTGTGTGCACAGGGCTTCACTCTACCACACGCTCTGTGTGTAGTTTGCCTTCATGTGAGATGCACTGTGTGCACAGTGCTTCACTTTACCAGCACGGTGTGTAGCTTGCCTTCATGTGAGATGCACTGTGTGCACAGTGCTTCACTCTACCAGCACGCTCTGTGTGTAGCTTGCATTCATGTGAGATGCACTGTGTGCACAGGGCTTCACTTGGCCAGCACGCTCTGTGTGTAGCTTGCCTTCATGTGAGATGCACTGTGTGCAACAGTGCTTCACTTGGCCAGCACGCTCTGTGTGTAGCTTGCCCTCATGTGAGATGCACTGTGCGCACAGTGCTTCACTCTACCAGCACGCTCTGTGTGTAGCTTGCCCTCATGTGAGATGCACTGTGTGCACAGTGCTTCACTCTGTGTGTAGCTTGCCTTCATGTGAGATGCACTGTGTGCACAGTGCTTCACTCTACCAGCACGCTCTGTGTGTAGCTTGCCCTCATGTGAGATGCACTGTGTGCACAGTGCTTCACTCTGTGTGTAGCTTGCCTTCATGTGAGATGCACTGTGTGCACAGTGCTTCACTCTACCAGCACGCTCTGTGTGTAGCTTGCCTTCATGTGAGATGCACTGTGTGCACAGTGCTTCACTCTACCAGCATGCTCTGTGTGTAGCTTGCCCTCATGTGAGATGCACTGTGTGCACAGTGCTTCACTCTGTGTGTATCTTGCCTTCATGTGAGATGCACTGTGTGCACAGTGCTTCACTCTGTGTGTATCTTGCCTTCATGTGAGATGCATTGTGTGCACAGTGCTTCACTCTACCAGCACATTCTGTGTGTAGCTTGCCTTCATGTGAGATGCAACTGTGCGCACAGTGCTTCACTCTGTGTGTAGATTGCCTTCATGTGAGATGCCCCTCCGGGGTTGCGACCTTGTCATGGTCGGAGGGCTTGCGCGGTCCAGTGATCCCTTAGGCTTTGCTGGGGGGGGCATCAATACTCGGAGATAGGCTGGTTTTTTCCAACTGCTTCTAGCCTGTGAAGTTGAGATGCTGTCTGGCCTAAGCGTAACGTGGTAAGGAGTTGATGCCCCTGTCAGATAGGCTAAGGGTGAGGATCCTGACTAAGAGTAACCCGCCTTTCTCCTTTTCTTGTTTTCTGCCTTTATTTGGCCCTTTTCTATCTTCGTCTCCCCTTCAAGTCTCTTTTCCACACTCCTTTTCTCTCTGTGGTCTCCTTAAGATCCACCGTGTTTGCCGTGCGGTGCGACCTGTGTCGGAGGGGAATGAGATCCTGGTGATTGAGAGGGCCAGCGCTCTCAACACATCACTTTGGCTCGGACCTCTCCTAGACAGGAAGTACACTTTGGCCCGGGTGTACTAATCGGCTCCCCTTCTTGGGGCTGGGTCAAGACAGACAGTCCCCCTGCTGGCCAAGTAAACCCCTGCAGTGCTCAGCTCTCTGTTCCCGGGAGTTGAGCATGATCAGGGGGATAGGGTTGGTGGTTCCTGTTTGTCGTATATCTCTCCCGAAGCCTGGAAGGGGTCAAGACATTGGTTTCTTGGCCCTGGCCCTTAGTTGGACTCCAAGGTGGGGGTAAGGGAGAGATGAAACATAATAAAATAAATATGGCTTTTACAAAACACATTCCCCCCAAAAAGAGGAAGGCAGCATCCCCAATTTCAGGGGATTTCGATTCTGACAGTGATTCGGATAGGGAGGTACGACAGAAGACAGGTTTCTGGGTTTCCCTGGCTCGTTATGGAAGGAACGGAGCAAGAAAGACCCTTTCAGCTCTGAGCCCTTTTGCTATCCAAAAGGGCTTTCAAGGCTTAGCAGGTGACCCTCGGTCCATCAAGAGGTTGAGGAACGGCTCGTTTCTAATTCAATGTAAATCACAAAAACAATCTGAACAGCTGCTGAAAGCAACAAAACTAGTGGACAGGGAGATCAGGGTGACCCCCCACAAACAGTTGAATTCATCGAAAGGAGTGATTCGCTGCAGGGATTTATCAGGTGTTTCAGAGGCGAGATCAAAACGGAGCTGGCGTCCCAGGGTGTGACGGAGGTGCGCAGGTGACAGTAAAGAAGGGTGCAGAAAGAGTGGCCACCAACACCCTCCGGTTCAGTTATATGTTCCGTCCCCGTTGAGGTGCTTCAGATGTCAGAAGTTTGGCCATGTCAGAGACCGTTGTTCTGGGCAGGAGGTGTGCGGTAATTGCTGCAAGGCAACCCATGATGGGCCGTGTAGGGATCCGGCTCATTGTGCAAACTGCGGTGGTGACCATCCCTCCTCTTCACGAAACTGTTCTCTTTGGATTCAGGAATCCGCAATACAAAGAGTTAAAACAGAACAGAAGATCTTCTTTTTTGAAGCCCGGAAACAGGTTGTGGGCAGTCAGACGCCGACAGCTTCTTCCTATGCTTCGGCAGTAAAGAAAGTTCCCACAGTTCCCACTCGGTCAGTCTGCTGCCAGACTGATGAATTCATGTTTTCAAAGACATTGCAAGTAAGATCTGTCAATTCTGGTGGAAGCAGGTCCACCACCTCCCAACCCAAAGTGAATGCCTCTGGTGGAGGCAAAAAATCCGCCACCCCTCAGACTGCCCAGCAGTCTACAACATCTGCTGCTGGGCAGATTAAAAAACCAGCACCCCTACCTCGAACTCCTCTGTCCAGTGCCCGTGCGGGCAAGGGAGTTCAATCCAGTGTGGAGATGGTGGAGATGAGGAAGAAGCCTCCACCGTCTCCCAAATCCAGACCTTCTTCACCTGTTGGCAAGTCTGCCAGCAGGTCTGAAGACCATCACAGTCCAGTGAAACTAACCAATAAATTTACACCCTTAAACGCAGATGTTGATGAGGAGATGACCTGATCTCTCTCCTTTTCGCCCTCTGTACCATGGATAGTACAATATTCCATTGGAATATCCGTGGACTAAATTCCAACTTTGAGGAGCTGCAGCTTCTGTGTCAATCTATAAAACCTTCCGTCGTGGCTCTTCAGGAAACTCAAATTCAAAGCCAGAAGACCTTTACTCTTTCTGGCTTTTTAAAGTTCTTTCAAAACCTGCACAACCATCCACGTTGGGACTGTCGGGCGGTGTTGCCCTTCTCCTACACAAAACTTTGCTGTATAGTCCTGTCGCTCTGTCTACCTCCTTCAGGCTGTAGCTGCGAGAGTCACTCTCCACAAGACTGTGACAATCTGTTCCCTTTTATCTTCCACCTTCTGTCCGGTTTGTCGTCAGACCTTGTCAGTCTGATTGGTGAACTTCCTCGACCTTTTTTGCTGTTGGGTGACTTTAACGGTCACAATTTCCCCTTTTGGGGTAGTGTCAGCACGTCATCCAGAGGTCTGCTAATTGAGGATGTTCTTTCGGATTTGGATTTGTGTTGTCTGAACGACGGATCTGCAACTTACCTCCACTCTTCCACAGGTTCACTTTCGTGTTTAGATTTGTCGGTTTGTGACCCCTCGCTGGTCCTGGACTATGAGTGGTCTGTCCATGACGATCTGCACGGAAGTGACCATTTCCCTGTCCTTCTACAACCTGTAATAACTGAACAAGTCTCTGTCTCTCAACATCTAAATTATAAGAAAGCAAACTGGGATCTATTTGCAGTCACTATTTCTAAAGGAATTCCAGGACACTGATTTTCTTCAGAGTCCGGACCCAGCAGAATCACTGACTAACACTATGATCAAGTGTGCTAAAGCTTGTATTCCAGTGTCTTCCGATCAACTTCAAATGCCAAAAACACCCTGGTTTGATTCAGACTGCCAACAAATTTCCAAAGTTCGAAAACGGGCTCAGCGTCAGGTGTAACCAACGACCTTCGGTCCCAACGCTCGAGCCCATCAGAAACTCCGTGCTAAATCAAGACACACTTTTAAAATCAGTAAACGTCGGTCCTGGAGAAGCTTCTGCTCCAGGCTGACATCGAAAACTTCTAAGAAAAAAGTGTGGAACATCATTTAAGAAAATCAAAGGGAAGAACACCTGTCCCACTGTGAACCATCTCAAGTTTTCGGACTCTTTAATAACGGAGAAAAAAGCAGTTGCTAATCTGCTTGCTTTTTACAATTGAAAAGAATTCCTCCTCTTCTAACAAATCAGCCACTTTTGTCAAAAACAAAGCCCTAAAAGAAAAATCACCCTGCAAACTTTTCGTCCGACAACATGGAAGACTACAATCTTCCTTTCACGTTAAACGAGCTGAAATCTGCCTTACTTTCTTGCAGCGATTCCTCTCCAGGTATGGATGAAATTCATTATCAACTGTTGAAACATCTTCCGCAAGAAGGTCTGAACATACTGCTACAGGTATACAACCATGTGTGGACTACAGGTTTCTTTCCACCCTCTTGGCGGAAAGCCCTCATTATTCCCATCCCCAAACCTGGAAAAGATCTTTCTAATCCATCAAACTACCGTCCCATAGCTTTGACCAGCTGTGTCTGCAAATTGATGGAGAAAATGGTCAATGCTAGGCTCATGTGGAAACTCGAAACCGATGGCCTTTTGGCGAAAGAACAGTGTGGTTTCCGCAAACATCGGTCTACAGTTGACCATTTGATTCGTCTGGAATCTACACTTCGGAACGCCTTCTGAACAAACAGCATGCATGGCAATTTTCTTTGACTTGGAGAAGGCCTACGATACCACCTGGAAGTCGGGGATACTTCATGATCTCCACGATCTGGGTTTTCGAGGTCATCTTCCGCTTTTCATTCAAATTTTTGGCAGAACGACAGTTTCAGGTCCGGGTTGGCACCACTCTCTCTGATGTCCACGAGCAGGAGTTGGGTGTTCCACAGGGGAGCATACTGTCTCCTGCCCTCTTTAGTATTAAAATCAACAACATTGTTCAATCAGTTCAGCAGGGTTCAGACTGCTCATTGTTTGTGGATGATTTTGCTGTCTACGCAACTGGAAGCCTGTACCCGAGTGTCCAGCGCAGGCTCCAGCTTTGCGTAGATAAAATCCATCGGTGGGCAGATGAAAACGGTTTCACCTTTTCTCCAACAAAGACGCAGTGTATTCACTTCCATAATTTCCGTCAGTTTTTTCCAGATCATGAACTTCAAGTAGGGAAATCTCCCATTCCAGCTGTTAAAGAGGCCAAATTTCTGGGAGTCATTTTTGACCAGAAACTTAACTTTCTCAACCACATCAAACACCTCAAAACTGCTTGCCAGAAAGCACTGAATATTCTGCGGGTCGTAGCGCACACCGACTGGGGCGCTGATAAAAACTTTGTTGCACCTCTACAGAGCCTTGGTCCCCTTCCAAACTGGACTACGGTTGTGCTGTCTACGGCTCCGCAAAATCGTCTTACCTCAAACTCTTGGACCCTATCCACCATCAAGGGCTTCGTCTCTGTCTTGGAGCGTTCCGCACCACCCTGTGTACAGCCTGTACGCAGAGGCGGGTGAACTTCACTGTCCAACCGCAGGCTGAAACTGTCTTTGAATTATTATATCCGACTGTTCTCAGAACCACAGAATCCTGCCTATGACTGTGTCTTTGACCCTCCGTTCCAAAGTAAGTTTGAAAATAACCCTAAATGTATTCCGCCGTTTGGTCTTCGTATGCAGCCTCACGTGCGGAATGCAGGTCTAGACCTGGGAGTGTTTCCGATTTTCCAAGTTTCCGGATCAACCTCCGTGGACCTTTTTCACACCAGAGATTCGTTTCGATCTTGCAGCTTTTCGCAAACAGTCTACCAGCTCTCTGGCGTACAAGGCTTTGTATGCTGAGCTCTGTTCCAAATTCCCATCCTATCAAAAAGTTTTCACTGACGGTTCCAAGTCTGAGGATGGAGTGGCCTGTGCAGCCTACTGCCCTGGGGCTCCTTCTCAGATACTGTTGGAACATATACATTCAGATGCTTCTGTCTGTTCTGCTGAACTTACTGCTCTGGTACTGGCTTTGAAGATAATCTCACATTCTTCGAAGAGGGACTTTCTGGTTCTGTCGGATTCGCTGTCAGCTTTGGAGGCCATAGCTGGCCGCAACCTTCAGCATCCAGAACTTTTACTTTTTTAAAAAACTTTTTAGCAAGTTGAAGGCAGACGGTTACAACATTACTCTTGCTTGGGTTCCTGGTCATGTTGGCATCGGCGGGAACGAAATGGTTGATCGTTTAGCCAAGAACGCCACAAGAGAGAAACTGTCCAACACTTATATCCCCTGCTCAGATGTGAAACCCAAAATTAACGATTATGTGAGAGACCTCTGGCAGGAGGATTGGAACACACAGACGAATAACAAACTCTTTCAGATCCGTCCAAACCTTAAGGACTTCCTCCCATCTACGTCGGGTGGTCGTAAAGAGGAAACGGTTCTGTGCCGGCTGCACACCGGCCATTCGTATTTTACCCATTCTTACCTTTTAAAGAGTGAAGAAGCTCCGTGGTGCATTCCATGTCATGCGCCACTCACAATGAAACATGTTCTTTTAGAGTGTTGGGACTTGCACGATGTGAGACACAACATTTTACAGCGGAGTCCATGAAGATCCTGTTCAGGGATGTCCCGCCTGACGTGATCCTTGAGTTTTTGAGAGAGATTAACATTTTTCATCTGATTTAAGATTTTACGGCAGAAAGTTTTTAACGAAGTTTCTGGTGCGTTTGTAGACGATGTCATTTAACGAGATGTGTGAAAGTTGGTTTTTTTTTTTTTTTTTTTTTTTTTTTTTTTAAATGACTGGTGAGTTGATTTTAACATGGTGACAGCCCTGATGTGGCCCTTTGCGGTCGGCTGGGCTATAAGCAACATTATCTTATCTTATGTGAGATGCACTGTGTGCACAGTGCTTCACTGTGTGTAGCTTGCCTTCATGTGAGATGCACTGTGCGCACAGTGCTTCACTCTGTGTGTAGCTTGCCTTCATGTGAGATGCACTGTGCGCACAGTGCTTCACTCTGTGTGTAGCTTGCATTCATGTGAGATGCACTGTGTGCACAGGGCTTCACTCTACCAGCACGCTCTTGTGTTTAGCTTGTCCTCATGTGAGATGCACTGTTCGCACAGTAATTTGTATTTGCCTGTGTCAAGAAGTAAACAGCATCTCTTGCCATCATACGCAGACTGGGAAAACTCTGTACATAATTTGAAGGCTCAGGCAGGAAAGTAAACAAAGTAAAACTGTCAGTTTGAGCAACAAAGCTTTGTTTTTTGTGTTTTTTTTAATGAAAATAGCTGATGATGTTTCGGTCCTTTCAAAAATCTACTTTAATTCAGGAAATGTTTTATTCTGTGATTCCAGGAAATACCTTGTTCTGAATACTGTTGAAAAGGAATGGATTAGAGGGAAGAGAGATGAGTAGCTGAATTGTCATGTTTACCTGTGCCCTTGGCTGAAGAGACACAGGTAGTATAATGTGAATAAGGAGATTTGAAGAACACTCTTAGAGATGCATCATTGAAGTGGATGAAACTTGACAGAGTGTTTTCTGATCTTTTCAAATTTATTCCAGAGGACACTAAACTGTAGACAAGCATTAGCAGATATTCAGGGCTGAAAAAAACCCAACATTAAGAGAATTCTGTGGGATTTGTACCTGCAACCTCTTGGTAGTCAACTGGTCCAAAACATGTACCACCACACTTCTACAGCAGATCAATGGTCAGGTGTGTTTTTTCTCTCTCTGTCTCTCTCTCTGTCTCTGTCTGTCTGTCTCTCTCTCTGTCTCTGTCTCTCTCTCTCTAATATTCATTCCTCTGAACTTTTAATTGTTTAGAATTTTTAAACTGTAAAATTCATAACATAATGAACATGAAGAGTTCATGACACACACACACAGTTCCTCAGGTCTGTCCTGTTTCAGATTCTTGACCCCATCGACAACTGAAGAGACCTTTTCACCGTCGCCGGAAGTCAATTCCCAGAGCCTGCTGATCAGTCCTCCACCGACCCCCGTCACGCAGGTGCAGATGGAGCAGGGAGAGTGTTGGTTGAGGAGGAGGAGATGCCTGTGCGCAGAAAACTGCTGTCCAAGTGGCAGTACGTGTCTCTGCTGTTGCTGACATCGTGGGTCAACGGCTTGGCCAACGGTGCCCTGCCTTCTATACAGACGTACTCCTGCCTTCCCTATGGTATTGATGTGAGTGGTTGATTTTGATGGGGTGCTTCATTCACACCAGTTTATGGCTTCCAGCCCTCATGAAGTGTTCAGGATTTTCTCCATTTCAAAAAATCTTTCTTGAATTCTGTCTCAGCTGAATGCAAGATTTAAGATATGGTTTTGGTTCCAAAAAGTGGGGTTTGAGGTCAGTTCTTGGAGAGGGTGAAGTTTTTTCCCGTTTGAGACAAGAAGACGCTACAAGCTTATCAGGAGCTACATGAGATGTGTTTTCTGTGTCAGCCTGTTGTGTTGATTAGTTCATAAGATGTGTTTTTTGTGTCAGCCTGTTGTGTTGATTAGTTCATAAGATGTGTTTTCTGTGTGAGCCTGTTGTGTTGATTAGTTCATAAGATGTGTTTTCTGTGTGAGCCTGTTGTGTTGATTAGTTCATAAGATGTGTTTTCTGTGTGAGCCTGTTGTGTTGATTAGTTCTTAGAATGTGTTTTCTGTGTGAGCCTGTTGTGTTGATTAGTTCATAGAATGTATTTTCTGTGTCAGCCTGTTGTGTTGATTAGTTCATAGAATGTATTTTCTGTGTCAGCCTGTTGTGTTGATTAGTTCATAGAATGTATTTTCTGTGTCAGCCTGTTGTGTTGATTAGTTCATAGAATGTATTTTCTGTGTCAGCCTGTTGTGTTGATTAGTTCATAGAATGTATTTTCTGTGTCAGCCTGTTGTGTTGATTAGTTCAAGTAGTGTGACATGAAACTGCTGTCAGTCAAAACTTTCATCTTCATTACTTGACTCCTGAATTTTGACTCTAACAAGTTGTGATTATTGTTGATTTGCTGTTGACTCTAACAAGTTGTGATTATTGTTGATTTGCTGTTGACTCATAACAAGTTGTGATAATTGTTGATTTGCTGTTGACTCTAACAAGTTGTGATTATTGTTGATTTGCTGTTGACAGTGGGGATGGTAATGATGGGGGTCTTTCTGTCCAGTCTTGTCCATGCATCCTCTTTGTTGAGTTGTCTTGTGCCCCAGTCTGTTAATTTCCATGTCTGTAATGTGGCATGAGAACTGTGTTGGGAATGGGTCAGTGTGAGATTGCTCTGAGGTCACCCAATAGAGTAGACAGTGTAGCGTGTGATACGTCATTTAGGACTTCCGTTGACATGGCCAGGACACTTTGTCGTGAAGTGGGCATTCTGTCCCATTGTTAGGAAAAGACCAACAAGATTAAGATGCACAGTATGTCTTAAGAAATGAGCTTTTGCACAGCATATGCTAAGAAACCAACCAATGCACATATCCCAAGAAACCATCTACCAAGCAACTTTTAATTTATTCAACACAAATGTAATACTTCAAAGTTTTACTTTTGCATGTGTAGTTTGACAGTCCTGAGATAAGGCTGGCAGCTTACACAGTAAAGAAGAAAAAAAGCAACTGTTGAATCTGGACATAAGTAACGTTTCCAGATGTTGTGTATCTTCATGAACCCCAGATGTAATGCATTCAGCTCTGCAAAACAACGTTCCCCAGATGTTGTGTATCTTCATGAACCCCAGATGTAATGCATTCAGCTCTGCAAAACAACGTTCCCCAGATGTTGTGTATCTTCATGAACCCCAGATGTAATGCATTCAGCTCTGCAAAACAACGTTCCCCAGATGTTGTGTATCTTCATGAACCCCAGATGTAATGCATTCAGCTCTGCAAAACAACGTTCCCCAGATGTTGTGTATCTTCATGAACTCCAGATGTAATGCAATTCAGCTCTGCAAAACAAGGTCTTTCATTTGTGTGTTCCCATCCGACAGGCGTACCATCTGGCTGTGACATTCTCCACCATAGCCAACCCAGTGGCCTGCTGCTGTCTGTTCTTCATCCAAGCCAAGTCTGTGTGCAGTGTGTCTGTGCTGTCTGTGCTGAGCACAGGTATAGCAGGATACGTGTTATACACCGCCGCCTCCAGTCCTGCCCCACCCCTCAATCACCAGGCTCTAGGCCCCGTGACAGTGGTGAGAGAACAGCTAGGCTTGGCACATTCTGTTTGTGATGTGCGTGCAAGTGCGCATGCGTATGTGTTGTAGTGAATTATTAGTCTCTTGTTTATTGTTAAGAGTTACGATCTTTGTGTGGTTATCCGTTTGTCTGTGTCCATAGATTTGCATATGTGTCCTAACACTGAGGTGTGTGTGTGTGTTGTGTGTGTGTGTGTGTGTGTGTGTGTGTGCGTGCGTGCGTGCGTGCATGCATGCATGTGTGTGTCTATGTGTGTGTGTGTGTGTGTGTGCTGTGTGTGTGCCTGCATGCGTATGTGTACTGCATTTCATGGATTTTCTGTATTCATAATATTAGTACTTTCAAGTATGTTGAAAAGTATTTTGTTTCAACTTTGAACCTGATTTGGTCAGGAAGGCATCAAGTGGTTAACTCTGTATGTGTGTTGTGGTTAACTCTGTATGTGTGTTGTGGTTAACTCTGTATGTGTGTTGTGGTTAAACTCTGTATGTGTGTTGTGGTTAACTCTGTATGTGTGTTGTGGTTAACTCTGTATGTGTGTTGTGGTTTTATTTGCTGTTGTCTTTAATTGCTGCATCAAGTGGTTAACTCTGTATGTGTGTTGTGGTTTTATTTGCTGTTGTCTTTAATTGCTGCATCAAGTGGTTAACTCTGTATGTGTGTTGTGGTTTTATTTGCTGTTGTCTTTAATTGCTGCATCAAGTGGTAACTCTGTATGTGTGTTGTGGTTTTATTTGCTGTTGTCTTTAATTGCTGCATCAGTGGTTAACTCTGTATGTGTGTTGTGGTTTTATTTGCTGTTGTCTTTAATTGCTGCATCAAGTGGTTAACTCTGTATGTGTGTTGTGGTTTTATTTGCTGTTGTCTTTAATTGCTGCATCAAGTGGTTAACTCTGTATGTGTGTTGTGGTTTTATTTGCTGTTGTCTTTAATTGCTGCATCAAGTGGTTAACTCTGTATTGTGTGTTGTGGTTTTATTTGCTGTTGTCTTTAATTGCTGCATCAAGTGGTTAACTCTGTATGTGTGTTGTGGTTTTATTTGCTGTTGTCTTTAATTGCTGCATCAAGTGGTTAACTCTGTATGTGTGTTGTGGTTTTTTTGCTGTTGTCTTTAATTGCTGCATCAAGTGGTTAACTCTGTATGTGTGTTGTGGTTTTATTTGCTGTTGTCTTTAATTGCTGCATCAAGTGGTTAACTCTGTATGTGTGTTGTGGTTTTATTTGCTGTTGTCTTTAATTGCTGCATCAAGTGGTTAACTCTGTATGTGTGTTGTGGTTTTATTTGCTGTTGTCTTTAATTGCTGCATCAAGTGGTTAACTCTGTATGTGTGTTGTGGTTTTATTTGCTGTTGTCTTTAATTGCTGCATCAAGTGGTTAACTCTGTATGTGTGTTGTGGTTTTATTTGCTGTTGTCTTTAATTGCTGCATCAAGTGGTTAACTCTGTATGTGTGTTGTGGTTTTATTTGCTGTTGTCTTTAATTGCTGCATCAAGTGGTTAACTCTGTATGTGTGTTGTGGTTTTATTTGCTGTTGTCTTTAATTGCTGCATCAAGTGGTTAACTCTGTATGTGTGTTGTGGTTTTATTTGCTGTTGTCTTTAATTGCTGCATCAAGTGGTTAACTCTGTATGTGTGTTGTGGTTTTATTTGCTGTTGTCTTTAATTGCTGCATCAAGTGGTTAACTCTGTATGTGTGTTGTGGTTTTATTTGCTGTTGTCTTTAATTGCTGCATCAAGTGGTTAACTCTGTATGTGTGTTGTGGTTTTATTTGCTGTTGTCTTTAATTGCTGCATCAAGTGGTTAACTCTGTATGTGTGTTGTGGTTTTATTTGCTGTTGTCTTTAATTGCTGCATCAAGTGGTTAACTCTGTATGTGTGTTGTGGTTTTATTTGCTGTTGTCTTTAATTGCTGCATCAAGTGGTTAACTCTGTATGTGTGTTGTGGTTTTATTTGCTGTTGTCTTTAATTGCTGCATCAAGTGGTTAACTCTGTATGTGTGTTGTGGTTTTATTTGCTGTTGTCTTTAATTGCTGCATCAAGTGGTTAACTCTGTATGTGTGTTGTGGTTTTATTTGCTGTTGTCTTTAATTGCTGCATCAAGTGGTTAACTCTGTATGTGTGTTGTGGTTTTATTTGCTGTTGTCTTTAATTGCTGCATCAAGTGGTTAACTCTGTATGTGTGTTGTGGTTTTATTTGCTGTTGTCTTTAATTGCTGCATCAATGTGGTTAACTCTGTATGTGTGTTGTGGTTTTATTTGCTGTTGTCTTTAATTGCTGCATCAAGTGGTTAACTCTGTATGTGTGTTGTGGTTTTATTTGCTGTTGTCTTTAATTGCTGCATCAAGTGGTTAACTCTGTATGTGTGTTGTGGTTTATTTGCTGTTGTCTTTAATTGCTGCATCAAGTGGTTAACTCTGTATGTGTGTTGTGGTTTTATTTGCTGTTGTCTTTAATTGCTGCATCAAGTGGTTAACTCTGTATGTGTGTTGTGGTTTTATTTGCTGTTGTCTTTAATTGCTGCATCAAGTGGTTAACTCTGTATGTGTGTTGTGGTTTTATTTGCTGTTGTCTTTAATTGCTGCATCAAGTGGTTAACTCTGTATGTGTGTTGTGGTTTTATTTGCTGTTGTCTTTAATTGCTGCATCAAGTGGTTAACTCTGTATGTGTGTTGTGGTTTTATTTGCTGTTGTCTTTAATTGCTGCATCAAGTGGTTAACTCTGTATGTGTGTTGTGGTTTTATTTGCTGTTTGTCTTTAATTGCTGCATCAAGTGGTTAACTCTGTTTGTGTGTTGTGGTTTTATTTGCTGTTGTCTTTAATTGCTGCATCAAGTGGTTAACTCTGTATGTGTGTTGTGGTTTTATTTGCTGTTGTCTTTAATTGCTGCATCAAGTGGTTAACTCTGTATGTGTGTTGTGGTTTTATTTGCTGTTGTCTTTAATTGCTGCATCAAGTGGTTAACTCTGTATGTGTGTTGTGGTTTTATTTGCTGTTGTCTTTAATTGCTGCATCAAGTGGTTAACTCTGTATGTGTGTTGTGGTTTTATTTGCTGTTGTCTTTAATTGCTGCATCAAGTGGTTAACTCTGTATGTGTGTTGTGGTTTTATTTGCTGTTGTCTTTAATTGCTGCATCAAGTGGTTAACTCTGTATGTGTGGTTGTGGTTTTATTTGCTGTTGTCTTTAATTGCTGCATCAAGTGGTTAACTCTGTATGTGTGTTGTGGTTTTATTTGCTGTTGTCTTTAATTGCTGCATCAAGTGGTTAACTCTGTATGTGTGTTGTGGTTTTATTTGCTGTTGTCTTTAATTGCCTGCATCAAGTGGTTAACTCTGTATGTGTGTTGTGGTTTTATTTGCTGTTGTCTTTAATTGCTGCATCAAGTGGTTAACTCTGTATGTGTGTTTGTGGTTTTATTTGCTGTTGTCTTTAATTGCTGCATCAAGTGGTTAACTCTGTATGTGTGTTGTGGTTTTATTTGCTGTTGTCTTTAATTGCTGCATCAAGTGGTTAACTCTGTATGTGTGTTGTGGTTTTATTTGCTGTTGTCTTTAATTGCTGCATCAAGTGGTTAACTCTGTATGTGTGTTGTGGTTTTATTTGCTGTTGTCTTTAATTGCTGCATCAAGTGGTTAACTCTGTATGTGTGTTGTGGTTTTATTTGCTGTTGTCTTTAATTGCTGCATCAAGTGGTTAACTCTGTATGTGTGTTGTGGTTTTATTTGCTGTTGTCTTTAATTGCTGCATCAAGTGGTTAACTCTGTATGTGGTTGTGGTTTTATTTGCTGTTGTCTTTAATTGCTGCATCAAGTGGTTAACTCTGTATGTGTGTTGTGGTTTTATTTGCTGTTGTCTTTAATTGCTGCATCAAGTGGTTAACTCTGTATGTGTGTTGTGGTTTTATTTGCTGTTGTCTTTAATTGCTGCATCAAGTGGTTAACTCTGTATGTGTGTTGTGGTTTTATTTGCTGTTGTCTTTAATTGCTGCATCAAGTGGTTAACTCTGTATGTGTGTTGTGGTTTTATTTGCTGTTGTCTTTAATTGCTGCATCAAGTGGTTAACTCTGTATGTGTGTTGTGGTTTTATTTGCTGTTGTCTTTAATTGCTGCATCAAGTGGTTAACTCTGTATGTGTGTTTGTGGTTTTATTTGCTGTTGTCTTTAATTGCTGCATCAAGTGGTTAACTCTGTATGTGTGTTGTGGTTTTATTTGCTGTTGTCTTTAATTGCTGCATCAAGTGGTTAACTCTGTATGTGTGTTGTGGTTTTATTTGCTGTTGTCTTTAATTGCTGCATCAAGTGGTTAACTCTGTATGTGTGTTGTGTTTTATTTGCTGTTGTCTTTAATTGCTGCATCAAGTGGTTAACTCTGTATGTGTGTTGTGGTTTTATTTGCTGTTGTCTTTAATTGCTGCATCAAGTGGTTAACTCTGTATGTGTGTTGTGGTTTTATTTGCTGTTGTCTTTAATTGCTGCATCAAGTGGTTAACTCTGTATGTGTGTTGTGGTTTTATTTGCTGTTGTCTTTAATTGCTGCATCAAGTGGTTAACTCTGTATGTGTGTTGTGTGGTTTTATTTGCTGTTGTCTTTAATTGCTGCATCAAGTGGTTAACTCTGTATGTGTGTTGTGGTTTTATTTGCTGTTGTCTTTAATTGCTGCATCAAGTGGTTAACTCTGTATGTGTGTTGTGGTTTTATTTGCTGTTGTCTTTAATTGCTGCATCAAGTGGTTAACTCTGTATGTGTGTTGTGGTTTTATTTGCTGTTGTCTTTAATTGCTGCATCAAGTGGTTAACTCTGTATGTGTGTTGTGGTTTTATTTGCTGTTGTCTTTAATTGCTGCATCAAGTGGTTAACTCTGTATGTGTGTTGTGGTTTTATTTGCTGTTGTCTTTAATTGCTGCATCAAGTGGTTAACTCTGTATGTGTGTTGTGGTTTTATTTGCTGTTGTCTTTAATTGCTGCATCAAGTGGTTAACTCTGTATGTGTGTTGTGGTTTTATTTGCTGTTGTCTTTAATTGCTGCATCAAGTGGTTAACTCTGTATGTGTGTTGTGGTTTTATTTGCTGTTGTCTTTAATTGCTGCATCAAGTGGTTAACTCTGTATGTGTGTTGTGGTTTTATTTGCTGTTGTCTTTAATTGCTGCATCAAGTGGTTAACTCTGTATGTGTGTTGTGGTTTTATTTGCTGTTGTCTTTAATTGCTGCATCAAGTGGTTAACTCTGTATGTGTGTTGTGGTTTTATTGCTGTTGTCTTTAATTGCTGCATCAAGTGGTTAACTCTGTATGTGTGTTTGGGTTTTATTTGCTGTTGTCTTTAATTGCTGCATCAAGTGGTTAACTCTGTATGTGTGTTGTGGTTTTATTTGCTGTTGTCTTTAATTGCTGCATCAAGTGGTTAACTCTGTATGTGTGTTGTGGTTTTATTTGCTGTTGTCTTTAATTGCTGCATCAAGTGGTTAACTCTGTATGTGTGTTGTGGTTTTATTTGCTGTTGTCTTTAATTGCTGCATCAAGTGGTTAACTCTGTATGTGTGTTGTGGTTTTATTTGCTGTTGTCTTTAATTGCTGCATCAAGTGGTTAACTCTGTATGTGTGTTGTGGTTTATTTGCTGTTGTCTTTAATTGCTGCATCAAGTGGTTAACTCTGTATGTGTGTTTGTGGTTTTATTTGCTGTTGTCTTTAATTGCTGCATCAAGTGGTTAACTCTGTATGTGTGTTGTGGTTTTATTTGCTGCTGTCTTTAATTGCTGCATCAAGTGGTTAACTCTGTATGTGTGTTGTGGTTTTATTTGCTGCTGTCTTTAATTGCTGCATCAAGTGGTTAACTCTGTATGTGTGTTGTGGTTTTATTTGCTGCTGTCTTTAATTGCTGCATCAAGTGGTTAACTCTGTATGTGTGTTGTGGTTTTATTTGCTGCTGTCTTTAATTGCTGCATCAAGTGGTTAACTCTGTATGTGTGTTGTGGTTTTATTTGCTGCTGTCTTTAATTGCTGCATCAAGTGGTTAACTCTGTATGTGTGTTGTGGTTTTATTTGCTGTTGTCTTTAATTGCTGCATCAAGTGGTTAACTCTGTATGTGTGTTGTGGTTTTATTTGCTGTTGTCTTTAATTGCTGGTATTTCTTAGTCATGAGTATTGGAATGACTGCTTGTATTTGGTACAAGTATGTTTATCATTTCCTATGTTAGTTCCAGTGATAGTTCTAAAACAGTGTGTAAATTCATGTGTGATAATGAGAATATACTAATTTAACTTTTGTATCTTCTGGACTGGTTCTTAACCCTCTTTAGTATGCACTTACCTTAGCTTAGTTACGCCGAAAAACCCATCGGCAAGGTAAGTAACTCCGTAATTTGAACATGGTTACCCAATTAAAAAATTAATTTAAAAGAGAGGAAAGGAAATAGTCAAATGAAAATAATTTTTAAAAGTCCTACGAATATATATGTTGCTATATCATAAGTTTGAAGAATATCACATGAGCCATTTACTTGGGGGGGAAAAAAAAAATCTTCAGAACTTTCTTCCGAATCATACCTGGAACCTCATCCCAGTCGAAATCTAGGTCACTCTAAGCTTCATTACCCAGCACTTTCACTAAGTCTTATGCCGTAAATCCTACAAATCACAGTATCTTCATCACTAGATCCCGTTATAGAACGGCAGAAATCAATGTTAGCGATGGCGAAAAACAGCATTTCGACCACAAAACTTTAAAAATTCGTAACTCGAGAACTACGGCACGTATCGACTCGCGGTTTTTTGCAAACGGAAGTAAATGGCCACAGGAAGAAGGAAGTCACGTTCCGCGAGACTTCCTTTTCTACAGAAATATGGCGGCGCCCATTTGTTGCCACGTGTTTACCGGGCACTGGCAGGCGCTCAGCGTTTTGGCTGTGTGATTTCTGGTTGGGCGCTAGCGGGCGCTCACCTGTCAAGAGGGTTAATGTAAATCTCCTTTATTACCACTTGCGATAGTTCTGCGACACTGTACAAAAAGTCGGGTATGTTGTTGAGATAACACTTTCTTCACTTTACACATATTTGTGGACTTTTGGGTGAATAGATATCTCCCACATCCGCACTAACACCTGTGCTACTTCTGTGTGTCTGAATGTCAAACACAGTGCTGTCAGATACGACTGATTTCATGTTGTCCCCTCCTGTTGTGTCCTGCAGGTGGCAGCCTGGGTCCTGGTTGTGTTCTTCTTGACCTACACCAAGATCTCCATCGCCTCCATCCTGCGAGAGGAAGGGAAACGGGCGCTGCTGTGGTGTGGGGCTTTCACCCAGGTCGGCTCCCTGATCGGGGCTGTGGTCACTTTTGTCCTGGTCAGCGTGTACGGCCTGTTCCAGCAGGCCAACCTGTGCGCTTGATCACGGAAGTTCGATGTCGGTCGGTACACCCTGCAAACACAGGGATGAGGAAAGGCGTTTAGTTTTCCGAGCTCATGGTGAAAGTTCGTGGCCAAAGCTAAACCCTTGTGGCGGAAGTTTGATCAGTGCACTGCGGCTCAGCAGAGAACTTGAAACATGTACATGACCCGTGGAAGTTTCACTGTTATTGCAGACCGATCAGGAAAAGAAATTTCAATGTGTGTGTGTGTGCACGCATGCAAGAATGAGATAGATAGTAAACAAAAATCTGGGAAAAATACCCCCAAGAGGTAGTCTCTGCCTGTGGTACAGTCAAGGATCCATGTGTGAACAAAACTGGCTTGGTTTGGTTGGGGAGAAGGGGAGCTGGTCAACAGTGCTCCCTTCACCACCCAGGCTAATTCATGGCAAAGGTTGTAAGTCTAACTGAAGTTCTGATTGCATATCATTACCAGCTAGCACTTTCATCATCTTTGTAAATAGATAGACACAGACACATACACATGTGCAGATCACATGTACTACATAAATTCATGCATGTACGCATGTGCCAATATAAGTACATGTAAAAATGCATGCATTTGTAGGAAAATGTGCATTCACGCACATGCACACACACACACAAACATATATATATATACATAAACATACACACAAATAAACGCACACACACACACACACACACACACACACACACACACACACACACATACATACACACACACACACACACACACACACACACACACACACACACACACACACACTCGCGCACACACACACACACACACACACACACACACACACACTCGCGCGCACACACACACACACACACACACACACACACACACACACACACACACACACACACATATACATACACGCACACACACACACACACACACACACACACACACACACACACACACATACATACACACGCACACACACCACACACACACACACACACACACACATATAACAAACCTGCCATGACCTTGCTGATAATCAAATACCTGACGTCCATTTTTCAATTTTCGGCTATGATAATCGACTAGAAAATTGTGCATATCAGTTTATTTTTTATCTTTTTGTTTTATTGTTGTTTTCAAAGCTAATCTTGTGGTTTCCATTTACACATCACAGCACATTATCACACTTCCATTGTGTTGTCTAGGCATACTGTAACAAGCACACTGCCAGAATGTTGGCAGCAATCCAATAGCAAGGAACAAAAGGCATGTGTTCATTAGTTTAACGTTCAATTAAACACTGACAGATTTCAATTTGAATGCAGGCAGACAATTAATGATAGGGAGAATCAAAGACTGTTTTGATGTTAAATTGTTTTGTATTCATAGTATGAAAATCAGTTGCTTTTTTTTTTTTTTGAAGGCCATAAGTGTGAAGAATGATAATATGTGTAGATAGGTTTGCTTTGGGAATGCCTCTAATATTTATTTTACGATACTGGAGAATGTCATTCAGAAGAATACAACCTCAACTTATCTGGGACATTGCAGGAAACGGCTCGTACAAATTTGAGAACATGCAGGAAACATCACTTACTCATATTTGGGAAAGTTTTTTCTGAATTTGCTGCATGCTTGAGTGTTGTGTTTTTGGTTGAACTGGTCGATGTTAAGTTTTCACTCTTTTTGTTTGCTTTTGTATTATTCATTGGTCTGTGCAGATTTGAGATTTTACTGACTTGACCTTATGACAGTTATGTAGAGCAGTTTATTGCGTTTTATTTGTTTATTTGACTATTTAGTATTTATTATCTGTTTATTTGTATATCGCATGATGTAGCACATGTGGTGTAACTATTATGGGATATCGCATAATGTAGCACATGTTGTGTAACTATTATGGGATATCGCATGATGTAGCACATGTGGTGTAACTATTATGGGATATCGCATAATGTAGCACATGTTGTGTAACTATTATGGGATATCGCATGATGTAGCACATGTGGTTAAACTATTATGGGATATCGCATGATGTAGCACATGTGGTTAAAGTATTATGGGATATCGCATGATGTAGCACATGTTGGGAAACTATTATGGGATATCGCATGATGTAGCACATGTTGGGAAACTATTATGGGATATCGCATGATGTAGCTTATGTTGTGTAACTATTATGGGATATGGCATGATGTAACACATGTGGTGTAACCTTTATGGGATACACCATGACACATGCTTGCTGAGCATCGATGGAGATTTTAAACCCTGCATGCAAGCCAACAGATTTTACGCATGAATCCATTTCAATATCCAATATACTTGCAGGCACTTGGACATAGTAAATGTGCACATACACATACACACACATACACACACACACACACTCACACACACACACACACACTTTGTTGTGTGTGCATGTGCAAATCAGGGTCACTCAACGTACTACTGGTGGTATTATGTGAAACACTTTTTAGAATCATTTTGAAGAAAAACAAGAGGTGTGAACATTCCATGAAAATGTGTTGTGGTGTTTATTTCAGAACACGTTTGTCCGGTTCTCATTGTTTTTACGTTTCCAGCGGAAATGGAACAATTTGTTCATCATAGAGATGAAATGTTCTATATAATCAGTCTATCTTTTTGTCTGCTTTTGCTGATTTCGGCCTGTGGTGTTTCGACGAGTATGATTTTGCACATGACAGTTTTATGTACATATTTCTGAAATATTGTGAAAAGGGAAGTAAGGACATGCCATGATGGAGGCCGGATAGCTCAGTTGGTAGGGCGCCGGACTCGTGATCCTGGGGTTGCGGGTTCGAATTTCGGTATAGGGGGATTTTTCCCTCGGAGTTAACATTGGTTCTGACTCCATTCCCCATATAGTCCTTCGAATGAGACTATAAACCGAGGTTCCGTGTGTGAACGCACGCATAACATCTTGCACACACGTAAAATCCCATCACCAACTTTCGGAAGAGAAAAAAGGCCAATTTGGCCTTGGTATGGAAACACATGACACAAGCATGCCCCCCCCCAAAGAGGGAAATGGCGCCTTAATGGCGGGATAAAAAAGGGTCAACACAAAAAACTCCACTGCCTGGCATACAGGGAGTGCCCGCGGAGTATCACCGCGTAGCAGAAAGAAAAAAGAAAAAACATGCCGGGTTTGAAATCTAAGGTGATTGCAATGCACTGGGGGATTCCATTGATGTAAACAAGTTTTTGTTGAGGGGGGCAGAATTCTCTTTGCTTTGTTCACTCCCATTTTTCAGCCAGATTGTCAAGGTGATATGTGGTTGATTTTTGCATTCTTTCAGCGTGTGTCGAAAGTTTTTTTAAAACTCATGCGTTATTTACCCATGTTCATGTTTTTCATGATCTCAGCAGTATGATGATGATGTGCGATTGACACGGGCAGTTTCATCAGAAAAAAATATCATTTCGGGAAAATAAAGGGAAAATAATGGATTTGTTGTTGTTGTTGTTTTGTTGTTTTTTGTTGATTTGTTTTTGGGTTTTTTGTTTTTTTTCTGCCCTGGAGTCATTTTTTAGAAAAAAATTCAAATTATTTGTGTACCAACCGTTGGGGGCCAACATGTACACATACCGCAGGCATTTAAAGGTTTTCACAGCGTTGAAGACAGTAAGCGGTAAACCCAGTGCCCACAGCAATTGTTTTTGACTGTGTTAGTACAGACACATTTACATTTCATTAATTAGGCAAATATCCATGTGTCTGGGGAAAGCTTTCGCCCACCCGTGGCATGAAGACCACAGGAAAAAAGAGGGGAGTGTGAAGATCTCGAATGACGCACGCACTGCATCACAATAAACGTCGGAAAGCCAAGGCCAGGATTTAAACACATGCCAAGGACACCCTGTTGGTTCGGATGGGAATTTGCACAGGCCCTCGATGCCAAGGCCCCTGAAACTAACCTCCCACGACAAAGAAACTAAAGATTGGGAAAAACTGGTTTAAAAAAAAATCGCCCAAAGACTCGATGCCTGATAGGGAAAAGCCCCCCGGGAACACAAACTAGCCAATATGGGGGACATTGTGTTGCCACTGTAAGACGCCTATGGATAAAACTACCCAAGAAAAAAACCCCCTCCAAAGAAATCCAGACGCCAAGAAAGAGGACAAGATCAGAGCCAAAAGAAAAACCCTCAAAACAAATAAAGACCCCCCTGCCAGCAAAAAACAAGGTTGGAAAACTGGGGAAGACCTGAAAGAAAACCCAGCCCCCTCGCAAAGCGGAATCTGCGAGGAAAGAAGAGCAAAAAGAAGAAGACACAAGACGCTTCTTCAAAACCCCCTTCCATTTTCCCAAAAAACACTGTTTGAGCACCAAAAATCGGGGCCCAAAGTGTGGAAAAAGGGAGTTTTAAGCGCATCTGAGGAAAAACAACTCGACTCAAAGAGCAAAGCACCACCACATTAAAAGATCGGGTGTGGAAACCAACCCTGGGAAAACATTAAATGGAACCCCAAACGTTGGGGGAAATCAAGAAGGGGGTCACAAACCAGAGCCAAATCATCACCGGGGCCAAACGGAATACCTTACCAGCTTTCAAGAATTCCCCAAGGTGCTGGAGTGGCCCCACGGGCTGCTGCGATCGGGTTGGAGAAACCGAAGATCAGGGGCCAGTGGATAGGCAGAGGTGGTACACCCCCCAAAAGCAAAAACTCAAGTACACAGCCTTCAGGCCAATTCATACGAACGTCAAAGGAAAAAATCTTTTTCCGTCATGGCGCAAGGCTGACCAAGTCCCTGATGGAAAAAAGTATTTGGGAGTGTCAGTCCAAAAGGTGGCATCCCAGGGTGGCGGGTGTGTAGAACACCCCACAATGATCTGGACCAACCCAAAAAAGAAAAAAACGAAAAAGAGAACCGGGACGTAGTGTGGCTTATCTGGCAAACGCATAGGACTGTGCCCATGGTGATGGGCTTTGAGAACCATGTGCCAAAGAACATCCAGACTGCCAAAAAGTATTTTCAATGGCTTCTCAATGCGGTTCTCTACCAAGGGAGTACACAAATGTGGATCAATTTGGAATGGGCATTGCAAGGGGTGTGCAAATTTTCCCCATCTGTTTGTGCGGGAAAGGACTATCTTGAAACAGCAACAAACAACGCGAGACAAACAGACCTTGGCGTGGGTACAAATGCCTCCTCTCAAGGGTCAGGAGACACTACGTGATTTCATCCAAAAGACGAGACACCGTGCTGGAGAGGCGGGGCGACAAGTTCCTCACCCGAAAGAAATTCAAAACCCAAAAAAAATCACGGAGTCTCTCATGAGGAAAAAAAAAGTGGCCCAATCTGTGGCTTCAGTTTGCCAACCAGGCCATTCCAAAAAGTCACAGAAAACCAGTCAAGACCTTGGAAGATGGTATGAATCCTGAAAGACACACAAAACAAAAAAAACCAGCAGATGGCGGAAAAAGCTTGGGAACCATTGCCAGGTGGGGGTCCCGGCAAATACAAGGTTGGTGTCTCGTTTTGCTGATACCAAAACCCTATGGCCCCTGATGAATTTTCGACATCTGACCAGCACAGTGGGGCAATGGAACCCAAAAACACAAATTCACAAGGAAATGGCTTTGGTGTCCCACCCCCGTCTGACTGACATCCGCTGTACTGTCGCCCAAACAAAACTCAAACTACACGAAAACCATCCGGAGGAAAACAAAGCGGGAAATCAACTTCAAAGCATGCGGGGACTCGGAGACAAGGTGGTAGAAGCAATCAAGCCCCATGAAGACAGGGAGAAAATGGAAAGTTTCAAGGGCATGGGTTTTTCAAAAAAAATTTCCCCAAAATCAGGAAAAAAAAAAGGGCACACACAGAAACAACAAAGACGGGGGTGACCAAAAGAATGGTGGCAAAGGCCAAAAAGGGAAAACCAAAAGAGAATGAGATTTAGGAAGAGAAAAGAAGAAACCAAAAAGACTCCAAAAAGCAGTCCAGCAGAGCCCGCAAGGGGAATGGACAACTGGGGGAATGCACTCCAAAAAAGTTAACTTGGAATGACATTTTGGGACATGGCCCTCTCAGGATCGCTTCATTTCAAAAACTGATATGCCTTTTGCCCTCAAAGCAAACCTGGTGAAGGGGGGAAAACAAACGACCCCCGCATGCCCCCTCTGCCATAAAAAAAACAGTGGAGCATGTTTAACTCATGTAAATACCCGGCTCAAGGAAGGTACCATGGGGGCACAACCCCGTGCTCAAAAAATTTTACAAGTGTCTGGGGTAGTACCAACCCCACAAAAGGGGGAATCAGGACCCAAAAGACCCCCCCAACATTTTCACCCAGGGGCAGCAAAAACATGGCCAAGAACAAAAGTGCCCCCGAAACAATGCAGGGAGGTCTGCTGGATGGGGAAAGACTGGGGTGCACTGCAGACCTCCCAAAAAGAAGAAACCCCAAAATCATCACAAATGGCATGAGACCAAAAAGTAGTCCAAATCTAAGCCAACCCAAACAGTGACTACGAGCTCATGGGGCCATTGAGAACAGAATGGGGCAGCTCAACTCAAACTGAAAAGTATCTATCTGGCAAACAGCCTGAGGAAAAGGGGTATCGTCAAAGTCCTCACTGCGAAATTGGGGCTAGGGGGTTTGTAGGAATTCTGCATACAGCCCATAAACACTTCCCTTGCAGGGAAAAAAAAAACCAGAGCCCTGAAAGCAATGGCGAAGCGGCAGAGAGGTTCAAGCTGGGTTGGTCAAGGAGGAACAAAAGTGAACTTCATAAGGGTTAATTTCCCCACAAATATCAGGTGTCCCTGTGGCTCAGTGGTTAAAGCGCGAGTCATTAAGTAGAAAATGAGCATGTCCAGAGGGTCATGGGTTCGAATCCCAGCCATGGCTCGTCCCAAGATGGGGGAAAAAAAAAGGGGCAGCAGAGGGACATCCGGAGTCATGAACGGGTGTGGCCCAACCCCCTAGAGTGTCAGGAGATAAGGGCCGAAACACTTGCTTGAAGGGGGTTCTCTTCTGAGGACTCTCTGCTGCCACGCTCTCCACGAGTTTCTTTCTACTAGGCAATAAGCTTTTAACCCAGTTGAAATAAAAAGCTTTATATTCTAAAGTGGCTTATTTATGGATCACCTAGATAGTTTTTTTTAAACATCAGGAATCTTGCCTTGTATTCCAGAGCAGTTAGATTGTTGTTTTGAAATTGGAATCTCACTTCATATTCCAAAGCAACCAGATTGTTTCTTTAAAATCAGGAATCTGACTTTTTTTTATATTCAAAAGCTCCTAGATTGTTTCTTTGAAATCAGGAATCTGACTTTTTTTTAATATTCAAAAGCTCCTAGATTGTTTCTTTGAAATCAGGAATCTGACTTTTTTTGATATTCAAAAACTCCTAGATTGTTTCTTTGAAATCATGAATCTCACTTTATATTCCAAAGCACCATGATTATTTCTTTAAAATCAGGAATCTCGCAGTATATTCCAAAACACCATGATTATTTCTTTAAAATCAGGAACCTCGAGGTATATTCCAAAGCGCTTGCAGGCATGACCATTTCATATCGAGGAGTCATTACTGGGTGCATAGTGGAAGATCATTCTAGGGTAGGCAGATGCTCAGCCAGGAACAGCTGTTTGTGTATAAATTACATGATTTACATGTTCCAAATCCACCAGCTGCAGCTCAAAGGTGGACCCAAAAAATCTTGTTTTATTTGTGGGCCAAATGACAAGGAGTTAGAAATCTGACATCCAAAAACAGTGTGTTTCTGAATGCAGCATAAAAGTGTGTGTGTGTGTGTGTGTGTGTGTGTGTGTGTGTGTGTGTGTGTGTGTGTGTGTGTGTAGGTAATATATGGACGGACATTCTTGTTCAAGTATATGTGTGTTGAAAAATACACAGGTGAATCAAATGAGAGAGTGTAGAAGAAGAACGGAGAGTGATTTTTTTTTGGAAAGAATATTTAAAACATTTTGAGGACGGAGAATTTTACTTGTTTAGTATACCCGACAATTTGAATGCTTCAGTGAAAGAGTGCAGTCATCTATTGGATTTTATTGTAGATGGTTGCTTTGCTGAAAGTGAATTTTGTATGTTTTCATTGCCTGTTTTGGCAGGGTTTTTTTTTCTTCTCATCCTTATTGAATGATTGAAATGTGTGGTTCTGGCTGAAGTATGTTGGATTAGAAATAAACAGAATATTTTTTTTTGATTTTTACATTTATTGTGTATGTTACTGTCAACTGAAGAGGGACGTGAGAGTGACACAAACAGTTAAGTCACAAGACATTCAGTTTCATCATAGCTGTGTCGCAGCGAACAGACTTGACCATATTCGTGTGGCATGTAAAACGCTCTTATTTACTGTGTGTAACCCTCATAGTCCCATCTTTGATGGAATACCAGCATCCCCCCCCCCCCCCCCCCCCCCCCCCCCAGCCCCACACTCCACTCCTAATTCCTTGTGGGGATGTTAGGGGCGCATTTAGATCAAACAGCTTACCCTGCCTCTGCAAGTTCTGTGCCATTAACTTTCTCTTTTCTGTCCTTTCCATTTCTGTTTTTCTTTACTGTCTTCTACTGTTTCCTGCCTTTGTGCATTGTTCTCCTGTCTTTGTTCTGGAAGCTCACTCTTTGTTCTGGTCACACTTTACAATATGCCAGTGTTCTTATAATCAGGCATCTAGGTACATGTCTATAGTTCAGTTCCCCTGACGTAGTTTTCGTTGTGTGTTTCCTTTTTCAGAGTGTAATCTTTCTGTGTATGAGTTTGACAGCCCTAAAAAGGACCTGTATATTTGTCTGGGTTATGATGATAAAAATGATACAAAATACACATTATAACCTCCCAAAAACAAGTTATAAGAAACTTGAAAGATGACCTAAAAACAGATCACACACACACACACACACACACACACACACACACACACACACACACACACACACACACACACACGTACACACTACATACTACACACACACACACACACACACACACACACACACACACACTTTACATACTACACACACACACACACACACACACACACACACACACACACACACACACACACACTACACACACACACACACACACACACACACACACACCACACACACGTATATATATCAGAGCATACTACATTACCGAGATACGACACTTGGGGGTTTTCCGTAAGACCGCGGACTAGGTTACGGCCCTTAGTCAGCACGTGTAAACTCAGCTCCAACATAGCGACGCGCAAGAAGCAAGGAGGCGAAGCCTGCAGCGCTATCGGTTGTTCAAACGCTCGCAACAAAATCGATTGTGAAGGGCTGGCATTTTTTCGTTTTCCAAAGGATGAAGAAAGGCATGTACAAACTTTATTGCATTTTATTAATTATTGGCAGAGTAAACCACGTAAGCAATACCGTATACGGTGTGGGACTATGCATCTGGTGCAACTTGAGTCTAGTCTAGATCAAGTTTATAGTATGACTATGAAGCCACATGGGCAGATTTTTAACAGTTTTTATATATATATGTAAGGAAAGAGCAATGCGCATACCTTGTTTCTTCTAGAAATCATTAAGCCTACTGGCTTATTTACAGTCCCGTTAGCTAAACAACTAGGCAGCGGGGGAAAACCAGACCACGCATACCGTGCCCTCACATGGCCAGTGATGTTTATGTTGATAATGACAGTGCCGACACACGTGTTTCATCACCGAATCTCTCTGTCTCTCTCTCTGTCTCTCTCTCTGTCTCTCTCTCTGTCTCTCTCTCTTCTCTGTCTCTCTCTCTCTCTCTCTCTCTCTCTGCGTGCAGTTGCATGGCTTGTGTGTGTACAACCTTGAGTTAATCTGACAATAAATTGGTTTCAGTCAGTGTGTGTGTGTGTGTGTGTGTGTGTGTGTGAGAGAGAGAGAGAGAGAGAGAGAGAGAGAGAGAGAGAGAGAGAGAGAGAGAGAGGAGAGAGAGAAAACCATTACTAACCCCCCTCCACCCCCAGCATACTCGTGTGTAAACCTACACGTATCAATGACCGTTTCATGTCTAGGCCTATCTCGTCGCAATGTCTATTTTTGAGGTTGATGTGTGTATTTGAAATTGTGTGCTTCTTCTTTGCTCGTATTTTAAAGAAGACATTTTTTGCAAATTTTTGCAGACTGTTTGGAAAATGCAACCAGTTTTGTTTTAATCCATCTTGTATTGATGGCAGAACTTTTTTCTATGTTTTGTGGGATGAGACGGACTGCATTACCCCCCCCCACCCCCCACCTCCACCCCTTTCATTATGCCATTGTTGGACGTTGTTATAAACTGACACAACACAATTAAAGTTTGATTTGGAGACAAATAAATGGTCTTTTTTTAAAATTTAGAACAAGCCACAAACTCTCTCTCTCTCTCTCCCCACCCCACCTTCACCCATCTTACCACAGTCATGCACACACACACACACACACACACACACACACACACACACACACTATACATACATAAAAATACATGCGTATGCATGCACACATGCAGTGCACACACGCACCTACATGCACACGCACACAAACACAAGGAGGGCCAAAAAATGTGTAGAGGCATTTGAATCTGTCGTCACAAACTGCTGAAGCAGTTCAAGGTAAAGTTATGACAACAAATGCGGCCCGACGGGCGTCGTTGTTTTCATCACGGCAACGTTTTCACATAGCAGCCGCGAGCCTGCAGCCCGCGCCGACTAAGGGAGATAATCGACTGAACGGACTTGTAGGCTGTAAGAGGCAGTGTCGTATCTCGGTAATGTAGTATGCTCTGTATATATTAAAAGACAACTAAATCAACATGAAGACCATCAATTTGCTCATCTTACAGAAATCAGAAAGGAAGCAGTTACTGACTCTTGAGTTTAAGAATGACCAAGAGCAGTTTTTGATCAAGCAAATATTGGTCTTTTTTTTTACAACACCAATACTGCACAGACGCCTTCAGAATTAAGTAGGCAAGGCATTTCAGTTTAAGAATGAAGCTCTGTGCCCAAAGAAATAATCAGAGGAGAACGTAGTTATCTCTCTCCCCCACTGCGTCATTGTATGTTTTATTTTTGTGTAGATATGTGCATTCATCCATCCATCTTTCTCTAAGCTACTTTTACTATGTTTTCTTTTTAATTAAGTTTTAACATATCTTGTGTAGATACAGATAAAACAGATGAACGTGCTTGTTATGGAAAAATAATAAGAATATGACCATTGCTGGTGCAGCTGCAGCACTTGTTGCAATGAGAAAATACAGTTCATTTACATGAACATCACTGGTGCAGTACTTTCTATAAATTCAGGATAAATAGTTGCATAGGCAAAACAAACTAGTTTGTGCCTCTGTCACCATTAATCATGCAGTGTTAACATAATACAAAGGAGTGGAAACTAGCTGTCCATTCTTAGATTGGTGTGTGTGTGTGTGTATTTTGACACGAGTGACCTATGGTCTTTCAACTTGATGACAGCCCTATTAGTTCCCCTATGCTCCCGAACTGGACTTTTCATGGCAGTGACACAGAAACTCTCAAAAACAAACGACAAAAAGAATGGTTTGACGAGGTCCTAATTTTATTTACTATTTCTTCTTTTTTTTTTACCGTCCCTGTTGATACCTCATAGTGGCATCAGCCCCACACCACTTATTCAGCCACTTCACGCACAGCCTCACCCAGGTTCTTCCTGTTACAGCCCCAGCTTTTGGCAGTCAACAGGGAGCAAGTAGTAACAATTGTCCATGAGACAAATCATCAGATGAAACATCTCACCGCTGCTGAGCCACTTCAGTCTTCTGTGGTGCTTGTTCTGATCCAACATACTCAGGGCTTGCTACATCCCTACTGACAAGCATACTTGCATGGTTGCAGAGCTAGCATGAGTGAGCAACCTGACGCGCACCACTACATTCATCCTGCAACAGCGCCCTTAAAGTACTATAGCTCGTTGTACTTAATATCTGATCTTCAATGTCTGAACATTCTGTTGATTAGTACATTGGTAAATGCATGGACAGCCCTGTGTTAAAAGCTGTCAATTCAGCAGTGCTCACAGTGACACTGGGTCAAGTGCACGCCGAGGCAAATGTGAATTCGCCACCCAGCAGAATTCACACTTCGCACAACTACCTTGACAGAGCGGTAGTACTGTAGGTTTTGCCTGGAAATTCACTACATCAACCTCAGCAGAGAGCTGTGGTCTACTTGTGGTTCTGCTTGGCTCTTACCCCGAGGTATTGAGTGTCCTAAGGGCTCAAGCAGGAAGACTAGAACCATACAATTGTTTCATCCACTTTATGGACTGATCTCTGAGAATTTGCCAAATTTCCTGCCAGCATAGCAAATGTCCTTGAACATGGTTAATGAGAACACTGTCTTGTAGTCTTAGGACAAATGAAATGCTATATTATCAGCTCCTCCTCCTCCTCCTCATTGATCATAATTTGAAAAGAAATTCTGAGGTTTTGTGTCTTGTTTTCATAATGACCTTTGTTAACAAATTCCTCTTAAAACAAATGAAACGCCATATCATCAACTCACCATTCTCATAATTTGAAAAGAGATTCTGTGTAGTTTTGGGTCTTGTTTTCATGACCTTTGTAAATAAAATTCCTCTTCACATCCATGCAAATGTTTAGCTCACAGCGAGTTCATGGAGACTGTCATGTAAATAGAAATAGTGATGCCCACCAGAGGGGACTAACACTCATGCTGCCTCCAAGATTTTCATCGACAGGGGATTTATTTGGTGGTGTCCTGTGTACATTGGATTAGAGCAGACACCACTGATCACAGCCAAGATAACTTGTCTGTGGTGCAGTGTGTCACCTAGAAGGGAGCCTCCTGGTGACCTGATGCCTGTGGGCTGCTGATTCTAGGACTCTAGCATTATGAGCCAGAGTGCGGCTGCCCCAGGGACTCAGGTAAGTATGGCATGGGGTTAAACTGTTGTAAATGAAGCAGAGAAAAAAAAAATGTACACTTCAAGATTTGCAGGTCCTGACAGACGGAAGAAGTAAAGAGTGTACATGCACATAACCCCATTGATGAATCATTTGCAAAGGAACATTGCGTCACCACATTCTAATTTTAGGCATTGCAGGATGTTTTCATAATGAATTCATTAGAGATAGGGAATCAGGTCCATGGTCTACACATTATTTGAGGTTAAGAAAAGGATCAATTGATGAGACTTAATGCTCAGGATTATTTGGAACCCCATTTTGCACTCAACATGGAGTTTGCCACTCCTGGACAGGAAGGCTGCCAGATCAGCATGGCTGTTGGTGTACAGGCAGGCTGTTCCACCCTAAAGCTGTTCTGTGGAAAAAGCTCCTTTGCCTGTCACTAGAATGTCATAGAACAACAGACAGGGCTGTCCTGTGCTGCGACGACAAGTGGTGAGATGCTGTGCGCTAAGAGATGTCATTATTTGGTGGAAGTTGTAGAGCGCAGAGGGTTTGCTCTTCTCCTTGTAGCCAGGGTTGGTCAGTTAAGTGTCTGCAGCATCTCTTCTGCACTGGATGTTTTACAAAATCAGTGACGGACACAGCAAGCTGGTTGATGCTGAAGACACATTGAGAGAACTTAAATCATGAGAGCACTTATACAGTGCCTATCCTTGGTAAGAGACTGAGCTCTAGGCACTCTATGGCTTACACTCTATAGTTTACACTCTCATTAATACAGCAGGCTGCCTGCCTGGGTAGAGCCAAATGAAGAATTGCCTGCTGGTGCTGCATTTTTATTTCTGGTGTTCTTTGGTCGAATATTAGTCACTCATTTTTTTTCCTCATTATTTGGAATGTTTTTCACAGGAAATGCATGCCATTTGTGTATGCGTCATCTAAAGCAACAGCCAAACTATTTTCTTCAAAAAGATGTCGGTTCTACTGGTGAGTCTTGGGTGTAAAGGAAAAATACAGTAGATCCCAGAACATGCTCTGGGGAAGGTTTGAAGCTCAGAAGTATATTGCTTTCTTTTCTGTGCTCCATCCTGACTATGGCACTTCTATCCATTAAAACAAATACAAAAATTCTAAATCCAAACCCAATCCACCTTTACCATAAAGGAAACAGTCTGCTGTTTCGCTTTCTCCACTGTGTCTGAGGTCGCGAGAAATTACGAGAAAAGGGATTTCAACCGAAGATTTGAAACTGCCAACATAAAGACAGGAAGGATAAAGAAAAAAAAATGCAAAACGCAATAGACAGTAAAGCACATCGCCTAAGTAAAATCAATTCAATCAAATTTACTCACTAAAAGTTTGTTTGACTGACTATAATTAAAAAAAAAAAAAAAGGAACGGAAATGAAAGAGCACTTTCGATTTCCCGTACAAGGTACTCCACGTAAACTGCGAGACAAAACGTGATTTGGACCGCCAATTTTAAACCAAATAACAACGATCGGCACAACTTTTACTGATCCATCATCAAGTATCACACGTCCGTGCTCTTTTGTCAATGTCAAAATGGATGCAGAGACAGAGGTACGTAAAATTGATATTGCCTTTAATCTGATTTTTACTGATCAGCGTGGCTCGAGACAATTTTACAGGATGATCATGATCATGATGGATTGGTGGAACGAACCATCGCCACCACTGACTGATCAATTACACCATCAAGATCAAGGCAGCACTTGATGAATGAACATGCCGTCTTTCACAGTCCATGGTCTTGGTACTGTGGTGACCAAGAATACGCTCTGCAGCCGAAAATATTTGATGTAGGCCTATGCAAGCTAAACTCCAAATTTCAAATAAATCGTTCAGCATACTAGTGATTCATATACGTCTCTTAATCAATGACTCATCTTCATCCTTACAGATAAGATGGCTCCAGTCATCATGCTGCTGCCATATGATATACTGCAGGCCAAGCTGCTGTCAGCGGCTTGATCTTTGGGTCAATGCTAGTTGCTACAGCCCATTTACCACAAGCTGCATGCCTGCTCCACATGGAGCTTGCTACTTTACAAAGCGTAATGGTGATGACTGAAGTTCTTCTTCTTCCTAAAATACTGGTTCACTCAAAAACGAGTAGGTCACCAGCGCGCATGTTAAAAAGTAAAAATAAATAAAATAAGTTCCGGTCTGATTGGCTGTTGGAATAAGACTCCAGACTTTGACTGGCCAGGACTTTGTCATAACTATGCTCATGCACCAACCATGTGTCATAATTATGCTCGTGCACCACGCATGCTAAGTAAGGGTGGTACTGTGCCATAAACACAAAACGTGAACTTAACAAGTCAAGCAAACACTTGGCCTGTGGTACACACTAATACAGGGCAAATTACTGTGCTGCTTTATTGGTTGTATGTGAAGAAAGTCATGAACAGGAAAAAAAAAGACCTGAAACATCAGCAGGCTGCTACTTTTGCTTAAATTCCAATTTATACCTCAAAGGACTAGCTCAGTAGCTGGTCCTGGCACACCCTGACATGGAACTTAGTCCTAAGATTAAAGAAAAAAACCCTTTTATGTCAATTAAGATTTGTTGATGATGGCATGCGCTGCAGGCTTGTGGTGCTTGCCTGAGAGGAAGAAAAATAGGAAGTAGACCTATTAATGACAAAGTACAATGTGTGATTGCTACCTACACAATTTTATTTCTAGAAGTAGTACACAACTTTTCACAGCGAAACAGAACCCTGCCATGGTTCCAATCTGAGAAAAGCCAAGAGTGTGGTGGGACAATGGGGGTTTGGAGTGAAAATGCAAAGGGGTGGAGGAGCAATACGTCTGCACTTAGGCTGACTACTTGGTCACTGACAGTCAAACTCTGGATGCCCAATGGAGAAATTAAGAGAGCATGTCCGCTTGTCTGCCAAGCGGTTTACAAGTCTCAGGCAATCAGATGGGTGGATATTTGGAGCCCTGATTCACCTGTCTGAAATTCGACTGTGTTGTTCAGACTTCCAGTCCTTCCATTTGTGCTAGTAGCATGCTTAATACTGATTGGGACCAGCCAGGGCAGAAAAATGATACAAATAAATAGCTCAGGTGGGATTTGAACCTGTGACTTCCCAGCCTGACATTCTGTGACACTAATCCTGCATTATGGTGGCTACCAGAATATTTTCATTGTATTTTCACTTTTGGATAACATTACATAACGTCATGTTTCTTGGTCTTATTTCTGACCTACGTGTGTATGTCTTTCCCACACAATCTGCACACACACAGACACACTTGCATATATATGTGTACACACTGATGGGCACATGTATACATACACAACAGACACACTGTCACATACACACACACACACACACACACACACACACACATGTATACACACACACACACACACACACACACACACACACACACACACCACACACACACACACACACACGCACGCGCGCACACACACACACACACACACACACACACACACACACACACACACACACCCCACACACACCCCACACACACACACCACACCCACAGCAGATACATACACATACACACACACACACACACACACCACACACACACCACACCCACAGCAGATACATACACATACACACACACACACTAATAGACAGATACAGGGATTCATCTGAGGGTTAGGAAATGGGCACTGGACCAGTTTTTCTCGACAGTGACCAAAACATTTCCAGTCAAAGCAATCCCTTCTAATGAATTTTTGCAGAGCTGGAGACAGCTGTCAATATTGATGTTGAAGTTGTACCCACTAGTCTACTATGAAGGACTAACATTGTTTCAACGTTAAACCAACATGTACTATGCAGTTTATTCACAATGTTTACTTTACCTCTGTGAAAGTGCCTTCCTGTTCAAGAGTGTGACAGTTTATTCCAAACCATCCACCAGGCATGCTCCACCTGGAGCGATGGGCATAATGATGAATAATGATCCACGAAACAATAAACTAGTCATTGTCAGGACAGTGTATGATCAGTTGTTCACTGCTCTGGGCGAAGACCTATCCTGGAACCCCCACTTTATCCCCATCCCCACCTCCCAGTTTTTTCCTCCCCCACCCATCACCCCTTCCCCACTACCTTTCGTTCTTACCCAATGGAGACTCCTCCAAGGAAAAATGGAAAAGATGTGTGTGTATGTGTATGTGGATGGATAAGAGAGGAGGGAGGGAGGCACCTGTTTAGTAGGACTTGGTTTATATAATTATCCATGGTCACACACCTGGTCCAAGAGAATGGACACAAGCTGCGCACAGTTCTATTGTTAAGTCCAGTCCATGTCAACTGACCGGTTAGACCAGTGAAATGAGGTTCTGTTAAGTTTCACAAGTTAAGTGCTACAAGATGTCACTTTGGTTTGAAACAAGTGTTTTGATTTCAGTTCTGTATAACTTGCCAACAAGTCAACATTCTACTTTGATATTCAAATTTATATAACTTGTCAGCAACAGTCATCATTATTCTATTCATTTTCCTTTGGTTTTGCAATTGAAAACTGTATATCGTGGAGTAAAGTAACAAACGAGCAAAACAACAACAAAAAACGATTTTTTTCCATAAATATTTTAAAACTGTATAATTGATCACTACAATGTGCTGTTGATTATCCTCGAGCTAACAAATGCACCCTGAGTTTTCGAATTTTCAGATTAAATACTGTATAAGTATCAGCATATTTCATTGCAACTTGTGAAAACTTATTCTTGAACAAAGTGTGTCCACATAAAAATGAAAGCTAGGAAAAGTGTGACCAGTTAATTAACTATTTGAAATAACCAACCACGAAATGAAGAAAATTGCCCCAGTCTGTGGTGGTCATAAAAGAGAAGAAGACTTTTTTCTTGTACAGTTTCTGTGTTTTGATTAGGCTTTAGGAATCATTCCAGACATCCGCCTTGGCTTAAGGATGTGTCAGGCCAGTTGACTTAGACTAGAACACCAAGGCTACATCAAAATGTTGTTATGCTCTGCATAGTTATGCGGGAATTGTCTTCAGTTGTGACAAGCTCCTAGCATAACATTATCAGTCTCCAAAATCCTCCAAAGTCGGAGTGTGGCTGTCCACATGGCGGGGTAATCAAAAACGGTCACATACGTCATGTTCTCATCCCCAGCTGATGCATTTTTACCATAATGTTCAAGTACTTCGGCTGTTTGGATGATCCCTGGAGTCTTTTAGCCAGGGTACGACGACAACAACAACAACAACAACAACATTCCAGACTTTTCAGCCTGCACAGCTGATGATTCGTCTTCTAGCATGTGCTATATTTGAGGTTTTTTCTTTTTGTTTTTTCTGCAGCTGACTGAAACGAGAAACAGGGACTGCCAGTGTGCTGATTCTTCAATGACAAAATGGCTATTGTTTGATCTGGCGTCTAAAGGCACATTGTACCTCCCTTGTGAGGTTGCTGAGAATATTGAAACAAAATAAGTACAGTTACATTACGGTGGTGTTTGTTTTGTTTGTTTCCTTTTTCTTTTGAAATCCTTTCTCATCTTTTTCTGGTGGATTTCTTTCCAATGAAGTGTAGTTAGTTAGAAAAAATATCGGTGACTTCTGCTGAGAAATATGCCAAACACAAAACAGACTTTGCCAAAGAGAGGGAAAACAGAACTCTGACGCAATTTGAAAGAAAAGTAATGTCTTCTGTGTACTTTCAGCGACTGATGTCTTCTGTGTACAGTGACTGAATGTCTTCTGTGTACTTTCAGCGACTGATGTCTTCTGTGTACTTTCAGTGACTGAATGTTTTCTGTGTACTTTCATTGACTGATTGTCTTCTGTGTACTTTCAGCGGCTGATGTCTTCTGTGTACTTTCAGTGACTGAATGTCTTCTGTGTACTTTCAGCGACTGATTGTCTTCTGTGTACTTTCAGCGACTGATTGCAAGGGCTCGACAGAGAAGGGAGCTTCTCAATCAAAAAATGGGGAAGACTCCGGAAGCTGCGCCCCGCAAGCGTCGCACTCCTCTTTCAGAGGATTTGACCTCTGTCAATGCTACAGAGGAACCACAGGAGGAGAACGTGGATGGTAATTTTGCTTTATAATCATATACATTTATATGGTAGACATGAATAGGAGAATGCATGTTTGTTCTTTGTGCATGTCATACATTGGCACTGGAGATCTAGAATTCGAAACTCGAGACATTTCCAAGACAATATCAGAACTCTGTTGTATGTGTGCACTGAATCTGGTCATGAAGGTATCTTGGTGAAGGAATGAAGAAGGCTGAGATATACTTAAATAATTGTTAATTAAATTTGGCCAAACCCCACTGTAGTTTTATAATTGTACTATTCTTTATATAGAAAAACAAATGCAAGATATGTCCATTTTTGATATTTATACATGATAAAACTCAAAATATTTGTCGGCTTAAGACTGTCGTAACCCTGATTATTTATAATTGTAGTCGGTCGTATTTAATTTTAGGCATTCATCCACCAATGTGGTTTCAGATTCTCCCAAACGTCAGCGCATGCGAGAGAATGAGCAAGCCATCAAGCCTGACACACCAGCGATCCCCAGTGTGCAGTCCCGCCTCAGAGATCTGGCTTCCCAGCATGCACAGCTCTCAGACACAACATCAGGTGGTTTTCTAAAAGTTGATGAGTGTCCTTAAATCGAAAAAACGTTTGTTGGCAGATGGTTGTGGGTGTGCATTGCACATCATACCCGTTGTGAATAATAAATGCTTCAACCAAAGATACAGAGGAAACAATCTGTTCCTCCTAGTGATTGAAATATCCCAGAAATTAATTATGTAACTAACCTGTGTGTTTTAAGATTATGAAAGGAAAATTACTGTGTTTAGTAGATGATGTGTTATCTTGTATTATGGACATTTCTTAGTTAAATTTGTGTGAGGTAGATAGTTTTGCATTGTTTTTTATTTGTATGTTTTTTGTCGTTTTTTTTTTCCCCTGAGAGACTGTCATAACACAAGAGCAGGAGTAGTAATTTCCAGACTGTTGTCTTGTTGAAAGAGAATTTGCAGAGGAAGTAAAGCACACATTAGACTTTTTTTATAATTACACTGACACTGGTGGCGAAAGAGATTTTGAAAATGTAAAACTTTACATGTATTATAAAGAAAATTTGATAGGGATCACTTTTCAGCGTTACCCTTTTCATGTGACAGAAAAAATGAAGATCTGGAGATAATTATGATAACATTAATTCAGGGGTTTCAGTATTGTTTTTAGTTTTATCCTGCAACAAAACAGAAACATTGAAAATTTTTCTTCATAGCAGACATCTCCTCTGGCCCTAGTCTTTTTACAGTACTCTGTGTGCAATTGCACAGTATCTCAGTGTTTGCCTGATCACAGTAATGAACAACACATGTACAGGCTAGTAGCTGCAGGCCTGACATCATTGTGAAGAAATTAAAGCATGAAGTTTTGTCACTTTTGTACAAGAATCATGATATGTTTCTGCTTTTCTTTTGTTATAATGTCACAGACTTGACACATAATTTATTGTAGGAACCATACTGATTCAGTGGAGTGCGGCATAGTGCCCTCTTCACATCAGTCTTATATTATGAGCTCGTTATCAGTCACTGTTGGGTGCTTATCAAGATATAGCTGTCTTCGACTCCTTTTGCACATCACTTGTTCCCCTCACTGAGTATGCTACTCATGATCAAAATCGATGGCTTTGGTAAATTTCTGTCCAATCTATTTTTTATTCATTGAATCCGTATGTTTCTCCGTTTGGGGAGTCTTTCTTACAAGAACTTGTACCTTGAGTGCACTCTAGAAATACTGGGGTTGGACACATTTTAGTTGCCAGGTGGCCGCAGGCTTCTACTGCAAGAGACTGAATGGCCGTCTAAACTGAAGGCCCTTCAGCTGATTCGAACATTTGCTGTTCACGTCAATCATTTCTCCCAAAATTTCTGGGAAAATAGTGCTTTAATTGTAGTCAACTTAAGCAGACGTGCAAACCATCAGATGTCATTACACCCATCCAGACATTTCAGGAATGTACATAGGACATCAAGTCATGGATGACACAGAAAGCTTTGAAACTAAATGATGATAAAACTGTAGCTCTGATCTTTTTGTTTTTCTCTTCGCCGTCACATTCCTAGCCTTCGTCCATCACTGTTGGCTTTAGTGACATACCTAAAAGTTGTTTTATCATCACTTAGTTTAAACTAAGTGATGATAAAACTGTAGCTCTGATCTTTTGTTTTTCTCTTCGCCGTCACATTCCTAGCCTTCGTCCATCACTGTTGGCTTTAGTGACATACCACTGTTGGCTTTAGTGACATACCACTGTTGGCTTTAGTGACATACCATTCCCTGACAGTGCAGGAAACACTGGTTTCTTCATGGACTGTTCCCTGTCTGTGAAACAACAGTTACGATTATCTGTCAAATCTACTACTATGCGCCTAAGAGGATAGGCTCACTTGTCTCTTCTTGTGTTCCTCAAAGGCAAGAGTGCTGTGACTATCTTCTTTTTCTTGTTGTCCTGACTCTGCTCTTCTTTTTTTTGTGGAAGGTCCAAAACTTCTGTTCACCTAATCGTCAAGGCTCAACGCTGTCAGCTTTGTACCTGTACATTGATTAGCACCTTGTTTCTGCAGAAATCAACTGCAAAACAGCTTACATCTGTTACAATATTCTGTCAGTGTTACTGTGCATGCTTATCTCTCTGATCTAGTTATATTGTACTCAGCCTCTCACTCTCTCCGTTTTTCTGACTCAAGACTTCTTTGGCACAATCATTTCAAACGCAAACTTCATGCCTCCATTCTGTCTCTGTCTATGGTCCTTTGCTTGAAAATTCCCATTCATGTTAGGTATTCCACTTTCATTGCGTCTTTCAAATCCAGTCTTTAAACTAATCGCTTCCAACAACACTTCCAGGTCCACAGTCATTCCAAGTGATTTTAGTGTATTCTTGAGTCATTTGTGTCCATTTGTATGATAATGAATGGGGACTGTAGTTGTTTATGTATGTGTGTATGTCTTTGTAACTGCCTTGACCCATTGGTTGTGTACAGAGGTATTACAAGTAGAATAATCCCACTGGCTCCTCAAACACAGTTGTTTTAGAGATGTACCATAGCCTCTAGTCGATGTAATCTAATCATCTTATTGACCTTTTTTTAAGCTCTGTTGCTTGTCACCCTATTCATCAACTTGCTGCCAAAGTTTTCTCTACACAGGGTTCCCACAGGTTGGGAATAGTTGGGAAGGTTTGGGAAAAACAGATGGTCCTTTTTCCAGTTGTGAAAGTTTGGGAAAAATGGCATTTGGTGTCTGTGGGTTGGGAAGGTTTGGGAAAATTGAACAAGCATCTTCAAAAACTCAAATGAGCATCTTCAAAACCAAAGAGATAGAAAAACCAAACAACAAAGGCACAAACAAATAAATTCAAATTGTACGAAAATCAGTTTGCTCTACTGAGGCATGGAGTGTAACCATTTGTTGAGTCTGCTGTGAGACTGGTGAGTTTCTTCATTTCTTTTAATTCAAGCTAGTGTATAGAAAATGAAAATTAACCTGCCGTTACATGATGTGTATGAGATGTAACATGGTTAGAAAAAAACGCTGGTGTTGGGAAAGGTTGGGAATTTTGTTTCTCCAAGTGTGTATGAACCCTGCCTACAGTATAGTATGAACATGTCTAGAGCTACAATCTGATGAAAATGAGGTTTCAAAACACTGAGGGAGGGGTCAAATGGCAAATAACGGACACATACAATCTGCATTGAAGAAACTATTCCATCATCATTCTAGCAATAATACGGTGGAGTGCAAAGACTTAGCTACTTGTCCTGAATTTCTTGCTAATCAGTTGATTTAATTTTCTTTTAATTTTTAATGCTTGCTATCCATTAAAAAAACTTTTTTTTTAAAAAGGAAGAAAACTAAAGAAAAGCAGAGTTCTCATTCTTATTTCAGGTTTATAAAACCTTGGCAGGTGAATGGGGTTTTTGGCCAACCAGCTCACCTGGATAGTGAACAAATTCAAGCTTCTTCAGCCCTGAACATTTTGTGCAGATCACACATTAAGATTAGCTGAGCTCTGTTTTCCTATCATTTGCACAGCTGTAATAATAGTGCTTTAATACTGGAGTGAATGTCATTTTGGCATTAAACTTACCACATAACCGTCTTGTGCATTGTGAACAACTCAAGAAAATGGTGGGGAAAAGTGACTACATTAAACAAACTCATAGTGAGGTGCATTTGTGTGTGTGTGTGCGCGCGTGTGTGTGCAAAATGGACAAATTTTGACAAAACTCATGTTTCAGTTGAAATTGTGAGGTGCAAACAGCTACGCATCTAATTCAATTTATTGCAAGAGAAAATGCTCATTGGTACTATTAGTATTGATTACAATGATTTTTCATTTTCTAGGTGAGCAAGAGGCCTCAACCCCTGTGCCCACACCGAGGAAGAGCCTGTCATCGCCGCCACTACAGAGAGCCAGGCCAGGCCAGCAAGAGAACACCCAGCGTGGCACCATGCGTAAAAGCGTTTCGCAGACTTGGTCAACAACATCAACAACTGGGAGGATGACCTGAGCCACCCAACCATTGCGTAACTCACCTTGCCTGTTTCTCTTTCTTTTTTCTTTTTTTGGCTCCATCACAAAGGTTTATTCTTCCTTCACAAGTTCTCCAGGTTTCATTGTATCTGAATAAAGCAGCATACACATTCCTCATTTACCAGAATGATTTCAAGCAAATATTTTCAAACACGAAAATTATGTAAGCCTGTGCACTCTGGTTACGATAATTTTCTGTAGGACTTGTGAACTGAATGAGGCCGCAACATTCGGAATGCGGGGGTTATAGAGAAAATGCATAAATGATATAACCAAAAGAAATATACAATTATCTCGGGTGTTGTTTTCATAATGACAAACATATTTTCGCACTTCTTTTTTTCTCAACTATTTTTTGTCGTCCATTCGCTCATGCACAAAACTGCTCAACACAGTTCCTTGTCTGTTTTCTGTGTGCTTTATGTAGCTTTTAAAAATGAATGTTCCTAAGACCCTCTGTTGAAAAATCTGAGGGTCTTTTTGTGAAAACACAGGGTTCCTACAATCAAAATGAAAATGAGAAGAAATTCTTACTTACACTACAGGGTTCCCAAGGTTGGGAATAGTTGGTAAGGTTTGGGAAAATGGATGGTCCTTTTCCCAGTTGTGAAAGTTTGGGGAAAATGGCATTTGGTGTCTGTGGGTTGGGAAGGTTTGTGAAAATTGAACAAGCATCTTCAAAAACTCAAACAAGCATCTGCAAAAACTCAAACAAGCATCTGCAAAAACTCAAACAAGCATCTGCAAAACCAAAGAGACAGAAAACCAAACAAAAAAGGCACAAACAAATAAATTCTAATTGTCCAAAAATCGCCGACATCGTGACTGACAGTTTGCTCTACTTATGGAGTGTAGTAACCATTTGTTGTCAAGAGTTACTGTTCTTGCCAAGAAGATCGCCATTGATCAACATTTGCGCGCATTCTAGCTTTCTGTTCTTCATAACTCCTGTAGTGCATTTCGTTTGGAGACCTATCTATGCTTACAAGTATGGTTGGGAAAAACGATGCTGGGGTTGGGAAAGGTTGGGAATTTTGTTTCTCCAAGTCTGTATGAACCCTGCACTAGAATGCTACACCAACACACTTGTCCATTCTGCTACACAGCACAAAGACTGCACAGACAGGCATCAACATGAACATCCGTTGAGCTGCTTTCAAACAAAAAGCATCAGAAGCAAATAAGATTTGGTAAAAGCGCCGTTTTTGAGCCCTCCCCTCCACACGTCTCCCATGGAGAAGATTGGATGAACGGAGAATCCTCCGTGCAAAGAATGAAAGGTTGGGACATGGGGGAGGGGGCTCTAAAACAGGACTTTCTCCCTAAAATGTTGCTGCTGGTCTAGAACTTTGGTCTTCATTCTGATGCTGTCTTGTGTCATGCTTGGAATTGCTACTTTTCAGCTGTAATAGTTCACCGTCAGTGGCTTTCTACTTTTTTAAGACAGCCAGCTTCAAAACTTTGAAGAATCATCGGCACTGGTGTGCATGTGTGAGATCTGTGTCATCATATCCACCAGCACACAAAGGCACAGACTTTCGAAAGATGGCATGGGAGTTGATGTGAATAGAAGATTTTTTTTTTGTAGATCAATGGCGTAAGTGGTAGTATGAGCACTGCTGCTTATTTTTGTTGACATTTTTAACAGAATTAAACACGAAATCAACAAACATAGTGGCAGAGTCCATACTACCATCTTTGTCGATTGGTTCACCAGGAACGCTGAAGGAGAAAAATAAGTCGTTCTCTTCAATGGAATCAGAGGCTGACTCTTGCTTCCAGTCAGATTTTAGTTGCAGTCAGAAGAACTGTGCGTCCATGGGACCCTCTGTGTGAAAATCTCAGTGTCAAACTGAAAAATCTTTGCATAAAATACCCCAAGTTGTGTACTGTAAGGAACACTGGTTTTTGTGTTGTAACATAGACTTCACTGTTTACTCTTGTGTGTGTGTGGAGGGAAGGAGCAGTTAACTTCAGCAAGTTCCTGATGTGATTGTTTTCTTTTTTTTTCTTTTTTTTTGTTTTGTTTTTGTTTCGTAATGTTTTGATTTGTTTAGCTTGGCCCATATAGCAGTATAGCAGTATATCAGATCGGTATAGCATGATATATGTGCTGGTCTTCATGCAGTGGGGCCTCCTTCACTGATACTGAGGTGAATAAACAATTAGTAAAATGTTTCATAACTGTGTGCATCTCTCAGTGTTCTCCTTTCACTGCATTCCTAACACACTTCCATATTTTGGAGACTTAAAGCGACGATTGTCAGCCATGTTTATGACTTTTGACACGACAGTAACTGAGTGCTGACCCCTGACCTGTACTGTGTCACAGGAAAGAGGAAGAAAAGAAGCCAAGGTGGCAGCCCCCCAAAGCCACAGTCCCCCCAGCAGCAGCACAGATCAGTTCACCAAAGAAGACTCGAGCTCCACTTCCTCCCACAGGCTCTGCCACCCGCAGTTACAATCGGACTCCGACCAGAATGGCGTCTACGACAGCTGGCAGCCAAAGTGTCCAGAACTCTTTTGTCAGATCCTCTCCGTCAGTGAGCAGGAAGTTTTCACAGAACACCCCCGCTAGGTCGGGGAGTAGAGTTGGTTTCAACAGTTCGCCCAAGCCGTTCCAACCCTACTCTGAGAGCAAGGCCCGGGTGACCCCTGTCAGGTCACCCGCCACGTCCAGAACCAACCTCACCAGGCAACAGGATGAGGTGCAGAATGAGGCTGAAATGTCCCAGCAAGACGGTGTACCTGGCAGAATCACCCCTAAGACAGCACCGAAGCCTCCCTCCAAACCACTGTCTGCATGCCGTGGGGGACTGAACACCAAGCCCGCAGGGGCCACAAATAATATTTCTTCTATGCCCAGCTCAGGTATGGCATCTTCCTCCCCAGTATCCCGGACTCGGAAGCAAACCTGCACCCCAGCCAGGCGAGGAAACTCACCTGCCCTGGACGAGGACGATGTCGTTCGGATGAGACCCAAGGTACGCAAATCCATCGATGACGAGCCCACCGCCCATTCAGTGTCGGCTCGCATGTCAGCCTGGGAACAGATGTCTTCGGCACAAGTGGTCAGCGACATAAAGAAGGTGAAGCCGGGCAGTGCCACGCCTGTGAAGACGCCCAGTGTGTCTGTGCCAGCCGCCGGAAGGACGCCTGCGAGAACTCCCTTTAGAACTACGCCCGTCAAGAGTTCTGCCGTGACGCCCAGCAAAAGCTTCAAAGACAGCATCAAGGAACGGGCGGCGCAGGTGAACCCTGTCACAGCTGCTGAGGCGGAAGATGGCCCCTCGCCCAACAAGACGAAGAGTCTGTCCCCGAAGAAGGCGAGTTCGACCATGAAGGCTGTACAACAGCAGCTGGTGCAGCAGACGCAGAGCACCAGCATGGCTGAGCGTCTGCGCCAGGAGCGGCTGGCAGAACTGCAGTCCATCCAAGAGCGGTGGAAGAATGGCATTCTGAATGAGGAGGATCCATATGACGAGGTACTTCTTCAACACCGTAGTTTATTAACTGTCTGCTTGATACATGTACAACAGCCTAAAGAATGTTCTTGTCTGTAGCTATGCCTTTGTATGTATGAACTTGCGTATCCGGATAGGTGGAGTTCTTTTCAGCGTATTGTTTGTGTGAACATCTATCTGTAAGCTGATATTATTCATATTACTTTATTTTCTGATGTGCCAGAGCTGTTTGTGTCATCTTGTTCTCTGGGGTAAACAAATTTTTTACATTGCCTGTTTCAGACGCCCAAACCAGACTCCGTCTCAAAAAGACAAGGTGTCAGAGAACAAGCTCGCACAGGTAGGCTGACATGATTGACATATCACAAAGATTGATTTGTTTTGTTTTGTTATGGACCATATGCTAATCAGATTTTAAAGTACTGCAGTGCTTATATTGATTTTTTTGAAACATCATAAATTGATTAGTGATTCAAAGATATAGTCATTATATACCTCTTGCTGGATTTGCCGAAAAGAAACCTTTTCAATGTGACCTTACAACATGAAACTTTCTTACAGAAACTTTCTTACAGTTGATCAAAGACATTAAATCCCTCCAACAGACACATGCATGCTTACACATACACGGGTTGTTCTTAAAAAAAATGTGTGCTATTTTCTGTACCATGGAGACAAGCTTATTGGAAAAAATGAAGTTTGAGAAACATCATAAATTCATGAAATTACCTGTGTAAATCACCATTAACATTAGCTTTCTTGTTTACATGATGTAGCAACTCTCTTTGCACAGTAAAGACATATAATGAAACAATTCAAGAAGAGCTAAATAGGTTGATACACTAAACACTGAGCAGTCCAGTCCCAGACAGAAGGAAAACGAGGCCAGATGTGATGTCATACACAGCGACAGAAATCTAAATCCATATGCATAAATCGTTCCCAGGTTGTGATGTGGTTTCAACTTCAGTTTATGTAAAGAAAAGCATTCCAAAGAATTTTGATTTGTGTTTGCATAGAGCAATCAAGATTGAAACAATATGGAAATCAACAAGTGGCAACCATTACACACGTTTGATATGCAGGTACTTCATTAACTTTATGCTGTAGCTGATATTCTGTTCAGCACAAATGAATGAAGAAATACTGACAGTGGTTTCACTTTGTTCAGAAATGACTGTTGTAAAGTCGCAAACACAACCTGTCTACTGTCAGCATCTTCATGTCTTAAATCCTTTTTTCCTGTAATTTTTGTTCAAACACTCAATTTTGGGGGAGAAAAAACGAACATGGATGAAATTATTTAAATCTCGTTAATTCAGTACAAACAAGACTATGAATGAGGCAGATGATAATTATACCCCGATTTATCAAAACAAAATTATAACCTTTCAAGTGAGTGACCCTCACACCACACGTTTCAAAATCCTTATAATGTACATTATGCACAGATACACACACAACCGCATGCACACACTCATTCACCCATCCACTCACCCGAGCACACGCAAGCACCAAGTGATTGGATGAAACAAAATGTTTTGGACTGGAAAAGAATGGAACCATAATGTCTGTCCCATTTTTCTTTGGTAACAAGAAGACCAGCCAGTACTGTTTAGAAGGTCAAAGAATGCAATATTTCAAAGCAACAGTACACCATGTAATCTAATTAGTCATTTTTCGTAGGGTTACATTTTGGAAGATAAAGAATGACATTACTGCTTCTTACTTTTGAACTCTTTACAATTTGATTATCATCTGTAAGCTGTTTAAAAAGTCAGTGTCCAAAATAACAGAGAAAGTGCGAGAGAAAGAATAATGATGGGCTTTTTTTTTTGTAATCTGATGAAAACTTACAAAAGGTTGTAACATCAAAAGCTCAGTGTAAAAAAAAGTAAGTTTCAGAAATCCAGTGCCTACCATTATGAAGTAGCTTTGTTACCTTTAACTACAGTTTAAATAATTGTGATTGTCATAATGTTTAGAAAATGGCAACCAGACTTTCCTTACAATGCATTCTAAACTCATTACAAATGAAATCAGTGTACAATATAAATCTCTGGACAGAGTCCAATAGTACACCTTAAAAAATAGGTTGCATCTGGCGCATCTCTCTGCTTCCAAGCACTGGATGAGATAATTTTTTCGTCGAACTTCCTCTTTCATAATGCCTTGGTTGGAACCTTTACATAGATGTGACTGGAGCTATGTGTACTGTACACAAGTAGCCCAGTATGATTTCACAGGCAGTATTTGTAGGCATGGTCTGCATTTCACTGAAGTGGTGTTCTCACATTTCTTTCTTCACATTGATGGTGTCCTGAGACAACCGTTATTGTATTCATGCTTCTCAGGTGCATCCATGCAAATTATAATCTGTTTTTCAAGTTTTGTGGAACAAAAAGTTGCAGGTACCAGAAAAGCTAAAGCACACTAATTAGTTTGATAGTCATGTTGATTGAAGCATTGTCATTGATTGTGTATGTGTAAATTTGATATTTTAGTTTTAACTGCAACTGTTCTGACCTCTGTAAGGATGCTGATGATGACGCCGCAGTCAGTTTAAGGAGAGCAAGTGAGATGTTGACTGGTTGGTTGTATCTACAAAAGTTTTCTCTCTTACTCTTTTTGTTGTTGTTGACAGTTGTGTATGGTGTTAGATTCGGCCTTTTTTTATTTGTTTGGTTTTATTGTGACATTCACAGTTTGATAATTGGATTTTTCTTTTTTTCAGTCTGTTCATATTTGTTTGACATCTTTGTTTGCTGCACATATGTATGCTGAAACTTTGGGCTAGATTTTGTGATCATACGTGGGATTTTTCATTGTGATTATTTAATGGAGATTTAACTCAGTTTTTTTTTTTTTTACAGGTTTATTAGATGAATGCGCATGGAAATTTGCTCCAGAATGTTTATTTGTAAGAATGCATGCACTGTGTCTGTTTTATATGCTTTGCTCCAGAATGTTTATTTGTAAGAATGCATGCACTGTGTCTGTTTTATATGCTCAGAGGTACGAGTGTTAAGTGTAACCATGGTATTCTAAGTAACTGTTATTTGAACAACAGTGCAAATATGTCCATCCAGAATTTGCTTTGAATTTTATTATCATTGAATACTTACTGCTGAAGTGAAAGAAAAAACACACACACCAACAATTGGGAAATGTCTGCATACAAAGAAATTGGGCATAGGTAATTGTTACAACTTACAGAAGTATAATATCTTACACAAACTGACATTTCAACCAATCAAGCATCCTATTACACATGGCACTTTTCTGTCTCTAATATATTGCAGATTTTAACAAGAAGTTGGCATCAATAGGCTTAGGAACACCGGCTGACAACAAAGCTCAGGCAGATGAGCCCAGAAGTGGAAATGCTGCCACCAGTGACACACCAAAGGCAGAATTTTCCAAGAGTAGCACCATCCCCAAACCGCCTCCCGTGCCTCCACCCATCCCTCTTCATCCAGCAGTAAGGTCACAGCAAAGCCCCAGTCCCATCAACCTCCCTGTACAAAATCGTTAGTCAGAATAAAAAGGGGGGTGCGGCCAGTCCTCCCAAACCATTATCAGCTCCAAGCCCCAGTAAAATGGGTCGCAGAGTGACGTTTGATGACAGCTTTGAGAGCGAGGACTCGGACGCTTCCATACCTGAAAAGCAAGATTTTGAAGAGAGCGCCAAGACGCAAACTGCCACAGGTGTGGAAGATGATGACTCAGAATCGGACACTTCAGAAGATTCCCCAACAGAAGACGATGCTGACTTTGAAGTTGTCCTGCGACGACCTCGTCCCACAAATCAGCAGCAAGGGTCCAAAAGGTCAGAGGATGACGACGATTTGAGTTTGAGCGCTTTTGTGCCGGCGTCGGTCCGTCGACAGAGTGTGCTCCCATCCCCACAACAGCGGCACAGGAAAGCCAGTAGACGCGATACCAGCGCTGACAGTTCTGACAGAGAACACGGTAAGTTGTTTCTTCTCTTCTGTTTTTGATCTGTGGAGTGATTTTTGCTCGGTGTTTCTGGTTTTGAAAGGTACTAAAGGCATAAGACAAACTTGTCAGTATCTCTGAGCTCTCACGCAGCTTGAACCAGTCATTAGCAGCAAGCAGCATGAATTTGCTTTGATTGTACTTCTCACTCTGTGGATGCTGCGTGTGTGCAGATGATCAAAATGTGTGTATGTAGGGGGTGGGGGGAGGGGGATTGTGTGTGTATTATAACACCAAGTGTGTTTGTGTATATATGTGTGTGTGTCACACTGCATTTATTGAAATCCCCCCCCACCTAAAAATCAAAGTCTGCCCATCTAGATATGTAAAGTTTCAGTGAGAGAGAGAGAGAGAGTGCGTGTGTATTTGTGTTGATCACAATGTGTTACTGAACAGTGTTTGCATCAGTGAATCAGAGAGAGAGAGAGAGAGAATATAGCTGAATGAGCATCACTTATATATGTGAATGAAGATTTGTTGTTTTCATGTTCAAAAATACGATTATGTTTAATTTGCATAGAAAAAGTCTGGTTCAAGCTCTGTTGAAAGGTTTGTGATTCTGCCGGCTTCAGTGCTGCCTTTGGTGGTGCTTTCCTCTCTGCCGGCTTCAGTGCTGCCTTTGGTGGTGCTTTCCTCTCTGCCGGCTTCAGTGCTGCCTTTGGTGGTGCTTTCCTCTCTGCCGGCTTCAGTGCTGCCTTTGGTGGTGCTTTCCTCTCTGCCGGCTTCAGTGCTGCCTTTGGTGGTGCTTTCGTCTCTGCCGGCTTCAGTGCTGCCTTTGGTGGTGCTTTCCTCTCTGCGGCTTCAATGCTGCCTTTGGTGGTGCTTTCCTCTCTGCCGGCTTCAATGCTGCCTTTGGTGGTGCTTTCCTCTCTGCCGGCTTCAGTGCTGCCTTTGGTGGTGCTTTCCTCTCTGCCGGCTTCAGTGCTGCCTTTGGTGGTGCTTTCCTCTCTGCCGGCTTCAGTGCTGCCTTTGGTGGTGCTTTCCTCTCTGCCGGCTTCAGTGCTGCCTTTGGTGGTGCTTTCCTCTCTGCCGGCTTCAGTGCTGCCTTTGGTGGTGCTTTCCTCTCTGCCGGCTTCAGTGTTGCCTTTGGTGGTGCTTTCCTCACTGCCGGCTTCAGTGCTGCCTTTGGTGGTGCTTTCGTCTCTGCCGGCTTCAATGCTGCCTTTGGTGGTGCTTTCCTCTCTGCCGGCTTCAGTGCTGCCTTTGGTGGTGCTTTCCTCTCTTGCCGGCTTCAGTGCTGCCTTTGGTGGTGCTTTCCTCTCTGCCGGCTTCAGTGCTGCCTTTGGTGGTGCTTTCCTCTCTGCCGGCTTCAGTGCTGCCTTTGGTGGTGCTTTCCTCACTGCCGGCTTCAGTGCTGCCTTTGGTGGTGCTTTCGTCTCTGCCGGCTTCAATGCTGCCTTGGTGGTGCTTTCCTCTCTGCCGGCTTCAGTGCTGCCTTTGGGGGTGCTTTCCTCTCTGCCGGCTTCAGTGCTGCCTTTGGTGGTGCTTTCCTCTCTGCCGGCTTCAGTGCTGCCTTTGGTGGTGCTTTCCTCTCTGTCGGCTTCAGTGCTGCATTTGGTGGTGCTTTCCTCACTGCCGATTTCACAGCACAAAGAATGCGGCGCGGCATGTATGAGAGCAATGTCAGCAGAAAAGCAAAGGGACACTGCTCTTCTCTTCCACAATTCCTGGAGACAAGTGTTGTCTCTTGTTTTGATTCCAAATCAGTCGAGAGCTGATGATGATCCTGGAATGAACTGTGGTGTGGTAGACAGGCAAGATGTGTGGATTTCTGACGTTCCACAAGATCATGGAGAGAGAGAGGGACTGTGCCCTGTCTTGGCACTGCCTCAACAGGCACATGACAGCCTGGTGGTGCATGAGCATGACATGTGACGTGACATTTCAAAATTTTATGTGTAAATTTCACAGGCGTGCCAGCAGATAATGTGTACCTGCTGATTACCACACCATCAAAATCTGTGTGCTTGGTGTTTTTTTGTTTTTTTAGAGTGTTTCCTCTTTTTTTTTCTCCTGTCCGTCTTGGTTTTCTGGATAGATAAGGCTTTCTTTTAAACTTTATCCTTTAATCTTTATATTTTTTCTAACACATTGATAATGATTACATAAAACATGCAGATTTTTACATTAGCAAAACATTATTCAAGTCACTGGTAACTTGATTTCATTTTTGTAAACCATACGCATTTGTATACCTTCAGACAAGGATTATGACAGTTAGTCATAAATCCTACGTTGGTTAGTAGAAGGAAGATGAGGACCAGAGTTCATTTATGGCAATGCCACCATGTTCATACTTCTGAAAACATGCATACTTCTGAAAATTAGGGTTCTACAATTGGGTATTTGGGGGGGGGGGGGGGGGGGGGGGGGGTCTCCTTCAGCAGTCCTTGTTTTGGAAAAAAAAATGAGGTTCCTATACCGTGTATTGGCAGGCAGATATGAGCCTCTTGAGCAGCCATGTCTCCCATGCAAGTTCTAAATCAAAGTAACATTTAAAGAACCTGTCCTGATTCTCTTCTTCCTGCTACTGGTATCTGCAGGTAATCATGCATGTCAGCTGATGTCATACCAGCATTCTGTTTTTCCTGCTACTGGTATCTGCAGGTAATCATGCATGTCAGCTGATGTCATACCAGCATTCTGTTTTTCCTGCTACTGGTATCTGCAGGTAATCATGCATGTCAGCTGATGTCATACCAGCATTCTGTTTTTCCTGCTACTGGTATCTGCAGGTAATCATGCATGTCAGCTGATGTCATACCAGCATTCTGTTTTTCCTGCTACTGGTATCTGCAGGTAATCATGCATGTCAGCTGATGTCATACCAGCATTCAGTTTTTCCTGCTACTGGTATCTGCAGGTAATCATGCATGTCAGCTGATGTCATACCAGCATTCTGTTTTTCCTGCTACTGGTATCTGCAGGTAATCATGCATGTCAGCTGATGTCATACCAGCATTCTGTTTTTCCTGCTACTGGTATCTGCAGGTAATCATGCATGTCAACTGATGTCATACCAGCATTCTGTTTTTCCTGCTACTGGTATCTGCAGGTAATCATGCATGTCAGCTGATGTCATACCAGCATTCTGTTTTTCCTGCTACTGGTATCTGCAGGTAATCATGCATGTCAGCTGATGTCATACCAGCATTCAGTTTTTCCTGCTACTGGTATCTGCAGGTAATCATGCTTGTCAGCTGATGTCATACCAGCATTCTGTTTTTTCCTACTACTGGTATCTGCAGGTAATCATGCATGTCAGCTGATGTCATACCAGCATTCAGTTTTTTCCTGCTACTGGTATCTGCAGGTAATCATGCATGTCAGCTGATGTCATACCAGCATTCTGTTTTTCCTGCTTCCCTCTCTTCCGCTGCCTCACCCACTAGCCAGTGAGCGCCTCAGGCTTCCGCCTCAGAAATGTTCCCATCATGCAGTTCTTTTCCTCTGGTTCATCGGCATGGAGCAGCAAAACTTTCAGTCTTTTTTTTTCTCCTGGTCTCCAGTCACGCACTTCAGTTGGCTCTCAGTTGGAATGTACTGGCTACAAGATGGTTGGTACCATGTTTTTTATATTGCTTACCGAACACCAGTAGTTTTCTTGGGGTTGTTGACCTTTTGACCCTAAATAAATAGGTTTGAAATAACATGATGAGACTGAAACTTTCTTTCGGACTTAGCTGTATTTCAGATAAAAGTTAGTGTATCAGCAGGTTTGAAAACTCTAAAGTCATTTTGACTTGGGCAAAGTGTGATCTAAACTAAATCATGAGTCAGGTTCCTTCAGTATCCTGTGTTAAGGGCCATTTCAACAATCAGTTTCAAATATCCTGAGTTAAGTCAAGTGACAACTTTGTTCCCAGATGCTGCACCTTACACTCGCAAGCAAAGAGGAGGCAGGAGCAGAATGGCCGACACAGAGAGCTCCAGCAGTTTGACCAGCCAGAGCAGCAACAGTAACTCCGACCGACAGGAGGACGCACCGCGGTCAGGGTATTGTCCGGACGACACGGAAGAATCTGTAGACGAGCGAGATGCTATTGGAGACCTGCTGGATGAAGCAATGGATTCTTCTGAATCAGAGGACTCGCCTGTTCCGGATAAACGACACACTCCTGTCATGGTGAGTTGACTGTGTTAAAACAACTTACATCACTGTTGTTCATCGTTGATGGTCTGCTTCAGTTTACAGCTTCAGAATATAGGCAACGGTGCTATGTCTTGTCTAGAAACCTTTGATTTGAGTTTGTTTTTGTTCGATGTAATTTTTTTTTCTTTTGATAATTATGTTTGAGTGTTTGTTCCTTTTAGTCAGAGAGCAAGGATTTCCATGAGTCCTGTCTTTTTTCTTTTTGAGTGAAAATCTTCCAGTTTTATGTTTTCCTCTGAAAATGGCGGAATGAGAGAAAGCACAAAATTCAGACCTGCCAACCATTACGCATTTTGCGTAATTTATTACGCCCAAGTGATAATTCTTACGCGTTTAGCCGAAAAATTACGCATTGAAAGTTTTCAAAAAAACAAAAACAAAAACAAAACGGACGAAAAAGTCGGCTTATGTACAGACACGCACGGCGCCGTGCGTATAACCAGTAATCTTCAAGAAGCGTTTCCGGTCATGCGCAGTTCGTTTCACCATCTATACCATTCAGCGAAGTTGGCGTCCTTTTGAAGTTTTAGCTACGAAAATGTCGAAACGTGAAGTAGAAAGTTTTGGACAAGATGCGAAAAAGAAAAAACTTGGTCAAAAGTTCCGAAAAGAATACTCGGAAAAGTTCCCCTGCATACGACCTTCGGCTAAAGGTGTAAATTGTGCACGGTGTACCACTTGCAAGTCGGACTTCACAATTTCCCATGGTGGGATGGTGGATGTGAAGCGTCACCTTGAGTCACGCAAGCAGAGCTGCCAACCCTTCTGGTTTCGCCGGATTTTCTTCCGGTCAAATTAATTTCTTCCGATCTTCTGGTCAATCGGTATTTCTTCCGGCGAAAAAAAATCTGAAATCTTCCGACCATCCATTTCCAAAAGTAAGGGCTCAGCTTGCACAATAATAGTGCGAGTAGCTCAAGTCGCTCGCTTTGAGACAAAGCTAGCCGATGTACTGGCCTACTGAACGCTCAGTCTGACAGTCTCTCAGTCTCTAACACTTGTGTTCAACATGCGTCGTCTGCTACTGTAGCAGGCGACACAAGCTGCGTGTGGCAGGAGTGTCTAGCCTATCGCGAGACTTTGCGATTTTCACTGCTCTCTATCAGACTATGGCGGACAAAAGCGCTGTCGCAAAACGCAAAGGCACGAATGATGAAGGGCCAGCGAAAAAGAAGACCTCGTACCATCAGAAATTCCTGCCGCACTACTCGAAGTAGTATCCATGCATCATCGCTTCTAAAGTTTCTACCAATCATGCACGCTGCGTTCCATGTGAACTGGATTTCAAGATCTGCTATGGCGGGCTGGATGATGTAAGTCGCCATTGTTCCTCTGATCGCCACGTGGAGAGGAGCAAGGCGCTGAAGAAGACGGTCAAGTTGAGTAATTTCTTCTCATCCAGCACTTCAGAGGGGAGTTCAGAGCTGTCGACGATTCGGGCTGAGACCTTGTTTTCTCACTTTCTGGTGGAGCACAACATCGCTATCAGTGCTGCTGACCATGCAGGGCCCCTGTTCCGAGCCATGTTTCGGACAGCAAAATTGCTAAGGAGTACAGCAGTGGAAGGACGAAACAACTCAGATAGTCAAAGCCTGCAGCAGAGGGAAGGCTTTAGAGCTCGCTGCCAGTATGAAGAAAGGGCCTTTTGTTATCGGAACAGACGGCAGCCAGGAGGGTGGAGACAAATGTTATCCCATCGTCGTTCGGACTGTCTGTGATGGCATGATCAAGACGGAGCTTTTGTGTAATCCAGTCTGCAGCGAGTCGTCAACAGGGGAGAACATTTCGCCATACTCGACAAAGAGCTTAGTTCTCTGGACATCCCATGGAAGAACTGCTTAGCATTAGTGTGTGACAACGCATACGTGATGACAGGGGCCCACAAAGGTGTGATCTCGTATGTGCGCGAGAAACATTCGGATGTTTTCTTGGCTGGATGTGTTTGTCATCTCATCAGTTTGGCACTCAAGAGAGGCATGAAGGCCAGGCAGCGGAAAATTTGACATGGATGACATCATGAGGCAGCTATCATGGTACATGTCCAAGAGCAGTGGAAGGCAGCAGCGTTTTCAGGACTGTCAACAAAAGTGCAGTGTTCCCCAACATCAAGTCATTTCACACGTTCCCACCAGGTGGCTGTCCCTTGGCGCCGCTCTGTCCAGAGTCCTTGAGCAGTGGGAGGCCCTGAAGATGTTCTTCAAGCAGGAATGCTCCATGAAGACGTCAGACAGATCATCTGATGAAGCATCGTCCATCAAAGAAAAGCTGAAGGAATTCTTCTGCCGACGGACAGCGAAGCTGTATGTGCATTTCTATGCAGCAGTCATTGAGATCTTTGACAAAGCCAACAAACAGCTCCAGACGGATCATGCCAGGATCCATCTCATCAAAAGGGATCTGGAACGTCTGTTCAAGAAGCTGCTGCTTTCATTCGTGAAACCATGTGCTTTGAATCAGGGGGCTCTGATGGAGGTGGACTTCAAATCTAGTTACAACATTCAAAGGTGATGATGATCTCTTCATTTTGGGTACCAGACCCGACAACATCTGAAGGAGGGCATTCAAAGCAAGGAGAAGGAGATCTTTTTCAAGAATGTGAAGGCCTTCTTCCAAGCGACTTGTACATACATCAGGGGTTCCATTTATTGCAAAATTTTGCGTAATTATTGCGTTTTTCTGCTTTCCCACGCATTTTTTTTCGCGGCCGTGCGTTTAGCGACGCAATTTTCCCAGGACCCTGTTCTCAACCGCAAGCCTATGTCAGAGGGGCAAAACACGGCACAGACCTACAGCAGACTGCTTGACACCGCCAATTAGTGATTTTGTGCGTGCACATTTTACTCTGTGGCACTCGCTGACTTTTTGCTAGATCAAGAATGTTCCAAAACGCCTCATCCTTTCTCCCCTCGAAATAAAATGGAATCTTTCCCGCGTCTGCGATGGTGCCATCTTCCAATCGGAATACGTTATGACTTCCCACGCACACACGATCATCCCACGTGATTCTGGATGCCGTGAGCAGTGTGCCATGCGAACGTGGCTTCAGCCTCCAAAACCGGGTCAAGACATGTCAGCGGTCGCGGCTGAGTGACAGTAACGTGGACAATACCATGCTGCTTGCCATGGAAGGCTCGGACTCGTGTGGCACAGAAAACGCTTTCCTGCAGCGAGCTGCTCTGCATTTCAGCGGTGTTAAGGCGCGTGATTCAGAGCTGTTTTGACGGGAGTGAGTACAGTTTACTTTGTTACGCATTTTTTTCAGCGCTGACGCAATTTTTGCGGAGGCGTGCGTTTCTTGACGCAAAAACTAAAAAGTCAGGGGAACCCCTGATACATGGTGGAGAAGATGAACCCCACAGATCAGCCCCTGTGGAGACATGCAGAGGTTGCAGATATCAGGCTGAGGAACCAAGCAAAGTCTGCATCCCTGGATTACTTCATTCATCGCTTTCCTTGCCTGCTACAAGATGGTGCTACCCAAGATAATCTCCTCTGTGAATACCTTGAGTACCAGTCTGAGGATTCTGTGCCACCTGATGTGATGGATCAAGAATGTGCTGAGCTCCAGTGGCAGATGATGGCCAAAATAACAGATCACAATGGAAGTCTCAAGTTCAAGAACCTGGCAGCAGTCATGCAAGGAATACTCCTGATTCCTGTCTCCAACTGCGCATGTGAACGCATCTTCTCTATGGTGAGGAAGAACAAGACTGATTTCAGGGGGACCATGACTTCTGACACTTTAAGTGCCCTCATGGTCCTCAAATCTGGTGAACGTGTGCCGTGCCATCAGACTGCCTTATCTGAGAAACTGTTGCAGACCTGCAAGTCTGCAACAAAGAAGTCCCTGTAGACAGCTTTCTTCTTGTATATAGTGTACATACTGGTGAGTTCAACTTCATTCACTTCTACTTGTTTTTCTATAAATGATGAATGAAATTTGATTTCTTTATGAATTTCTTGCGCGCGCCAGATTTTCCTGTCAAAATGCATTTCTTCCTGTCAAATTTTCAAAATCTTAAGGTCAAGTCATCAGGGGGGTTGGCAGCTCTGCGCAAGCACATCGATTCCTCTAACGCACCGAATTCTTCCAGCATCACACAGTTTTTTCAGACTGTAGACACCTCAAAAGAGGATCAAATTAGGGAAAAGGTAATTGGGGCTGAAGCAGTGGTGTCCGGATTTGTCGTTGAGCACAACATCGCTCTTAGCGCAGCCGACCATGCATCCCAGCTTTTTAAAGAAGCGTTCTCAGATTCGGAGATCGCCAAACAGTTCAAGAGCAGTCGAACAAAGACAACACACATTGTAAGGACCCTTGTCATGGAAGCCTAAACTGCTGCTGCATCTCGACTGCAGAATGGACCGTTTGTGTTGGGACTGATGGAAGTCAGGAAGAGGGGGGGGGGGGGGACAAATTCTTTCCTGGGGTGGTGCAATACTTAAAAAATGACACAATTGCCACTGAGCTGATAGCCAACCCCACATGCACAAAATCAGCAACAGGGGAGAACATTTTTTAGGTTATATATTTTCTTAATTTTATGTTCCCAATTTCTCCATCTTCAAACTCCCCCCCCCCCCCCCCCCCCCCACCTCCCTTAAGTCAAAATCTTTGCCAAGTCATTACTATCAAGACAGTTGAGTTGTTGGCCTGTGCTTGTTTTTTTCCCCCCACTATTAGATTGTTCGTCTATGTATTTGGTCTGACCTTATTCAAGTTTAAAAGGCTATGCCAGTCTTGAATAAAAGTTACTCTGTGTTAGGTTTCTTTATGGGAGCAAACGTTACCCCACTTGTTTACTGTTTATTGTTTACTGTTCCCTGCCTCATTTCATTTCCAATTTTTTAGGTTGTTTCTGGCGCACTATCAAGCTTTGGTGTGCCATGCCATGATGGTTTAGGGGATTTGTGTGTGTTTCCAGTGTATTCTTCATTTTCATAATTTGTAAAGATTTCTTGTGACACTTAAAAGAAAAGCTTGGTTTTGAAGAAAAGTAACGTTCACACAGATTGTGTGAACAATTTCATCGCATCGTGTTTGTTTGAAAAAAGGTAAATGTCGCGCTTGATTACTCTTAGCTCTCAGAAATTACACATTTCTGCCTCACTGAGCTTCAATTCTTACTCATTGGTCTCTTAGGGGTTGGCAGGTCTGAAAATTGCATGGTGGTGTTATTTCCTGTAGAAGACTGGTTGTTGACTGAAATGACCTGGAAACCAGAGATCAGTGACCAGAACCTCAGCAAAATTTGAACCAGCATCATACATTGCTTGCTGCGATGGCACAGGCAGCAAAGGAAGTGACACAGGACATACTTGATATTTTTTGCAACTGTTCATGGATATAACGGTCGGCTGGGCTATAAGCAACATTAATCTTATCATGGATATAAGTGCCCTCAAAACGTTTAGCTGAAATCCAAAATTTGAGTTGTGGAATACATTATCGATCGTTGGAATGATACATGCAATGCGTAGGGTCTCTGTGAAGAAAAGAATATGACTGGATGAAACAGAGATGATTGAGTGGAGGTAAATGTCAGATCTTCGAGCTGTTCCATAACCTGCAGTTCTTCATTTACTGTTGACGAGAGAATCTGCCAGCTGTTTGGTGGCTCATTTTTGGTCTTTCATTAGCTCATCTCCGCCCCTTCCCCCTTCCCCCTTCCCCACCACTTCCCTGTAAAGGTTTCTCAGTCACCCACTGCGCTCCCCATTCGCTGTCTTGTTTATTCCACTCTACCCTGAATAATTTCAAACCTGTGACTGACAGTAAACAGCAAACAAGTAGGGTACCTCTTGCTCCCATGGGAAATAAACACGTGGCCATAACTCCAAAGGAACGCTCCATGGTGAAATAAAACACGTGGCCATACTCCAAAGGAACGCTCCCATGGTGAAATAAACACGTGGCCATCACTCCAAAGGAACGCTTTCCATGGTGAAATAAACACGTGGCCATCACTCCAAAGGAATGCTCCCATGGTGAAATAAACACGTGGCCATAACTCCAAAGGAACGCTCCCATGGTGAAATAAACACGTGGCCATAACTCCAAAGGAACGCTCCCATGGTGAAATAAACACGTGGCCATCACTCCAAAGGAACGCTCCCATGGTGAAATAAACACGTGGCCATCACTCCAAAGGAATGCTCCCATGGTGAAATAAACACGTGGCCATCACTCCAAGAACGCTCCCATGGTGAAATAAACACGTGGCCATCACTCCAAAGGAACGCTCCCATGGTGAAATAAACACGTGGCCATCACTCCAAAGGAACGCTCCCATGGTGAAATAAACACGTGGCCATCACTCCAAAGGAAACTCCCATGGTGAAATAAACACGTGGCCATCATCCAAAGGAACGCTCCCATGGTGAAATAAACCGTGGCCATCACTCCAAAGGAATGCTCCATGGTGAAATAAACACGTGGCCATGACTCCAAAGGAATGCTCCCATGGTGAAATAAACACGTGGCCATCACTCCAAAGGAACGCTCCCATGGTGAAATAAACACGTGGCCATGACTCCAAAGGAACGCCCCCATGGTGAAATAAACACGTGGCCATGACTCCAAAGGAATGCTCCCATGGTGAAATAAACACTGGCCATGACTCCAAAGGAATGCTCCCATGGTGAAATAAACACGTGGCCATCACTCCAAAGGAACGCTCCCATGGTGAAATAAACACGTGGCCATCACTCCAAAGGAATGCTCCCTGGTGAAATAAACCGTGGCCATCACTCCAAAGGAACGCTCCCATGGTGAAATAAACACGTGGCCATCACTCCAAAGGAATGCTCCATGGTGAAATAAACACGTGGCCATAACCCAAAGGAATGCTCCATGGTGAAATAAAACACGTGGCCATAACCCCAAAGGAATGCTCCATGGTGAAATAAACACGTGGCCATAACTCCAAAGGAATGCTGCTTATGAACCGAATCGCCTGGCAGATAGACAGCACAGAGCACACAGAAAAGCCAGGAAACAGTGACTGACGATGGGGAAAGTGGGAAGATGGTGTTGTTGGTACTGTTGTTGTTGTTTTCTCACCTTTTCCTTTTGTTTTTGTCTTACTGTGCAAAGTATTGTAAAAAGCTAATGAAAATGTTTGAAAAAAAAAAGAAGAAAATTTGGATGATCTGCCTCAGGGCGCACAAGTGTAATTTCAACTTGTATCTCAAGTCAGGTATGTGTTAACGGAACTGATTTAGCATTCACGTTTGTTTTATGTCGTTTTTTTCTTTTCTACAGCGTAAACGATCAAAGTCACAGAAAGGCAACGGAAGATGCACACAACATGCCTTTCAGTGTGAATGAGTACCGTGCCAGCAGGTAAGTGTTTGAATATGTATATCAGGGCTTGGCATCACATGCAAAAAGGATGCATAGTAGAACCATTCAGCAAGTCCTCCAGTAAGTGTTTGAATATGTATATCAGGGCTTGGCATCACATGCAAAACGGGATGCACAGTAGAACCATTCAGCAAAGTCCTCCAGTAAGTGTTTGAATATGTATATCAGGGCTTGGCATCACATGCAAAACGGATGCATAGTAGAACCATTCAGCAAAGTCCTCCAGTAAGGTGTTTGAATATGTATATCAGGGCTTGGCATCACATGCAAAACGGGATGCATAGTAGAACCATTCAGCAAAGTCCTCCAGTAAGTGTTTGAATATGTATATCAGGGCTTGGCATCACATGCAAAACGGGATGCATGGTAGGGAACCATTCAGCAAAGTCCTCCAGTAAGTGTTTGAATATGTATATCAGGGCTTGGGGATCACATGCAAAACGGGATGCATGGTAGAACCATTCAGCAAAGTCCTCCAGTAAGTGTTTGAATATGTATTATCAGGGCTTGGCATCACATGCAAAATGGGATGCATGGTAGAACCATTCAGCAAAGTCCTCCAGTAAGTGCAAGAAGATGGAAGGAGCTTTATTGGAGGTAAACTGGGAATAGTCAAAGATGGCCCCACCCCCCCCCCCCCCAAAAAAAAAAAAATGTTTTCACAAGAAGGGGGAGGTCAGATGGTCTATTGAGAGGTGCAGCTGTACCACAGAGAGAAATCACCTGCAGGGGAGTAGTGATAAATGGAGAGCACATTACAGGAAAAACAAGCGAAGGATATACATTGTACAGCATACAGAGATGTGAGAGAACAGGGTCATGCATGAATAGAAAAATAAGGAAAGGATATGAATGTGTGCTGAATATAGCAATGGGCTATGCACATCTAGAAAAAAAAAATAAAGAAAGTTTTCTAAAAGCATTTTGAATATAGAGCCAAAAGTTGTGCCCATATGAATAAGCAAAGGGCATGAATATGTACTGAATTTATAGCAAAGTGCCAAGGATGTTCTGAGAAAAAAAATTAACAACGAATGTGAATGTGTTTTGAATATAGAGCAAAGGGTTATGCATACAGGAATTAAGTCAAAGAATATTATTGAGTATAGAGCACAGGGTCATAGAAGCTCCGAAGAAGAAAAAACAATGGGTATGAATGTGTTTTGAAAAATAGAGCAAAGGGTCACGCATGTACAGAAAAAGAAATGGTTTGAATGTGTGGTGAATGCAGAACAAAGCGTTATGTACATCGAAAAGAATAAGCATAGTTTCTGAATGTGACTGAATATGGAGGTCAAAGGTTATGAGGTCAAGGGTATACTAGCTGATGTTATGAGAGAAACAAATTGCTTATCTTTTTGCACTGCTTTGGTAGATTATGCAAGTAAAGAAACCATTCTCTTAAGCTTCCTTACTCTTTACTGTTGATCATTTGTCCTAGTGATATGTTCATTCGGCAGTTAACGAATAGTTTAGAGGAATGGTTGATTTTTGGTTGCTGACACATTTGTGTCTCAATATACAATCTCATTTAAAAGTAAGTTTTTATTTGTGGGTACAAAAACTCCTTCACTTTGCTTGATGGAATACCTGACATGCATTTCAGATAAATTCAATTCTAAACAATTCTGTTTAAAAGGAAACACAGGTTTATTGGTAACACCACCCATCCACCCAAATTACAGACTCCTTGGTTAGGGATTTGAAGTGTTACCATAGCTATGGAAAGAAGAAATGAAATGTTCGGACAGTTTACTTTTTGTCTCCAAGATCATTTTTATTGTGTATGAAAAAAAATGTTTCAGACTGTTGAGATTTATTATGTTTTTCTCTTTAGGTTCATGTCTGTGTTTGATCTCACGTACATTGGCACACAAACACTCTCACACACACAAACGCACATGCGCCTCGCGCACGGATACACACACACACATACACACACATGCATGCACATGGGTGCACTCATAGACACACATACACCGCATGCATGCATGCATGCGCACGCACACACACACGCACTCTCTCTCTCTCTCTCTCTCTCTCTCTCTCTCTCTCTCTCTCTCTCTCTCTCTCTCTCTCTCTCTCTCTCTCTCCCTTTATTATGCATCACTGAAAAGTGTTCTGTATTGGAAAAGAATTTAAAAAAACATATTTGGGAATGCCTTCATTGATAGTTTACAAAATATTGTGACTGGTCATGGATCCACTGTACTGAACTCTTGATGTGTGACAGAAACATGCAAGGTGCTGAACTCTGTGTGACAGAAACATGCAAGGTGTTGAACTCTTGATGTGTGACAGAAACATGCAAGGTACTGAACTCTTGATGTGTGACAGAAACATGCAAGGTACTGAACTCTTGATGTGTAACAGAAACATGCAAGGTACTGAACTCTTGATGTGTGACAGAAACATGCAAGGCGCTGAACTCTGTGTGACAGAAACATGCAAGGCGCTGAACTCTTGATGTGTGACAGAAACATGCAAGGTGTTGAACTCTTGATGTGTGACAGAAACATGCAAGGTGTTGAACTCTTGATGTGTGACAGAAACATGCAAGGTGTTGAACTCTTGATGTGTGACAGAAACCTGCAAGTGCTGGAGGTGAAGCAGTCCATTGTGCGCAACAGTCAGTACTGCCGGATGGACGTGAAGGAGGAGCAGGTAGACATGCCACAGGTGCCCACCCACGCTCCCACCCCCGCCCCACGACAGTCGATCCAGGAAAGGGTCAGGGTGAGTACCCATGACATAACTCAGTCATCCTTAACACCTTATGTTTGTTTTGGTGGTGAAGGGAAAGATCATTTTTACTCAATGATTTTGATAGATTGATTCAGTATTTTTGCTATTATTCATTTAGATGTATAAGTGATTGAAACTGTGTATGTCGTCACTGGCTTTCTTTGCCCAGGTTTCAGTCTCATATGCGACAGTTGATCCATTCTTCATTACAGTCAGCAAGCTTAAAAATGAGATAAAAATAAGTTTGGTAACTTTGTGGAAAGATTAGTGTGTGTGTGTTCAGGATTTTAAATTCTGAATTTGGGGCATCCTACTGCAGGGAGAAAAACAAGGTTTTGAAGTGTAAATCATTACAACAAAGCTCTAGCTGTCATACAAAATCTGCTGGGTTTGGTGTGATTATTTCTGTTTGTAAATAAAAACATAATTTACACAAATTATTTCAAATCTTTGAATAATCAAAATCAAGGCAGGTACACAAAAGCATGAAAAAAAACAAAGAGAATTGATATGAAATGTAAGTAGCAGTCTGTTGAATTTCAAGAGAAACATACTGGCAGAATTCCTGACAAAAGAAAACACTATCCTGATTTTGAATGTATTTGACTAAAGCGTGGTGCCTTGACTGCTCATTGTTGTTGTTTTTTTCTGATTTCACGTGATGTGTGGAATTTGTTCTGTGGTTTTGCAATTAACAGACGGATAGACACACAAATGCAAGAAGAGAGAGAGAGAGAAAGAAAATGAAAGGGAGGGTATGGGGAAACCTTTATACATTTTATTATTTTGTTTTCAAACACAAACAAAAGGAAATACCTGAAAGATACAACAGAATCAGTGGAAATCATACAATATGAAATGTGATCAAGTCAAATTCAACCAAAACAAATCCACAATTTGCCCATGACTGTACATTGAAAGGAAGAGAGAAAAAATGCTTGGTTTTTATAGTGTCATTTGCAGATTACAAGTCACTAATTTTTCCACAATTTGTCATCATGATGTCTTTATATACATGGCTAAATCCAAAAGAACACACACACACATGCACGCACACATAAATGCATGCACGCAACACACACACACACACACACACACACACACACACACACACACACACACACACACACACACACACACACACAGCACAAGAGGTGTTCTTCAGTGCACCCAAATACTTACTGAAAAAACTTCAAAGTATTGATTCCAAAGCATATAAGATAGCCATGGGACTACCAGTCCATGCCTCTTGTACAAAAGCATACAGTGCTGCTGGGAGATTACCACTGGAAGAATATAGGAATCTTGCATGCACCAAATTTGTTATAAGAAGTTCTACTATAGATAACAATATAGGCCCTGAAATAAATATTAAATCGGACATTGATTTTCCCAAAAGGGCTAAAAATATATCATCTCAAACGACTCTAAGAACATATACTTCCTCGATTTTAGAATCCTCAGATATTAAACTAACATCTATTGCAAAAAGATCTATTGTGTCTCCTATCCCCCCATGGAAACTAATACGAGCACGTTTTGATATTGACCATACAGATTTAACAAAGGCTGAAAATACTAATTTGTTATTATCCAATATAAAAATGCATTTGCATGATCACTATTCCAACCATTTTAAGATATACACTGATGGGTCATTAATCAATGAACATGCAGGTGCAGCATACATTATCCCAGGTCTTAACGAAGAAAAGTCCTATTATCTTGGAAAAAACAAATCTATATTCACTGCTGAGTTAACTGCTATAATTATGGCTTTAAAGTGTGTTATTGATTACCCTCAAAATTTATTTAAAGTTGTTTTATGCGTAGATTCCAAGTCAGTTCTTACTGCAATGAAGAATTTTAGATTAAAAGTTCGACCTGAGATGATCACTGAAATAAATAATTTAGTACACTTCCTCTCAGCCAGAGACACTGAAATAACATTTCTTTGGGTGCCCTCCCACTGTGGGTTATACTATAATGAAAAGGTTGATGTTCTGGCAAAGAGAGGAGCAAAACGATCCATCAGATTCGCATTTTTTTAACTTCTCTATGTCAATGCAAGAGTGCTATACTTTGGCAGAGAAAGTACAATTTTCTAATTTTCATTTGATAGAAAGAGAAACTGGGTGTTTTGGTTTACACGATGAAATGAGAAGTATTCATGAAATGTTAAGTAAGTATGATCAAAACATTTATCGTAGACGACAGATAAGTTCCTTGATCTGTAGATGGAAATTGGATTGTTTTAAAACAAAGTATGTCAAAAATATACATTGTATATGTGGTCATAGCATATCAACTGATCACATTCTTTTGTGTAACTTAATGAAAAAATTCATTCCAAATACGTCTGTACAGCCTAGTCAAAATGTTTTCCGGTCACTGTCAGCAAGTGAAACGTATCTTTTCTTTTTGCACTTAGCTAAAAGTCCAATTGGCAAATATTTATAACATATAACAGTCAGTGGTGCGATGAGACAGAAGAGTTACATGTTTCGAGGTTTTTTTGTGTGTTTTTTTTTTTTTTTTTTTTGTTTTTTGTTTTTTGTTTTTCAGTCTTTGATTAAGTGGATTTTCTACTTTTGTGTTATTGCTGTAGATAAGTTAGTTATTGTACCTCATAGTGTTAACCGTTTTTTACCCCTCCCCCTCCCTCCCCCGCCCCCCTCCCCTTTTTTTCCGTCTAATATCACGTAATGTGGAAAGACGTAAAACAGAACAACAACAACAACACACACACACACACGCTCTCTCTCTCTCTCTCTCTCTCTCTCTCTCTCTCTCTCTCTCTCTCTCTCTCTCTCTCTCTCTCTCTTGTTTTAGAACAGCAATTTCCAAACTACAAGGCCATAATATTTTTTAAAATTCTGATCAAGCGTTTTATAGGCATTGCTCAATCAGAAAAAGACCCTTCTTTGTTTTAATACAATAATTTCCAAAGTACATGACCATAAGTTTTCCTTAAATTGAGTTTCTAGTTTGCACAGCTAAATCAGAATGGGGGGGAAAAAACTCACTCTGGCTTAATACAGTAATTTCCAGATAACTACATCATAATTTTTTCCTCAAATCTTCATCATGGTGCTTATATATTTGGCTAAATCAGTATTGGCATACGGTTACACCGGCCAACTTGTCTGCATATCCTCCATTCTTGATCAGGGTCTGTTCCTACACAGCTTAAAACATGGATCATCCAGTGTATGCATCTGTTCAGCACATACACCACCTGTATGATTTGACACCTTAGCTTGTTTTTGATAGTAGACATACATCTGTGAACTTCACTTTTGTATGCTGCAAAATTAGTGTAATTTATGTCATAGTGCCTTTTATTGGTGGATGCATTTTTTTCTCTCAAAAATAAAAAGAATCATATGGTCCTATAATTACGGTAATTGAGGTGAACATTGGTTGTGTGTGTGCCACAGGAGCTGCAGGAGCTGATCCAGCAGGAACAGAGCGTGATCATGCAGACCAGCAACGCCCTCAACCAGTGCCTGTTCTTCAACGTCCTACTTTGCTGGGTCCTCGGAGCAATGTGGAGTGCAACAGAATTCTCCTCATTGCCTGTGAGTTTGTCCAACAGAATTCTCCTCATTGCCTGTGAGTTTGTCCAACAGAATTCTCCTCATTGCCTGTGAGTTTGTCCAACAGAATTCTCCTCATTGCCTGTGAGTTTGTCCAACAGAATTCTCCTCATTGCCTATGAGTTTGTCCAACAGAATTCTCCTCATTGCCTTGAGTTTGTCCAACAGAATTCTCCTCACTGCCTGTGAGTTGTCCAACAGAATTCTCATTGCCTGTTGTTTGTCCAACAGAATTCTCCTCATTGCCTATAGTTTGTCCAACAGAATCTCCCCCATTGCCTGTTTAGTTTGTCCAACAGAATTCTCCTCATTGCCTGTGAGTTTGTCCAACAGAATTCTCCTCATTGCCTGTGAGTTTGTCCAACAGAATTTCTCATTGCCTGTAAGTTTGTCCGACAGAATTCTCCTCATTGCCTGTGAGTTTGTCCAACAGAATTCTCCTCATTGCCTGTGAGTTTGTCCAACAGAATTCTCATTGCCTGTGAGTTTGTCCAACAGAATTCTCCTCATTGCCTGTGAGTTTGTCCAACAGAATTCTCATTGCCTGTAAGTTTGTCCAACAGAATTCTCCTCACTGCCTGTGAGTTTGTCCAACAGAATTCTCATTGCCTGTAAGTTTGTCCAACAGAATTCTCATTGCCTGTAAGTTTGTCCAACAGAATTCTCCTCATTGCCTGTGAGTTTGTCCAACAGAATTCTCCTCATTGCCTGTGAGTTTGTCCAACAGAATTCTCCTCATTGCCTGTGAGTTTGTCCAACAGAATTCTCACTGCCTGTGAGTTTGTCCAACAGAATTCTCCTCATTGCCTGTGAGTTTGTCCAACAGAATTCTCCTCATTGCCTGATCAGTTTGTCCAACAGAATTCTCCTCATTGCCTGTCAGTTTGTCCAACAGAATTCTCCTCATTGCCTGTCAGTTTGTCCAACAGAATTCTCACTGCCTGTGGTTTGTCCACAGAATTCTCCTCATTGCCTGTCAGTTTGTCCAACAGAATCTCCTCATTGCCTGTCAGTTTGTCCAACAGAATTCTCACTGCCTGTGAGTTTGTCCAACAGAATTCTCCTCATTGCCTGTGAGTTTGGTCCAACAGAATTCTCCTCATTGCCTGTTGAGTTTGTCCAACAGAATTCTCCTCATTGCCTGTCAGTTTGTCCAACAGAATTCTCCTCATTGCCTGTCAGTTTGTCCAACAGAATTCTCCTCATTGCCTGTGAGTTTGTCCAACAGAATTCTCCTCCACTGCCTGTGAGTTTGTCCAACAGAATTCTCCTCATTGCCTGTGAGTTTTCCAACAGAATTCTCCTCATTGCCTGTGAGTTTGTCCAACAGAATTCTCCTCACTGCCTGTGAGTTTGTCCAACAGAATTCTCCTCATTGCCTGTAAGTTTGTCCAACAGAATTCTCCTCATTGCCTGTGAGTTTGTCCAACAAATTCTCCTCATTGCCTGTGAGTTTGTCCAACAGAATTCTCCTCATTGCCTGTCAGTTTGTCCAACAGAATTCTCATTGCCTGTCAGTTTGTCCAACAGAATTCTCATTGCCTGTCAGTTTGTCCAACAGAATTCTCCTCATTGCCTATGAGTTTGTCCAACAGAATTCTCCTCATTGCCTATGAGTTTGTCCAACAGAATTCTCCTCATTGCCTATGAGTTTGTCCAACAGAATTCTCCTCATTGCCTATGAGTTTGTCCAACAGAATTCTCCTCATTGCCTGTGAGTTTGTTCAACAAATTTCATGGAATCAGCTCCTTAGATAGGAGCTGCTCTGAAAATGATTCACCTAAGTGAAAGTGCATGTGAATTATCAATGAGTTGTTTGTTTATCTTGCAATAAAGAATGTAGAGAGCATTTATACATGTGCTCTTATGAAAAATTTCTGCCTTTTCAGTCTTAAAAAAAATTTTTTTTTTCATTTATGATTTGAATATTTTTCCATCAAAAACAGCAGCACAATATTCCAGGAAAGCCTGCACAGGAAGGACAGTAGTTTGGTAAGGTCCAACCCCCCCCCCCCCCCGGCCACCTGTCCCTAGTGCTGCTTGAAAGGTTTGGAAGAAGGAAGAAAGCACACATGCACATACATACACACACACGCGCGCACACACACACAACGCACATAAACACACACGCACGCACGCATATTTTAATTCACATTTTATTGTGAATTGTCCTGAGAGCTTCACCTGCGCACCTATATCCTGCGAATGGGATTGATGTGAAGGTGAACAGCCTGATGGCTATGTGTGCTGTAAAGTTGAGATACTTTTCGCACAGAACTGCCAAGCAACTCGTCATGGTCTTAGAAACATCATGTGTGTTTTATTCAAGTAGAAGAAAATAGAATCTTTCAGCATGGGCAAAGACATCCACATCAATTTGTGTGTGAATGATTTGCTCTCTAGGCCAGAAGCGACAGTCGTACATGATGGAGATTCAGCGACTGCGGGACACAAAGGTTCTGGACCCATCTCCCCCTGGACCCAAAGGCTCTCTGACCGTCAGTGATATCCGCCTGCCGCTCAAAAAAGAATTTGTCACCAAAAACGGAACCTCACATGGTAAGTTGCTTTTTGATTCCTGTCTAACCTTAGATGTGGTAGGGTTAACTACTGCTTGGTTCAGTTTGGTTCTCACACACATCCACATTCAGGTCCACTTTGTCACATTCTCAAAGCCAGCAGTCCACAGGAGCTAACCCTCAAGAGGAGACACAGCATTGCTGCAGAATTCAGTGGTTGGCTGTTCTGATCCAAGATGTGCAGGACGCCACCTGTAAGCTGAGGATAACGGTCGCTTTATCACACTTTTGGGAGGACCGGACATTGCCATGTTTCGTGCCAACTGGGGATAAAATTTGTGTCAATAGATAAATATTCAATAAAACTACTCTTAATGGTAAAATTTATTTTTTCCAGGGAGGGAAAGGGAAGGGGGAGGGGGTATGCAAGTAGTCAATTGTTCGCTGTCATGCGTTGAGCGGTTGCTTTCTTTAGGAACGTTCTTTCCACTCAGATGTGCGTGTCATGTGGGTGTGGCTCTTGCAGACACCACGACGTACTACTTCATCCTGCTGCTACGGAACGGGCCTCAGGTCATCAGCACGCAGATGCTGTCGACCCATGACCCCATGATGCGGGGCAGTCTGGATTTCCCCAACCTCATCAAGATCAACGGCATCACCGGCAGCTTCAAGCTGCAGCTGGAGATCTACAGTATGGTCAGTACTGAGGCAGTGGTCGGTGATGCCCTTGTTTCATTCGCGACGTAAACATGATTGGTGCTGAAATGAGAGGCAGCAAAATTGATCTGATTTCAATTTTTGTTTTGACTAGTTGGAAATGATACTGTATTTTTTTTTTTTTTATCAGAGGGAATGTTGGCTGTATAACATGTTATATGAATGATGGCATATCTTGTGAGATCAAATATCACTGTCAGTGCAAATGGGTTTGTTTCTTTGTTTGTTGGTGATTTTCAAACAACAAAAATAATGGTCAAGGTGGTGAATATATAATGTTCAAATGTATATACTATGATAATATCCATATGTTAGTACCATACATATGCACATACATATCTACATTCAGTATTCAGTAGGGTTTTTTTCCTGGATCATGATATAATGTGCCCTATATTCTGAAAGGCTTTTTAGTCCAAAAATGATGGTGAATAAAATGATGCTGTGTGATAGATAAACTTTTTCAGGGCTTTATACTTTTTGTGGAGTATTTGGAACTATGTCTTACTTTTCATTGTGTGAGTATGTACACATGCATGGATCTGTATGTGTGTTTGGTCTTACCTTTTCATTACAATGACACCTTGAGCAATGGTCTCCAGAAATCCTTAAAATTTGGATCCCAAATCAAATGAGAAGGGATCTTTATTGGGAGAGAAGGGATCTTTATTGGGAGAGAAGCAACATCACCAGACAAGCCCTAACATGGAACCCCCAAGGAAAACAAAAAAGAGGTCGGCCAAGGAACACCTGGCGCAGGGACCTGGAAGCAGACATCAGAAACATAGGGATGACTTGGAACCAGCTGGAAAAAAGAGCCCAGGACAGAGATGCTGGAGGTCCTTGGTTGGCGGCCTGTACCCCGGGGGGGGGGGGGGGGGGGGGGGGGGGGGGGGTAATAGGCGATGATGATGATGATGAAACCGAGCATCACAAGAAAACAAATTGGTCCAGAAAGAAAAAAAAGTTGCTTAGAGAAGAAATGGTAATTGAGAGAGTCTTCTGAGAGATGTCACTGTACTTGTAGAATTCGTATACAGATGATCTAAAGCCGCTGAGAACAGATGTATCCTTTCATGATATTAATAATGTCTCAGTGTCAGGTGTTTCATTATGATAATATGTCTGAATATTTGTTATGATTTGTTAGAATTGTATATCATAATCTAACGTTGCGATTTTGAATTATTCAGATGAAAGAAAATCTGTTTCATGTTTGGTTATTAATATTTGCACTAATTATCCACGTTTTTGTCAAGGACAGACAAGTAGGAAGAAGAAAAGGAATGATGGGTTTTGTGTCACAAAGGTACACAGAACATGGTGCAGTGTATTTGTTAATGATTAGTTTTTTGTCACAAAGGTACACAGAATATGGTGCAGTGTATTTGTTTCAGTCTGTGAATGACGGGTTTTGTGTCACAAAGGTACACAGAATATGGTGCAGTGTATGATGGGGTTTGTGTCACAAAGGTACACAGAACATGGTGCAGTGTATTTGTTAATGATTAGTTTTTTGTCACCAAGGTACACAGAATATGGCGCTGTGTATTTGTTAATGATGGGTTTTGTGTCACAAAGGCACACAGAATATGGTGCAGTGTATGATGGGGTTTGTGTCACAAAGGTACACAGAATATGGTGCTGTGTATTTGTTTATGATGGGGTTTGTGTCACCAAGGCACACAGAATATTGTGCTGTGTATTTGTTTCAGTCTGTGTGTCGTGAAGCCGTGGGGAAGGGGAAGAAGAAGAAGACGCCGAAAAAGGGACAGACAGGTACAGCCTACTTGGGCATGTGGGAGGAATGTAAGATACTATGTTCTTCGTCTGTCGCTGTCACACTGCTTTGCAAATGAAATGTGACGCTCTGCTGATTGTGCAGTTTTGTTGGCAGAGTCTTTGAATCTGTTTCTCTACTTTTGCTTGTTGTCTTGTATTGAAAAAGCATGGTTTTGAATGTGCATTTTTGGATGCAGATGTGTAGCCAAATGTATGTAGCTGTAAAGTGTATCATGAATTAATCATAATCGGATCATAGGCCATGTAATGCTCAGGGGTGGGAACTGGTAACAGACAAAAAAGAGGAAATCTAGGGGGGTCCGGGGGCATGCCCCCCGGAAAATTTTTTTTCTTAAGGATGCATATCTGTGCAATCTGGTGTATTTTGGGCAAATAAATGAAACATTCAGAGAGCATAAAATATGTTTTTTTTGGGCACGGTTTCATCTATAGATCACATGCAAACATTACAAAAATACTCACCCTACTTCGAAAAAAAGAACATTGAAATGGATGCCTGCTTTCGTTTACTGGATATCCATTTCACGTGGTTTGCAGTGCAAAAACCCGGATGGAGTATTGACTTCTTTTTCACACAGAGAACAAAACGAGTCCGGACCCCGAATTTTTCTCATGAATGTAAAGCCTTTCGTTGTCCGTTTTCCCACACTCCCATCTCAAGGATTTTTTATGTTCTTTCGAAAAATTTCTGAAGCCCGCGCTTTACGATGCCCTCTCGGTACCCCTTTTTTAAATGTACCCCATGGCCCACATTCTTACGCCGGTATGGCACTGTTCCGCTAAAAGGGCCCATCTGATTCCGAAATCGCCGAAACCCAAACAGAGGTGCCCTTCTCCGCGATTTTTTTTTTCCGGGAATAACATTTCAAACCCGGGAAAAATTTTTTGCTTCTACCGCGGAATTCCGCAAATCCGAGGAAAATTTCCCCCCCCTGAATGCTCGTACTTTTCCAAACTTGTTAACCCCCATTTTGGCATGAAAAAATTTTTATTTTTGGTCTTTTCCATCATTGCACTTTCTCCCTGCATTTCGCTTCAGGGATGACAAACACCTTTTTGAAAGAGGGTTTTTTTGGCCTCATTTAGCCTTTGAGAACGTTGCTAGCCGTTGATACAATGAGATCCATTACGTTTGAATGTCTTGAAATAGCATGTACTGCTGTAGGTTGCTGGGCATCATGTCGTGAATGGCATGGAAGGGAGAGAGAAAACCCAATTCTGGGGGGCACACTATCGCTTCTGTGTTTTATTTAAACAAAAATTTGGCATGACATCACTGGTGCTAACCTAACTGATGGCCGCACCCTTTGGTTATGAGGTCTCAAATACGCTTCTATGGGGATGATGCCCTTTTTTTTTCCATATAACATCATTACTGAAATGGAGATGGTTCTGATCATGTTTTGCTAAATTTTTTTTTTACGGCATTTTTTTTTTTTCTGTATTTTCCCGGGTTTCCCCCCCATACGGCATGAAGGTTGTCTTCCAGTGAAGAGAGGAGTGCGTATATGTGTTTTACACTGTATACTCATCACTACCGTAAAATTGTACACAACATGCGTAATGGATCGGGCAAAAAAATGATCCCAGAAAAAAACCATTTTTGTCTGGTGAACACACACACCTTTTTACCACGGTTAATGAGATAAAAAAACAAACCCAAAAACTAGAAACTCACTGGCCATGAAAAAAAAGGCTAAAACGGATTGAAGCCCGCAAAAACAAGAAGGGTGTTTATGGCACCCGCCAAACCACTTTAGGCTGAGCCCAGAAAATTTTGTTGGAGCAGCGAAAGGGTTTGGGGCAAAAGGGAGCGATGGGGGGTTAGACGAAAATTTTGTTAGAGTGCAGCGAGGTTTGGGGGCAAAAAGGAGCGTGGGTGGGTTTGACAGAAATTTTGTTAGAGAGCAGCGAAGGTTGGAGGCAAAAGGGAGGACTGGGGGGTTTTGAAGAAATTTGTTAGAGAGCAGCGAAGGTTGGAGGGAAATGGCAGCGACTGGGGGGGTTTGACAGAAATTCTGTTAGAGGCAGCGAAGGTTGGGGGCAAATGGGAGCGACTGGGGGGTTAAAAAGAAATTCTGTTTGAGTGAGCGAAAGGTTGGGGGCAAATGGGAGCACTGGGTGGTTAGACAGAAATTCTGTTTGAGAGCAGCGAAGGGTTTGGGGGAAAAAGGCACGACTGGGTGGTTAGACAGAAATTTGTTAGGAGCACGAAGGTTGGGGGCAAATGGAGCGCTGGGGGGTTTGACAGAAATTTTGTTAGAGAGAGCGAAGGTTTGGGGGAAATGCACGATGGGTGTTAGACAGAATTCTGTTAGAGAGCACGAAGGGGTTTGGGGGCAAATGGGAGCGACTGGGTGGTTAACGAAATTCTGTTAGAGAGAGCGAAGTTGGAGCAAATGGCAGGACGGGGGGTTGCAGAAATTCGTTGAGGGGCAGCGAAGGTTGGAGGCAAAAGGCAGCGACTGGTGGGTTTGACGAAATTTGTTGAGAGACGAAAGGGTTTGGGGGCAAATGGCAGCGATGGGGGTTAGACAAAATTTTGTTAGAGAGCAGCGAAGGTTGGAGGAAATGGGAGCGACTGGGTGGTTAGACAGAAATTCTGTTTGAGAGCAGCGAAGGTTGGGGCCCAAAGGGCAGCGACTGGGTGGTTAGACAGAAATTTTCTGTTAGAGGGCGAAGGTGGAGGCAAATGGCAGTGACTGGGTTTTGTTAGACAGAATTTGTTGAGAGAGCGAAGGTTGGAGGCAAATTTGGCAGCGACTGGGGGTTTAGACAGAAATTCTGTTAGAGAGCATGCGAAGGTTGGAGGCAAATGGCAGCGACTGGGTGGTTAGACGAAAAAGGGGGGAAAAACAACTGTGCATGATCTGTAGATGCGAATGTTGTATACAGCACAGTTTATTATCAATGATTGTATGCACACAATTGTTGCACTACTGTGTACCACATATCTGCTTTTATTGTAACATTTTGTAGAACTTGATAGCCCCTCTTTCTCCCTCTCTCTGTCTCTGTCCGCTCTCTCTCTGTTTACAGTCTCTTTCTCTCTCCTACTTCTTTCCCTGTCCCCTCTCTCTCCCCCCCGTCTCTGTTCTCTCGCTGTCTGTCTCTCTTCCTCTCCCTCTTTTTCTCTGTCTCCCCCAAAAAATCTCCCTTCTCCCATTAGTGGTTTTCAGATTGGCATGTTGTATTTGCCTAGAAGAACAAGTTTACAAAACAGTCCTTACCTTGTGAGTCATTTTCTGTGTTTGGACTGAAAGCCTTGAGCTGCGTCATTGTAACACCCTGAAACTGTTACTGCTTCTCTCTGGGGTCTTGCAAATCATAACAGCATGAAGCAATCGTAATGATGTGCATGGTTTCATTTTGTTTGGACTTAAAAGCACACAGCTTGTGTAGTATGTCTTACAATCATCGATGCTTCTCAGTCTGTGAGCCTAAAGCACCAGCCTTGTGTAGTATGTCTTATAATCATCGATGCTTCTCAGTCTGTGAGCCTAAAGCACCAGCCTTGTGTAGTATGTCTTACAATCATTGATGCTTCTCACTCTGTGAGCCTAAAGCACCAAGCTTCTGTAGTATGTCTTAAAATCATCGTTGCTTCTCAGTCTGTGAGCCTGTCAAAAATCAGCATGCCGCACAAGAGAGTTAATCAACAAGCCTCATACCACGTGCATTATATCGTGTTCTGGGGTGTACAGCGTCACTGTAGCTGAGTTTTGTGTGTGGGTCTGACAGTGCAGAGTGCAGGGGGGCCTGTGGCCACGCGGACCACCAGCTTTTCCCAGGTGACCAGCGTGCCGCTGACCATGAGGTCGCTGGACAAACACAGCTTCCACCTGGACAGGGTAAAGGGGCTGCTTGTACTTGTTATACATGTGTGTGAGGAGGGAGAGGGGAAGAGGCTGGCAGTTTGACCTCTGGACAAACACAGCTTCCACCTGGACAGGGTAAAGGGGCTGCCTGTATAGTTATACATGTGTGTGAGGAGGGAGAGGGGAAGAGGCTGGCAGTTTGATCTTTGGACAAGTACAGTTTTTACTGGGGAATGGTGAATGGTCTGCTCATAGCGTGTGTCATCAGCTCTGATTAATGTTGTTTCAATGACATGTTGGGGCCAGCCTTTCACTGGATCAAGTCATGGAGGTGTTGCTTTGTTTTATCTGTTGATTCTTTGCTTTTCCAACATTTCAACTTTTCTGTACAGTGTGTTACCTCCTTTGACTTACTCTATTGGCGGTGGTTTAGAAGGCAACTAATGAAAACCTTTAATCCTGAACATAATGCAATCGCCAGGTTTTGCTATAGATATTTTACATATGCACTGCAAATTTAAGCCAATTTGCCAAGAACAAGGCTGTAGACGATGAACAATTAGCACTTTACAAAAAACAAAACAAAAGATGAACCTCAGCGATGTTATCTCATTACGCTGAAATGATGGGCTTAGCTTTAAGTCATTGTTGGACTCTGACTTTGTTAGTGCCATGAGAATGATTTTTTTCTTCTTTTATGGCCATTTTCAGACTTGCCGACATCCAAACAAATTGCCTGAAACAATACAAATGCACTTTGTGTAGTGTAATGTTGCTTTTTGTACTCCCAGTTCTTAAAGAACAGGGAGTACTTTACAATGGGAATGAAGAAATGCTGTGTGTGTGTGTCTGTCTGTCTGTCTGTCCGTGGTCAAAATGTGTTCCACTCGCTCCAGACAAACTGCTGGACCGATCTTTCTGAAAATTTGTAGATATATTGTTCATTATGGGTGACGGATTATGCCCCGATATTTTATTTTACCAGAATTACTAATGGCTATAATTGATAATTTTGTGATGTACAATTTAAGCAATAACGGTTTATAAACTGAAGTGTAACCAAATTTTGTGAGCTCCTCGGTAGTATAGTGGATAGTGTCACACGGGAGACTGGGGTTCATTTCCTTGCCGGGTAGAGCAGTTTTGATTTTTTTTCTTTTCTCTTACATACAAAATTTCTACCACCGAAAGGGGAGAAAGTGCTATAGTGACTGATTTATATCTATATATTTTTTTTTCTTTTTGTTGTACTACTACTTACTGAGAGTACGTTTATATGCTCTGCATCTTGTTTTTTGTTTGTTTTGCTTTGGGTGCTTTCCTGTTTGACTGAGTTACCCTGCTGTCGTGTAATGCTAGTGGCAGGTCAGAATGAAGAGTGGAGACAGAACGTAGGCAGACAACAGAGTTCACCCAGGGTAATGTTACACCTGTACACTTGAAAGTTCACTGGAAGCTGTCACCACAGTTGGCTGTGACTTTGGGCATGCGTGATGTGTGACTTTGGGCATGCATGATGCGTGGCTGTGACTTTGGGCATGCGTGATGTGTGGTTGTGACTTTGGGCATGCGTGATGTGTGACTGTGACTTTGGGCATGCGTGATGTGTGGCTGTGACTTTGGGCATGCATGATGTGTGGCTGTGACTTTGGGCATGCGTGATGTGTGGCTGTGACTTTGGGCATGCGTGATGTGTGGCTGTGACTTTGGGCATGCCTGATGTGTGGCTGTGACTTTGGGCATGCCTGATGTGTGGCTGTGACTTTGGGCATGCATGACATGTGGCTGTGACTTTGGGCATGCGTGATGTGTGCAGCAGGTTCTGGAAAGCCTGAGCCACCTAGGTAAGGAGGACATTGGTATAAAAGCATTGCATGTATCACTTTCAGATGGTGGGGTTGATGAATGAAACAAAACTATCGCAATTGTGTGTTCAGTCTTGTTTGTGTATTAATGAGGCCACTGTAATTCTTTTTTTTTTTTTGGTTTTCACATGGCATAATGATGATGTTGATGTTCACTGAATTTGTGAATATTGTCACAGTATATTGCAGTTGTCTCATCTTTCCCTTCTTTACCAGAATCTCAATTTTATGTTGATGTTCACTGACTTTGTGGGCATTGAAACCATTATCACACTACATTGCAGTTGTCTCACCTTTCTCCTCTACATGGCATGATCTACCTGAACCTCAAATGCCTCATGGAAGCAAACGTGGAAGAAAGAGGTTTCTTGGTAAGTGATTTTTTTTTTTTCTTAAATGTAAAGGCATGATCTTTGATGTTTGTGTGTGCAAAAAAGAAACGTTCAGTTGCCTGTGTGCACTGTCTCATATTAATTCACTCTCAAACTCACATTTGCAGTTCTTCAGTCCACCACCTGAAGTACTGTATCACTCTCTTCTACACCAGTGGATTTAAATACACAGACACCACTCTATCTTTCGTGCTTTTATCCTGAAATCAACCTTCAAATGCAGTCTCACGGCTGCTTAACTGATATCTTATATTCTTAGAGTAGCGGGCTTATTATGACCTGTTAGTATTTTATGTCATACCCGGATCCAGTGACTGGGTTATGTCATACTCTTTGACAGGTTGGCAAGGTAAGGTAAGGTGATGTTGGTTATAGCCCAGCCGACCACAAAGGGCCATATCAGGGCTGTCAGCATGCTGAAGTCTTTCTTTTTCTTTCTTTCTTTCTGCGTACGCAGGCTGATACTCCTGCCTGTATAGACAGGCAGTAGAGTTCTGTGTGAATGACCGTTTTTTATCCCGCCATTAAGGCAGCCATACTCCATCTTCGGGGAAAGTGCATGCTATGTGTAACATGTCATCCATACCAACGGCCAAATTGGCCTTCTCTTCCGAAAGTTGGCGATGGGATTTTACGTGTGTGCAAGATGTGCGTGCGGTCACACACAGAACCTCGGTTTATAGTCTCATTCGAAGGACTGTATGGGGAATGGAGTCAGAACCAATGTTAACTCGGAGGGAAAAATCCCCCTGTACCGAAATTTGAACCCGCAACCCCAGGATCACGAGTCCGACGCTCTACCAACTGAGCTATTCCGGCCCCCGTGCTGAAGTCAACTCACCAATGTACAGAATCAGATTTCATATACACGGATGTGCCTGAATGCATGTTCATATTCATATGCATTGCTGAAGTCAACTGACCAATGTACAGAATCAGATTTCATATACAGGGATGTGCCTGAATGCATGTTCATATTCATATGCATTGCTGAAGTCAACTGACCAATGTACAGAATCAGATTTCATATACAGGGATGTGCCTGAATGCATGTTCATATTCATATGCATTGCTGAAGTCAACTGACCAATGTACAGAATCAGATTTCATATACACGGATGTGCCTGAATGCATGTTCATATTCATATGCATTGCTGAAGTCAACTGACCAATGTACAGAATCAGATTTCATATACAGGGATGTGCCTGAATGCATGTTCATGTTCATATGCATTGCTGAAGTCAACTGACCAATGTACAGAATCAGATTTCATATACAGGGATGTGCCTGAATGCATGTTCATGTTCATATGCATTGCTGGCACAGACATGTGCAGTTGTTTGGCGCATGTATATGATACAGGAAACTCACATGCACAGATACATTCATTTAATGACATTTGTATAAATATGTGTGAGTAACAACAGAAGATGGAGGAAAGTTGTTGGTCATTTGACCTTTACTGTAGGCAGTTGATTGCTTGCTTTGCAGACAGTCACACACACGAAACCCACCCCCACTCTCCTCTTCTTTTTTTTCCTTCTTTTTTCCCCACTCTTTCCTTCATTCCTCTTCATTCTGTCTGGGGTTTTTTTCTCCGCATTTTTAAGGTGGGGTCTCCATCCAATTTCTTTTCCCAATTCGGTGTGTGTGTGTTTAATTCACCTACTCTGATGCACTATGCAGATCTGTATGTTCTATTATCTGTGGACATCCTCATTTAGACTTGAATATTTAAACATTTAATACAGAGTACCAGGGTTTTATTTGTGTATGATGCTTGGTGTATCGACAATTTCACTCTGGGGAAAAGCCATAACAAGAACAAAATGGCTAACACACACACGTGTGCATGCACGCACGCATGCATACACATACATGCCTATGCACACACACACATATACACATGCACACACGCGTACACACACACACACACTCACACACACATAGCTAGAAAAAAAGAGTAATAACAGGTTAAAGACACAATAAAGCAACACACTTTTCATATCGGCAGTTTATCTTAAATGTGTACATATCTGAAAACATATGTGATTTTAGCCTCCCTTCTTATCCTTTATTCCTTTCCCCGAAGATTTAGTATGGCTACCTTAATGGCGGGATAAAAAAACGGTCATACACACAAAACTCCACTCCCTTTGTTAGGTAGATGGGATTAATACTTGTCTGTCCATATAGGGAGTGTCCGCAGGAGTATCAGCCTGCGTACGCAGAAGAAGAAGATCCTTTATTCCTCTACTCAAACATCTGAATATTCCCCCAAAGCCATCCTTGAGGGAATAGGGGGAAAAAAAGGATGCGAGGGTGACAACAAAAATGAACTGTCAAGGACCTAGAAAACAAAACAAAACAAGGAAACAAAAAAAAAAAAAAAAGAAATTGAAGGGAAAAAAAAGAGACAGAAATGGTGTTGTAGAAATGAAATTGTAATCAACTCACAAATTGGCTATTCCCTGAGAAAGCTTACCTTACAGCGAAAAAAGAAGTCTACATGGAAGACATAGGGAAAGCTCAAAAGTGAGACAATAAGTATGTTTTTTCCCCTGTCTTTTTGTTCCTTAATTTTTCACTTTCTTTTGTCTTTGACAAGTGATGTGATGATGAGAGAAAACATCTCAAAGGTTTTTTTTCCTTCTTTTTATTCCCCATTTTCAGAGTTAAAAAAAACTGAAAGGGAAAAAAGAATGAGAATCAAGGAGTAAGGCAAGCGCATACAACACTTTTGTTTATATGATTAGATGTTTACTTTGCAAATATGTAGTTACACATATAGCACTTGTTCACATATGCACTTAAATATCAAAAGGCGATGAAGAAAAGTGGATGATTTTTATTTTACAGGCATTTACCCTCACATAACCGCATTCACATGATGTGTAAGTAACAAAATGAGATTTAAAAAAATGAAGAGTGAGTAATGGTTTGATGGCCATCCCTTTTTGAAAATGAACCAAGGGACAGAGTGAAGCTCCAGAGTGTCTGAAATGACTGGTGGTTTGCAGACAATGTTTGAGGACGTGAGTGGCTTTGGATCATGGCATCGTCGCTGGTGTGCGCTCTCTGGCAACAAACTGCAGTACTGGAAGTACCCTGACGATGAGACCAGGAAGGTACGTCAAACATGCATCATTGACAATAAAGTTTCAGGTCTTCTTACAATACTAATGTTGATTTTTTTTTTTCTTTTTATAGATTCATACTTTTGTATCCTTTGATACCTTTGCATCTTTATCTCTCGCTCTGTCTCTTTCTATACCATTTTTTTTTTTTTTAAACACACTTGAAGCAAGTTTTCTGCTGATCACAAGGAAACTGTCTTGACTTTTATTTACTTCATAAGAAAGGAGATTAAAACTAAGATATTTTATGTGTATAATTTTTATGATTTAGTCACGATCATAATTATTAGAAAATTTTGTTTTTTGTTTATTCATTTAATAATCAGGGGTTTAATTTTATATCTAGGTTAGATTCTGAAGAACAGTTTCAGGCTTATAGTATTGAATATTGATGAGCGAGTTGTTTAGTTACCTGTTTCTATGGAGTAGCTGAGCTGTAATGGTGCTAAATTAACCTTAAATTGTGCAGTCCATAATCACTACATTAAACTACTGCATCAGCCAGGTTGGTTAAATGTTGTTTGATGGACAAGTGCAGGTGCGCACTTGCTTGTGCCTCCCTCCGGGGTTTGCGACCTTGTCGTGGTCAGAGGGCTTGCGCGGTCCCAGTGATCCCTTAGGCTTTGCTGGCGGGGGCATCAATACTTGGAAGTAGGCTGGTTTTTTTTTCAAACTGCTTCTAGGTCCGAAAAGCCAAGATGCTGTCTGGCCTAAGCATAACGTGGTAAGGAGTTGATGCCCCTGGTAGGGCTTCCCATGTCAGATAGGCTAAGGGTGAGGATCCTGACTAAGAGTAACCCGCCTTTCTCCTTTTTCTTGTTTTCTGCCTCCCTTATTTGGCCCTTTTCTATCTTCGTCTCCCCTTCAAGTCTTCTTTTCACGCTCCTTTCTCTCTGTGGTCTCCTTAAGATCCGCCGCGTTGTGCCGTGCGGTGCGACCTGTGTCGGAGAGGAATGAGATCTGGTGATTGAGAGGGCCAGCCGCTCTCAACACATCACTTTGGCTCGGACCTCTCCTAGACAGGGAGTACACTTTGGCCGGGTGTACAAATCGGCTCCCCTTCTTGGGGCTGGGTCAAGACAGGCAGTTCCCCTGCTGGCCAAGTAAACCCCTGCAGTGCTCAGCTCTCTGTTCCCGGGAGTTGAGCATGATCGGGGGGGTAGGGTTGGTGGTTTCTGTTTGTCGTATGTCTCTCCCGAAGCCTGGAAGGGGTCAAGACATTGGTTTCTTGGCCTGGCCCCTAGTTGGACTCCAAGGTGGGTGGGTAAGGGAGGATGAATCACAATCAAATAAATATGGCTTTTTCAAAAAATATTCCCCCCAAACGGAAGAGGAAGGCAGTATCCCCTATTTCAGGGCTTTCTCAAACAGATAGTGATTCTGACAGTGAGGTAAGACAGAGTACAGGTTTCTGGGCTTCCTGGCTCGTGGTGGAAGGGACAGAGCAGGAAAGACCCTTTCAGCTCTGAGCCCTTTTGCTATCCAAAAGGGCTTTCATGGTTATAGCAGGTGAACCTAGGTCCATAAAAAGGTTGAGGAATGGTTCGTTTCTTATTCAATGTCGATCACAGAAACAATCTGAACAGCTGTTGAAAGCAACAAAACTAGTGGATAGGGAGATCAGGGTGACTCCCCATAAACAGCTGAATTCGTCAAAAGGTGTGATTCGCTGTCGAGAGTTAGCAGGTGTCTCGGAAGCAGAGATCAAAACAGAACTGGCGTCCCAGGGTGTGACGGAGGTGCGCAGGGTGTCGGTAAAGAAAGGTTCAGAGAGAGTGGCCACCACACCCTCTTTCTGACATTCTGCAACCCTGTGTTGCCTCCGGTCATCAAAGTCGGTTACCTGATGTTCGTGTTCAGCTATATGTGCCGTCCCCGTGAGGTGTTTCAGATGCCAGAGGTTTGGCCATGTCAGAGACCGCTGTCCTGGGCAGGAGGTGTGCGGTGTTTGCTGCAAGGCGACCCACGTTGGGCCGTGCAAAGATCCGGCACATTGTGCTAACTGCGGTGGCGACCATCCCTCCTCTTCCAGAAACTGTCCTCTTTGGATTCAAGAATCCACAATACAACGCATTAAAACGGAAAAGAAGATCTCCTTTTTGAAGCCCGCAAGCAGGTTGTGGGCAGTCAGACTCCAACAGCTTCAAATGCTTCGGCCGTAAAGACGGTTCCCCAGTTTCCACTCGGTCAGTCTGCTGTCAGACTGATGACTTTACGTTTTCCAAAACATTGCAAGGTAGAATTGTCAGCTCTGGTGGAAGCAGGTCCACCACCTTCCAACCCAAAGTGACTGCCCCTGGGAGGCAAAAAATCCGCCACCCCTCAGACTGCCCAGCAGTCTACAACATCTGCTGCTGGGCAGATTAAAAACCAGCAATTCCGCCTTGAACTCCTGTCCAGTGCCCGTGCGGGCAAGGGAGTTCAACCCAGTGTGGAGATGGTGGAGATGAAGGAAAAACCTCCACTATCTCCCAAATCCAGACCTCCACCATCTCCAAACTCCAGGCCTTTGTCACCTGCGGGCAAGTCTGCCAGCAGGTCCAAAGACCAACACAGTCCAGTGAAACTAACTAATAAATTCGCTCCATTAGAAGCGGACGTTGAAGAGGAGATGACCTGATTTCTCTCCTTTTCGCCTCTGCACCATGGATAGTACAATATTCCATTGGAAATCCGTGGATTAAATTCCAACTTTGAGGAGCTGCAGCTTCTGTGTCAGTCTATAAAACCTTCACGTGGCTCTTCAGGAAACTCAAATTCAAAGCCAGAAGACCTTTACTCTTTTTGGCTTTTAATATTCTTTCAAACCTGCACAACCATCCATGTTGGGACTGTCGGGCGGTGTTGCCCTTCTCCTACACAAACTTTGCTGTATAGTCCTGTCGCTCTGTCTACCTCGCTTCAGGCTGTAGCTGCGAGAGTCACTCTCCACAAGACTGTGACAATCTGTTCTCTTTATCTACCTCCTTCTGTCCCGGTTTGTCGTCAGGACCTTGTCAGTCTGATAGGAGAACTTCCTCGACCTTTTTTGCTGTTGGGTGACTTTAACGGTCACAATCCTCTTTGGGTAGTGTCAGTACGTCATCCGAGGTCTGCTAATTGAGGATGTCCTTTCGGATTTGGATTTGTGTTGTCTGAACGACGGATCTGCAATTACTCCACTCTTCCACAGTTCACTTTCGTGTTTAGATTTGTCGGTTTGTGACCCCTCGCTGGTCCTGGACTATGAGTGGTCTGTCCATGACGATCTGCACGGAAGTGACCATTTCCCTGTCCTCCTACAACTGTAATAACTGAACAAGTCTCTGTCTCTCAACATCTAAATTATAAGAAAGCAACTGGGATCTATTTGCAGCCACTATTTCTAAGGAATTCTAGACACTGATTTTCTCAGAGTCCGGACCCAGCAGAATCACTGACTAACACTGTGATCAGTGTGCTAAAGCTTGTATTCCAGTGTCTTCCGATAAACTTCAAATGCCCAAAACACCCTGGTTTGACTCAGACTGCCAACAAATTTCCAAAGTTCGGAAACGGGTCAGCGTCAGGTGTACCATCGACCTTCGGGTCCCACGCTCGAGCCCATCAGAAATCTGTGCTAAATCGAGACACACTTTTAAAATCAGTAAACGTCGGTCCTGGAGAAGTTTCTGCTCCAGGCTGACGTCGAAAACTTCCAAGAAAAAATGTGTGGAACATCATTAAAAAAATCAAAGGGAAGAACACCTGTCCCACTGTGAACCATCTCAAGTTTGCTGACTCTTTAATAACAGAGAAAAAAGCAGTTGCTAATCTGCTGGCTTCAACCATAGAAAAGAATTCCTCCTCTTCTAACAAATCAGCCACTTTTGTCAAAAATAAAACCCTTAAAGAAAAAATCTCCCTGCAACTTTTCGTCAGACAACATGGAAGACTACAATCTTCCTTTCACTTTAAATGAACTGAAATCTGCCTTACTGTCCTGCAACGATTCCTCTCCAGGTATAGATGAAATCCATTATCAACTGTTGAAACATCTTCCGCAAGAAGGTCTGAATATACTGTTACAGGTATACAACCATGTGTGGACTACAGGTTTCTTTCCGCCCTCTTGGCGAAAAGCCCTCATTATTCCCATCCCCAAACCTGGAAAAGATCTTTCTAATCCATCAAACTACCGCCCATAGCTTTGACCAGCTGTGTCTGTAAATTGATGGAGAAAATGGTCAATGCTAGGCTCATGTGGAAACTCGAAACGATGGCCTTTTGGCGAAAGAACAGTGTGGTTTCCGCAAACATCGGACTACTGTTGACCATTTGATTCGTCTGGAATCTACACTTCGGAACGCCTTTCTGAACAAACAGCATGCAGTGGCAATTTTCTTTGACTTGGAGAGGCCTACGATACCACCTGGAAGTCGGGGATACTTCATGACAGGGTTCGTAGGGTCCTTTCAAGTCCTTTTAAGTCCTTATGAATTGGATTTTGGTTAAAAGGCCTTTTAAGTGCTTTGATTCAGCAAGTGGTCCTTTTAACTCATCAGGAGGTCCTTTTAAGTTTTGAAAGGTACTGTTAAGTCCTGTTTTATCAAGAGAAAGAGACTTGACAACGAAACTGAAACACCGACAACCAAAACCGTACTTTGCAAGTTGCAAAGAGTTGAAAGATGCCGATGCGATATCGTCTGAAACTCAGTACTGTACAAGGATAGTACTACTAGGCCTATAACATTAGTGCGCTTTCTGCTCAGTGGCAGACGACGTGAAGCCGCGTGCAGTGGCTATGAGTCACGCCTGCTGCTTTGCTTAGCTTTGACGTCATGGGTTCCAAAGAGCAGACGCGGTGCTAATGTTTGCGGCATATAGCTGACTCAATATTTTCGGTCAAACGATCTATGTTAAAAGGTTCCCTGTATAGAAATTAATTAAAAGAGTGAGGCAATAAAGATGAAAACATATTACCCAAATAAATGTAGGTACATAACATCACGGTTTGCGAACATGCGAACATAACAAACTGCCTTGGAGAACAGCTATATGCTGCGTTCTTGAGCAGCATGTACAAGATAGATGCCTTCTCCCGTCTCTTCTCCTCCTTCCTCCTTTTTCCCTGCGCTAGCTAATTCTGACGGAGGCCTAGTTTGGAAAGTTTTTAAAAAGTTTTGTTTGCAAGCTAAACGTTCAAAATGCCAGGGAAATGTTCCTTTCAGGATAGATGGTTATCTGATAAAGTTTATTGCGAGTGGGTGAGAAGCGATACTTGGACAAGCATTCTGCTCGGTACCTTTTTTGTGGGGTTTCGTGAACTTAAGAAACTGTGATGTGTGTGAAGAAAAATGTGTAAATAGTAGTGTAGTGGACGTGACAGTAGAATGTGTAATAGTAGTGTAGTGGGTCTGACAGTAAAAACAAAGGAATGAAAGTGATTCATCATTATGTGTCTATAATAGTTTGTGACTCACAGTGAAAACTCAGTAATCTACATATTTGTGAAATAAAACTTTGTGACAATAACATTCAGCCAAAGAAACCTACAGTGACGTGAATTGCAAAGACTTAATTAACATTCAAATGGGATTAGCTGTTCCTCTGTTTATGAGAGGTAAGTGTCTGCTGTTCTGCATGTCAAAAGGTTTGGGGTGTACTGTAAAGTCATGTTGGCAAAGGTCCTTTTAAACTGATTTGAGGTCCTTATAAAGTCCTTTAAAGGTCCTTTTTTGGCTTCATGCCCACCACCTGGGAACCCTGCATGATCTCCACGATCTGGGTTTTCGAGGTCATCTTCCGCTTTTTATTCAAAATTTTTTGGCAGAACGACAATTTCAGGTCCGGGTTGGCACCACTCTCTCTGATGTCCACGAGCAGGAGTTGGGTGTTCCACAGGGGAGCATACTGTCTCCTGCCCTCTTTAGCATCAAGATTAATAACATTGTTCAATCAGTTCAGCAGGGTTCAGACTGCTCATTGTTTGTGGATGATTTCGCTGTCTACGCAACTGGAAGCCTGTACCCGAGTGTCCAGCGCAGGCTCCAGCTTTGCGTGGATAAAATCCATCGATGGGCAGATGAAAACGGTTTCACCTTTTCTCCAACAAAGACGCAGTGTATTCACTTCCATAATTTCCGTCAGTTTTTTCCAGATCCCGAGCTTCAAGTAGGGAAATCTCCCATTCCAGCTGTTAAAGAGGCCAAATTTCTGGGAATCATTTTTGACCAGAAACTGAACTTTCTCAGCCACATCAAAAACCTCAAAACTGCTTGCCAGAAAGCACTGAATATTCTGCGGGTCGTAGCGCACACTGACTGGGGCGCTGATAAGAAAACTTTGCTGCACCTCTACAGAGCCCTGGTCCGTTCCAAACTGGACTACGGTTGTGCTGTGTACGGCTCCGCAAGATCGTCTTACCTCAAACTCTTGGACCCTATCCACCATCAAGGGCTTCGTCTCTGTCTTGGAGCGTTCCGCACCACCCCTGTGTACAGCCTGTACGCAGAGGCGGGTGAACCCTCATTGTCCAACCGCAGGCTGAAACTGTCGTTGAATTATTATATCCGACTGTTCTCGGAACCAGAAAACCCTGCCTATGACTGTGTCTTTGATCCTCCGTTCCAAAGTAAGTTTGAAAACAACCCTAAATGTATTCCGCCGTTTGGTCTTCGTATGCAGCCTCACGTGCGGAAACAGCCCTGATGTGGCCCTTTGCGGTCGGCTGGGCTATAAGCAACATTATCTTATCTTATCTCACGTGCGGAATGCAGGTCTAGACCTAGGAGTTGTGTCGGATTTTTCCAAGTTTCCGGATCAACCTCCGTGGACCTTTTTCACACCAGAGATTCGTTTTGATCTTGCAGCTTTTCGCAAAGAGTCTACCAGCTCTCTGGCGTACAAGGCTTTGTATGCTGAGCTCTGTTCCAAATTCCCATCCTGTCAAAAAGTTTTCACTGATGGTTCCAAGTCTGAAGATGGAGTGGCCTGTGCAGCCTACTGCCCTGGGGCTCCTTCTCAGATACTGTTGGAACATATTCATTCAGATGCTTCTGCCTATTCTGCTGAACTTACTGCTCTGGTACTGGCTTTGAAGATAATCTCACAATCACATTCTTCGAAGAGGGACTTTCTGGGTTCTGTCGGATTCGCTGTCAGCTTTGGAGGCCATAGCTGGCCGCAACCTTCAGCATCCAGAACTTTTACTTTTTTTGAACTTTTTAGCAAGTTGAAGGCGGACGGTTACATTACTCTTGCTTGGGTTCCAGGTCATGTTGGCATCGGCGGGAACGAAATGGTTGATCGTTTAGCCAAGAACGCTACAAGAGAGAAACTGTCCAACACTTATATCCCCTGCTCAGATGTGAAACCCAAAATTAATGATTATGTGAGAGACCTCTGGCAGGAGGATTGGAACACACAGACGAATAACAAACTCTTTCAGATCCGTCCAAACCTTAAGGACTTCCTCCCATCCACGTCGGGAGGTCGTAAAGAGGAAACGGTTCTGTGCCGGCTGCACACCGGCCATTCGTATTTTACCCATGCCTACCTTTTAAAGAGTGAAGAAGCTCCGTGGTGCATTCCATGTCATGCGCCACTCACAATGAAACATGTTCTTTTAGAGTGTTGGGACTTGCACGATGTGAGACACAAACATTTTACGGCGGAGTCCATGAAGATCCTGTTCAGGGATGTCCCGCCTGATGTGATCCTTGAGTTTTTGAGAGAGATTAACATTTTTCATCTGATTTAAGATTTTACGGAAGAAAGATTTTTAACGAAGTTTCTGGTACGTTTCTAGACGATGTCATTTAAAGAGATGTGTGAAAGGTTGGTTTTTTTTTTTTTTTTTTTTTTTTTTTTTTTTTTTTTTTTTTTTTTTTTTAATGACTGGTGAGTTGATTTTAACGTGGTGACAGCCCTGATGTGGCCCTTTGCGGTCGGCTGGGCTATAAGCAACATTATCTTATCTCCTATCTTGCTTGTGCCTGTAAGTGCTTTTACTGCTCATAACTTTGCTTCATGTGGGTTTGACAGAGCTACAAACTACTACAGGTGGTCCATCACTTAATTCTGAATTTTTTTCCTGCTACTGAATTTCATAGTTTTAAAAATCACTCATTTGAGCATGCACATGAATATGTTTGTCTATCTCTGTGCGCACGCTGTACTTTTGTGTATTTAATTAGCAGACATTCATTTGTGTAGACTTGTCTTGGAAAATTATAGTAAGAGTCTGGAAGAGTTCTGGATTACGTCTGAATATTTTTCCCCTGACTTGTGGTGACCCTGTTATCACTCAGTCTTTGCTCTCTATGCTGTGGCAGGACCCCATGGGCTACATTGACCTGAAGCGACTTGTGGTAACCCTGTTATCACTCAGTCTTTGCTCTCTATGCTGTGGCAGGACCCCATGGGCTACATTGACCTGAAGCGACTTGTGGTGACCCTGTTATCACTCAGTCTTTGCTCCCTATGCTGTGGCAGGACCCCATGGGCTACATTGACCTGAAGCGCTGTGTGACGGAGAAGGTGGGACTCATTTCACGAGACGTCTGCGCCCGACCCCATACCTTCGAGCTGATGACCGTGCGCCAGCCCCGCAAAGGAGAGAAGGACACCCTGGTGTCCAGAACCTACAACACCATGACAACTGTCAGGTACCTGTCCGCTCATACTGTTGTATAGATATACATTTAACTCTTTCATTCCTACTTTTATATGTACCATTACTTCCTCTTGTTCCTAGATTCTTATAATACGAGCATTCCCTTCATTCCTGGATTTAGAGAAAAGAAAAAGAAGTGTAAAGTGAGAACTGCCACGTGTGCAGTAGCACACCGGCCAGAATAGAGCGGCAACAACTTTCCCACTCTGTAGGGGCCATCTGGCATCCATTCCTTTCATAAACACTGCCACGCGAGCGACCCGGTCATGACGTGTACCGATGACGTGACTCGCGCGAAGTTCAAAACGCTTACCGCGAGAACCGATTTTCCGGGCTGTAGGAAGGTAAGGAGGGATTTTGTGCTGCCCGGTTTTCCGGGCTGCAGGAAGGAAGGGTAGGATTTCTGCAAACCGGAAAACCGGGTTGTAGGGATGAAAGAGTTAAAGCAGTATGAGTGAATAGCCAATCCACAGCAAGATGTGATGCTCAAGATATGCCCAGTGAAGATGTGTAAAAATAGTACCTTATGTGTGTAGGCAAACGTCTATGGTTTCAAGCTGTCTGTCTTGTATAGTTGTAAATTTGTGTTTTAAGTTCAAGTATGTTGCTTCATATGCCCTCCATTCTGTCCTCCATGCCCTTGTTAATCCACAGTGACAGTCTTCTAGGCCCTTGTTATCAGATGGTTTTATGGCAGTAGGCTGTCTGGTTCTACTCCTGAGAAAGTAAGCTGGAAGCCCTGGCTGTGGCTGTGATGATGCCATCTGGAAACAAACCACAAAGTAGCCATATAGTGATGTTGCTATCACAGGAAACCATGTGCAGCCCTGTTCCGCTAAGCTGCCTGCAAAAAGTGACAGTGAAACAGTGGAGGAAAAGGATATTGAGGAAAGCACTGCCTCTGCATAAAAAAGTGTACTGTCAAATAATGATGATGATGATGATGGTTTTTGATGCCTCGGGTGCTTTACAATATATATATCTGACATTTGCATGCAGATAACGAACACAATGGCTTGTAGTCCCAGTGTCTGCCCCACCCCCCCCTCCTCCATTCCATCCCATTTCCTACAAGCACACACATTAACACACACACACACCTTGCCGATAAACTCCACTTCCTACATCACACACGTACATGGGCGTGCATACACTCACACTCTTACATGAGAGTGAGAAGGTTTGAAGAGCAAACATGCAGAAGCATAGAATGAAGGGCATTGTGTGAAAGACTCTTTGAAAGATGTTATTTATGGACTGTTTGAAAAGATGGACAGATTTTTCTATTACCTGTTTTTTATGGTTGTAGGACACACAGTGCGTGTCCTGTCGCCAGTTTCTGCTCCTGTCTCGTGGTTTTAATGGAATTCCCTCCAGTGATTTCTGCAGGGAACAAAATGATGAATTGTAATCTTGTTGATTCAGGATGCACATGGTGTTCGTTTTGCTCCGTTGCAGGCACATGCTGTCTGCCGACACCAAAGAGGAGCGCATCGTGTGGTGCAACAAAGTCAACCAGGCCTTGGCCAACATCCGCACCTGGCACTCGGACGCCATGAGACCCATCCGCAAATGAAATGGTGGCCCAGTGCAAACGGTGTCAGCTTCGACCCCATGGATGTACAGCACAAACAGGACCACAACTTGTTTTGTCTGCCCAGCACAGTCCTCAGGAACTTTGTGTACAAAGTAGATAGACCAACTTACAACTGTCTGTGTTTTGTCTGCCCAGCACAGTCCTCAGGAACTTTGTGTACAAAGTAGATAGACCAACTTACAACTGTCTGTGTTTTTCTGCTGTTCTGTTCTCTCCCAGCTGACTGACATATTTGTCAAGCACATGGCTGTCCGTCGTTTTTCAGATTTTGTCTCTCCTCCAAACATTCAGTGGCCTTTTTATCTTGATTTTTAAAGTCATGAAAATATGCTTTTTGCATGGTAAGGATTAAACAGACTTATCAGGTTCTTGCATTGTAGTGAAATTGATATTGCAACTGTATTTGATAACATTTTTCATGTGTTAAGAAAAGGCTTTGGTTGCAAACTCCACCGCTGTTACAGAGTTCCCTGTGGGGCTGTGAGGCATGACTTTCAACCTCTTGTCTGGTCAGGTTTTTAGGGCCAGAAATTCTCTGTCCACCCAGGTTGGTGGACGGAGAGGGATGTTACTTGATCTTCCATAATGCCGTTTCATTGACCTGGCCCATCTCCAACATTTTGCCGTCTCTGTGGCCATGAGGCTCTGGGACTTCTGTCCTTTACCACTGCTGAGTCTTCAGCCGTATTGTCAATGAACTGATCATGGACTTCATGTTTTGATACAATGGATTACATAACTGTTACTGATACATAAATTATTTATAATCAACCCCATTTTTATTGTTGGCAGTTGGTTTTTATGGCTTGTTAATGCTTGTACTGGCCACCTGCGACAGAAAGGATTTCAAGCAATATGTTATTAACAACTTGTATGTTTGAATGTTGCAACTGCATTTTTTTGCCAGTTTTCGTTGTGGGTTCTACACTATCGAATTGTGATGCGAAATGCGGTTAAAATCTCAGTTGATACAGTTCAGCGCCACACTGCCATATAGTCAAAGGCTAGCTGCTGTTTTGTAACTGTTTCATTTTCTTCCTGTTTAACTCAGTTTGAGAGGTAAGATAGGTAACACAACGTCCAGTATTTTGCAGTATCTTGTTTGTAAATTCAAGGAACTGGACAAATGAGGGGATAAGTCGCTGCATGCTGTACAGGTCAGATCTTGGGGCATGGCGTCCTGATTGTGCAGCTGATGCTTGTCAGATTGTGGGGTCATGTGAACAGTGTGTTTTTTCCCAGCAGCCTTAGCACTCGTCTGGAAAATGAGCTGTTCTCATTTATTGACTGTATTTACCAAGACAGAGACCCAGCTGTGCTCAAGATTTTGGGGGGGAGGGGGGGGATAAATTCTTTGCAAATGATTGGGGGGGGGGGGGATAAATTCTTTGCAAATGATTGAAATAGCAGTGTATATACTAAAGTGATTTTTTTTTTTCCACCAGCCAGACTTTATAGGTTAGAGTAGAAAGGATCTCCCTCCAAATAAGTTAGAGTAGATGGGATCTCCCTCCAAATAAGTTAGAGTAGATGGGATCTCCCTCCAAATAAGTTAGAGTAGATGGGATCTCCCTCCATGTAAGTTAGAGTAGATGGGATGGATCTCCCTCTACATCCCATTTTCCTTTACCTTTCCTTTTTGAGAAAACAAAAAAAAAATTCTCTAGATTTTGAAAGTTACAATCTGAGGTTAAAAAATCATATCAACTAGGCAGTCACAAGGACACGTCTGCAGTGTTTGAAGATGTGTGCATAACTTCCTTAAGTCATAGCGGATACAGGTAGAGAAATCTCTTGTTTACCCGTTTGTTTTGTGAAAGGTGTCAACTGTGATGACTTAAGGGTCTTTCTGTGTGTTGCGACGGGTTAGGCTTGAGGCGGCTCTTGCGTTCAGTTGCACTACTATTGATTCCTCTGTCAGCCGATGTTATTGTTATATTAGCTTGTGTACATGCATGGGAATGCGTTTAAATGAGACAGCAGATATACACAATCATGCAACGTGCTGTTTTTGTGTATATTAGGACTATGTGTGCTTGACCACTAGGACTCATACTGTCAGTTATAATATATGAAAAACATGTAAATGTTATTAATAAGATTGGTAGTGGGTTTGTTTTTTTTTAGCTGATCTCTAGATGCAGTGTGCATGTCTTTTTTTTTTTTATTGAAGTGTAAATAGTAAGGCTGTAAAACATGTATTACTTACGCAAACGATAATCATCTTAAGGTGGGTGATTAAGCTTAGCTATATGGCTTACCTGTGTGGGTGATTTGACTTAGGTGTGTGGGTGATTTGGTTTAGCTGTGTGGGTGATTTAACTTAGCTGTGGGTGGTTTAACTTGGCTGTGTGGATGATTTAACTTAGCTGTGGGTGGTTTAACTTAGCTGTGAGTGATTTAACTTAGCTGTGTGGGTGGTTTAACTTAGCTGTGAGTGATTTAACTTAGCTGTGTGGGTGGTTTAACTTAGCTATGTGGATGATTCGGCTCAGTTGTGTGAAGACCAGGTCTAATGGCTATCATGGGACTGTAATTCTGTAATAACTAACAGCTGTATTCACTCGATTCTCAGCATGGTGTCACCTGTAACAGTATTGCCGTCAAAATGTGTGAGTTCACACACACACACACACACACATGCTCACAGGCACGCACACACATTCATGTCCAAACAATACATGTACTGCACCACCACCTTCAGAACAATGCATGCAAATCCAGCAGAGGAGGGGAGATGAGATGGGCCAAAGAGAAGCACAGGATTGTATTAAATGTACATATGATTACCTTCATAACTATAGTGTCGAGTCTGTACATGATTCTCTTCAATGACATATCTGGATAAAAGCTATAAAAAAAATACCAGTGTACTGCTGCCACTCACTGGAGATGACAACAAGTAAAGCCAGCGTCTCATGCCTAGTTACTTTGTCATGACCCCACTGTTGGCTAAGTCTTGGTGGCTGTTGCAAAGGTAAAACCTGGTACAAATAAAGGTGTGAGAAGTTTCATGGATATCGAGCTGCAAAATCACCACCCATGGTTTCAATGTGCAATGATCATAATTATTCCTGACAAATAATGCTTCCTCATCTGTTTTGTATCATAGGATTTGTAAACATGTATATATTTGTCCATAAAAGGTCAACATATCTGCCATCGTTAATACTTAACAGACTGATCTACTTGGTGTTTGAGAACATGACTGTCAGTTTCTAAACACAGGTGTGGTCAACATTTGCCCATTCTACGCTGTTATTAGTCAGTTTGATCAATTTTCTCTTGCACACTAGAATACTTTTTTTTTTAAATTCTGGCACAGGCAGTAATGATTTAAACTCAATGGCTGGCACCACCATGCGTGTACACTTCTGGCGTGTTGTGCACACCTTGTTACTGGAAACACACCTGAATGGCTGGCACCACCATGCGTGTACACTTCTGGCGTGTTGTGCACACCTTGTTACTGGAAACACACCTGAATGGCTGGCACCACCATGCGTGTACACTTCTGGCGTGTTGTGCACACCTTGTTACTGGAAACACACCTGAATGGCTGGCACCACCATGCGTGTACACTTCTGGCGTGTTGTGCACACCTTGTTACTGGAAACACACCTGAATGGCTGGCACCACCATGCGTGTACACTTCTGGCGTGTTGTGCACACCTTGTTACTGGAAACACACCTGAATGGCTGGCACCACCATGCGTGTACACTTCTGGCGGTGTTGTGCACACCTTGTTACTGGAAACACACCTGAATGGCTGGCACCACCATGCGTGTACACTTCTGGCGTGTTGTGCACACCTTGTTACTGGAAACACACCTGAATGGCTGGCACCACCATGCGTGTACACTTCTGGCGTGTTGTGCACACCTTGTTACTGGAAACACACCTGAATGGCTGGCACCACCATGCGTGTACACTTCTGGCGTGTTGTGCACACCTTGTTACTGGAAACACACCTGAATGGCTGGCACCACCATGCGTGTACACTTCTGGTGTGTTGTGCACACCTTGTTACTGGAAACACACCTGAAACCGAGGATGGCGTGAGGAAGGGAGACTCACACAAGTGTAGTATGGTAGATTTATTGCTGTTGTGAAAGCGATTTCAACCTTACTTGATTTCAGTTTAGACAGGAGAGACTGGCTCTCTCTCTGTCTGGCTGAAGGAGATGAAGTCATCACCAACAAGAAAAAGTTCTGCCACTGCACATTTCAGCATGGTAACACACTAGCTTTTGATGCCAGCCACACTGAAGTGCCCCAGCTAATGGCAAACCTTAATAATAATGGCAAAATTATAGGCACCCAAGGTCTGACCAGCACGCTGGGCAAATGCACAGGTCAGATTTCTGCTAAGTGGTAGCTACGAGACCCTTCTTAGATTCTCTCATCTTTGTCATCAATTTGTTTATCCATCAGCTTCAAATCAAGCGCAGTGTGGTTTCAAAACTTGGCAGAGATATGGACTAGTCCGCATGCAGTGACAGCTCCTTGTTGAAACTGAAATTGGCGAACTCTCCGCTGTTTGTGCGGAAACTGTCATGAGAAAAGAAGTTTCCATCATTCACCAGTTTCACAAGGTACCACGGTTTTTTTTTCTCTTCCGGGACAAAGAATTTCTCATTATTGAATACTCCATGAGCAAGTAGATCAGTTGGCACCTTGTCATTCAGACTTTTGGTAAATGCTTCAATGACAAAGTACTGTAAAAGACATTAAGTATGTCTGCTCTGCAGAATTAACAATTGAGCATTTACTGGTAAAATGTGCCTCCGGAGGTCGTAGAATGTATTTTGCCTGTTTCTAATGTAAAGTTATTTTGGGATCAGTTTAATCTTTTCAACCTTTCAATATTTAGATTAGCTAGTTATTTGTTATTTAGTCCTATTCCATGTTTCTTGTAACTCTCTCTTTACTCTTCCTTTCTCTTTCTCTGTCTGTCTGTCTGTCTCCCTTTCTCTCTCTCTTTCTTTCTTTCTCTCTCTCTCTTCTTTTTAAAGATTTTTTGATGATGATAAAAATTAACAAAGTTTTGCCGTTTTTTATGCTAGAGTCTAAAATCATCGACACAATGAAGAAACTTTAAATAAAACAACCAACCATCACCAGTACTCTCATCATAGACGAAAATACTCCCAACAATTTGAGGTACACATGTCTGCACACACCAACCCATACATAGTCTGGATACTGTGTCTAAAGACTTTGATGGGAGAAAGGTGCAGTTTACACCTCACCTCTCCTTGGTCATCTAGGTCACGTTTCGTTTTGGAGCCTGGCAGAAGAAATTTGTTTCCATTTTTTGGACACAAATTTAATGGCAGTCTCATGACAGAAAGAATTCGCTTCCATTTTGTGACACAAATTTATTGGCATCTCATGACAGTTATGCAATGCTCAGATTTTGTCCAGAAACTGAAGGAGAAGAGGACGAGTTCATTTGTTTAAAAAGCAGGGATCTCATTTCCCATAAGAGAAGTATAAACCAAAGTTTTATATCAATTTAGGAGTAAAGTTGAACAATTGAATGTTGTAATGTGTGATACAGTGTTTAGATAGATATGTCGGCATATTTTTTCTGTTGAGAACATTTTGAGTGTATTGATTTTGTTTTGTGTCAAAATCTTCATGTGGCCTTCACATTCAGCTGAGAAAGTAAAGTATGGCACTTGCTCCGTTTTTGAGAAGTTGCCTTGCTTCTCTTCGAAGTCTGAAAGGACAACCACAGAACACCATTTGACTTTTGAACAATGTCAGGGTGAAAAACGTTTTGATTTGCAACCCTGAGTTCAAAAGTACAACTATTTTTCGGCATTTTAATATCAATCTACCAGTCACAAAACTGCCCAATGATGAGTGGAAAATCAGTTTTGTTGTTTGTCTTAAAAAAATGTATTAGATGGAATCTTACGAGGAATCTTCACAGACTGAAATTTTCCTTCGTTCTATGTGAATATCAACAACTACAGTGCCACAAAATCAGATAGTGTCCTTGGAGAATTTGTGGAATATGCTTCATGTGGAACATATGATTGGGGGAAGTGGGGGTTAAAGAAAAAGTCCCGCAGAGTTTGTTGCAGTTTCTTACCACACGTCAGCTTCATATCCATCATCAGTGTGATTTCATGCCACTTGATTTTCTCTCACACCTGCTGTTTTCCCAGACTCCACTCTTAAGAGAAATATGTGAAGTCAGTTTTCTTTTCGAGGTAAAGCGCCCACCAAGCAAACGAAAAGTCAGAGGCTCGAACCCCGTTTGGGGCAAAGAACTTTTCACCGAATCAGTAGACCATTGTGGTCTGGCGCTAGTCTTCCGGATGAGACGATAAACCAAGGTCCCGTGTGCAACATGCTTTCTGCGCATGTAAAAGAACCCACTGCAACAAGAGAGTTGAGAATTCTTTATAGAAAAACAAACAAACAAAAAAACACTTTAGTAGGCAAAAATATAAACACACAGGCACTTTCCCTGAAGTTGGAGTGTAGCTGCCTTATTGGCGGTATACAAAAAATGGTCATACACACAAAACTCCACTCCCATTGTTGGGTAGATGGGATTAGTCCTTGCCTGTCTGTACAGGGAGTGTCCACAGGAGTATCAGCTTGCGTACGCAGAAAGAAAGAAAACAAACTTTTCTTTTCCTTTTCTTTTTTGTTTGTTTTCTGTCACATGTCCAGTGCACTCTCGGTGGCGTTAGTCTCACTGACACACGAAAAAGATGCTGCAGTGGGAGTTGTTAGCTGGTGAGACATGCTACCAAAGACTGAACTTTCTCGTTTTCTTTCTCTGTATGTCGTAGTGAGACATGTTACCAAAGACTGAACTTTCTCCGTTTTCTTTCTCTGTGTGTGTAAGTGAGACATGTTACAAAAGACTGAACTTTCTCCGTTTTCTTTCTCTCTGTGTGTGTAAGTGAGACATGTTACAAAAGACTGAACTTTCTCCGTTTTCTTTCTGTGTGTGTGTAAGTGAGACATGTTACAAAAGACTGAACTTTCTCCGTTTTCTTTCTTGTGTGTGTGAGATGTTACAAAAGACTGAACTTTTTCTTTCTGTGTGTGTGTAAGTGAGACATGTTACAAAAGTCTGAACTTTCTCTCGTTTTCTTTCTCTCTGTGTGTAAGTGAGACATGTTACAAAAGACTGAACTTTTTCCGTTTTCTTTCTGTGTGTGTGTAAGTGAGACATGTTACAAAAGTCTGAACTTTCTCCGTTTTCTTTCTGTGTGTGTAAGTGAGACATGTTACAAAAGTCTGAACTTTCTCGTTTTCTTTCTGTGTGTGTGTGAGATGTTACAAAAGTCTGAACTTTCTCTGTTTTCTTTCTCTGTGTGTGTAAGTGAGACATGTTACAAAAGACTGAACTTTTTCCGTTTTCTTTCTGTGTGTGTGTGACATGTTACAAAAGTCTGAACTTTCTCCGTATTCTTTCTGTGTGTGTGTAAGTGAGACATGTTACAAAAGTCTGAACTTTCTCTGTTTTCGTTCTCTGTGTGTGTAAGTGAGACATGTTACAAAAGACTGAACTTTTTCCGTTTTCTTTCTCTCTGTGTGTAAGTGAGACATGTTACAAAAGACTGAACTTTCTCCGTTTTCTTTCTCTCTGTGTGTAAGGGAGACATGTTACAAAAGTCTGAACTTTCTCCGTTTTTCTTTCTCTGTGTGTTGAGTACACAGCCTTAGGCACAGGCTGTTTCTTTTGGTCCTGCTGGCTGGTTGGTTAGTCTGATCTGATAATTTGGCAGATTTCCTTCCAGGTTACAAGGTGGTCTGCATCCACAAGGAGAGATCTCAAGACAAAATGCTGATGAAATGCTGGGGCTATGAATCAGTTGCATGTGGATTTTTAAGGAGTGAAAATTGATCAACAGACGCAATATCCATCTGTGCTGTTTCTGCGCAGGGTTTCTGTTTCTTTTTTAAAACTTCATTTTATTTCAGTCGGCGAACTGGAGGCTCGCACAGTGTTTTTGTGACTTCTTGTTTGCCTTTGTTTTTCATATTCTTGTGTAGGAAAATACAATAATACAAAAAAGAGAGGGGGGAGGGGGTCTGTATCTGTCTTCAGCTATTACCCTGTGAAACATCACTTTTTGTTTACTTTGAACTAATTTCAGCTGGAAAGCCTGATGATATTATTCATAGATATTTTAATGGAACCAAAACAAAACTGTTCATCAATCTTTTGATGTATATGATTACTGTGCAGTGCAAGTGTCAGCTTGAACACACCTGTTGATGATGTTGTGTTATCATTTCCTTTACGTAATAAACGTGCCCATTACAAGAGTTTTGAAAACTAATCTGTTTTAGTTTATCAACTGTATGTGATTTTAACATCACAGTAATGCTGAGATCTATTTAGTTCATGTGTGCAGTTTTGCTCATACAAGCTGAAACCGTTTACAGCATGTGCTTTGCTTTTATTACTTAGTTCATTTATCTTGGCATACAAACAGGTAGAGCTTGAGTATTTTAATAAAGAGAGATTGTATGTTCTGTGTGGTCTTGTTTTGGGTGTGTGTGTGTGTCTGAGAAAGTACACTGACAGAATTTTCCATGTGATGTAATGTTTAAGTTTTTGGGCCCAAATCTGGCCTTTTATGAGGCAAAATCTCATCCCAGATTGACTGATTATTTGTAAGCATATCTTCTGCACAAATTTTCTTTCCCCAAGGGAATCGCTAACACGCATGCACACACACACACGCACACACACACACACACACACACACACCATACGAACTGTTACATGATGGTTTGTTTGTGAGGTAAAGTTCCATCTCATAGCTTCCTGATTCCCCCGAAGTCGGAGTGTGGCTGCCCATGTGGTGGGGTAATCAGAAATGGTCACACACGTCATGTTCTCATCCCCAGCCGATGCATTTGTACCATAGTGTTCAAGTACTTCGGCTGTTTGGATGATCCCTGGAGTCTTTTAGCCAGGGTATGACAACAACTTCCTGATGTTTCTGATGCAAGGCTTTGCTTCCACAAACATGCAGACCCCATGCAGTATACTACATCATATTACTTGATCACAGACCAAAACAAACAACAACAAAAACAACATGCACACACATACAACTTCATGGATACATTACACCTGAAAGTATGGACATGCAGTTGGGTGGATTTCTCAATTAATGCAAAGATTTTGTACAGAACCAGAAGAAAAGCAGGCATAATCGGCGCTATTTTGAACAGACCATGAGCACCAGAAACCTATATGAGAATCAATGAAGGATAAAGATATGATGGAATATTTTCATCATCCCATGACAGTCCATTAACACACATGTATGCACGCCCATACATACAGACATATGTACACACACATAGGAATATGCACACACAAGCCCATAGGTCAGACACACACCTGCACATGCACACACGCATGTGCACATACACATTGCATACACCGGCACACACACTCCTTGTCCCACGCTCACCCACCCATGCACATATACAAACACATACGTGTACACTCAGCACACACACAGACAGCGTTTGGTGGGTGGTACCAAAGGTCTGACCTGCGCATTGGGCTGTCTTCTTCCTAAAATACTGGTTTACTCAAAAACGAGTAGGTCACCAGTGCGCATGTTAAAAAGTAAAATATAATAACATAAAATAGTGCGACTCAGACTGTTGGCCCCTGGAGCAAATTTGGCAACAAGGGGTCGCACTCGATATTCAAGAAGTTAAAAGCAATGGCCAAATTCAGGCCCAGGTAACAGTAAAATATCTGGGGAAGTTAAAATAGAAAATCGTCAATATGCAAATCTCAAAACTGTCGTATCAATTTGTTTTTTAAATGAGATTGCATTTGTGGCAATCTTGATGGCACCCGGCAGTGAGTTCCACAGCCGTACAGAACTAGGATAAAATGAATGTAAGTGGCTGTCAATATTTGATGCAGGTATGGTATAACATTGACCGCCACTCCTGGTGCTACTTTTATTCAATACTAGTTGTTCCATTGGAATATCAATTACTTTAGGTCTGCCTTTGAAGAAGATGTTAAGTTTGATAAAAGCTCTTCTCTCTTCTAAGGGTTTCCATTCTAATTTCCTCATGTTCTTCCTAGTATTCCCCTTTTCTCTGGTGTGGTTCCCTGTTACGAACCGTGCTGCTCTCTTCTGAATCTTTTCGAGGTTATCAATGTCCTTTAGATGGTAAGGATCCCAAACTGAGCAACCATATTCCAGTACTGGTCTAACCAGTGTTTTGTAGCAGCCGTCTTTAACCTTTTGGGGGCAGTCATTGATATTCCTGTATAAGAAAGCAAAGATGTTATTTGCTTTCTTACATACTAAATTGTAATGTTCTTTCCATTTGAGACGACTATCTATAATCACGCCTAAATATTTTGCAGCATTAGTTTCTTTAAGAATAGTATCATGGATAGAATAATCTGATCTAATTGGTGAGCGTTTGTTACATATATGCAACACTTGGCACTTTTGGGGATGAAATTCCATTTTCCAAGTTCTTTCCCACTCTTGTAAAGCGTTTAAATCTTCTTGTTGAATGCGTGTATCATTCTTGCTTCTGATTGTTCTATATACTAAGCTGTCATCTGCAAAAGCCTTATAGTAGTTCAGGAGAGAGATTTTACTTATGTTATTATAAAAAAATTAAGAAAAACAAGGGCCCAACAGTTCCCTGTGGTACCCCTGACACGACTGGTTTACAATGGAGGGACGACCCTTCCACAACCCAACTTTTGCGTTCCCCAGCGGGGAAATGATCTAGCCCATTTTAGCAAAGAACCGCCAATGCCGATGTGTTCTAATTTAAGCAGCAGGCCCTCATGGTCAACAAAAATGGGAAAAGAAAGACAGAAAGAAAAGAAAGAAAAGGCTTGAAGTTGTGAGCAGATGTAAAACTAAGAATGGAATATAAGGACGTGTCGTGCCAAGTTGTACATAGAATATTCTGAATCATAATAAAACCCGAAATTCGTTTTGCTTCCGAAAACCCCAAACTTGTTTTCTTAAAGCAAAGAGGTCGTTTGTTTTTAAACAGCTGATTGGTTGAATTAAATTTAAACTTTAGCCAATGGTGTATTTCATACGTGTGTCAAATTCGTGGTGGACGTCTGTAGGTCAAATAAGGTAAAACGGCGAATTTACTTTCTTTGACTTATTTAGTCGTTGGTTATTTGTGCATTGCGTCGAAGATATTACAAAAGGTGCAGTGGTGTTACATGTATGTCTGCGATCAAACCATTAAGACGAGAAAAGCTGTATAAAGGAATCTTGTGCTGGGTAATGTATTACAGTTCATTATTATTACTCACTCCCAAAGACAAACCCAAGAAAACGAGTTCATTACTTACATACTCAATACTTATAATTAACTGAAAATTCGAGTGACGTTTAGATGTAACAGAATGTTATTTTGTGAAGTGAATAGTAAAACTGACCGCCAAAGATATACTATCAAGGATTTTACAGAGTGTCTGATAACTGAATTTGGGACCGTAAGTGCTTCACGTTTACGTGTGGTGTTGTCTGCAAACGTTTTCCCCCCAAGTTCATGATAGAAACAAAAATTGAAAAGGCATTTCAGAAGAAAATTGTGTGTCGCAGACACTAAACAGTATACCCGCGTATATCTATCATTGCATGTTAATTGTTACAAGATCATCATCATCATCATCACACACACCACACACACACACGCACACACACACACATTGCCGTAACAAAGTCCACACAGTGTTGTTATCTGCAAGAATTAATTGAGTAAGATTTGGTTTAAGTTTTTTTTATGTGCAGTGCAAATATGAAGAGAGAGAGAGAGAGAGAGAAGAGAGAGCAAAAAACCCTTTGAATGACTCTAGTTAGTATGAAATTCATAGATTTTAAGTTTGTCTATAGATACTGGAAATTGACCATTATATCAGACATGAACAGGGGAGGTGGATGCTTTTCATCTTCCCAGGTAGTATTGTACATAGGTAATATTTCTCTGACCCTCACACTCACAGACACACATACAGGCACAGACACACACACTCACAGACACACATTCAGACACACACACACACACACTCGCTCACTCACTCACTCACTCACATGCACACTCACTTATACACACTCACTCACTCTCTCTCTCTCTCTCTCTCTCTCTCTCTCTCTCTCTCACACACACACACACACACACACATTTACAAGTATATTGATTCTTGAGCCTTCATTAGAAATACTTTTTTTTTTAAGTATTGAATGCATGGCATGCAGTTTTGTTTGTTTGTTTGTTTTGAATAATAAAACATTCAATTTTTTATGTTGATGTTGTGGTATTTGTCAAAAATAGTGTAGTCACTACAATATTAAATTTTCGTTTATGTTTGGTTGCCTTTTGTCATTTCATTTATGATCTTACTGTATGTGTGTCACTTGCCATTCCAATTTTTAATTTTGTTTTGTTTGTTATGATTTGTTTGTGCAGCATTTTAGTGTTTTTGATGCACAGTTCGGTTAACAATGGAGACTGAACGTCTTTTGACCGCAAATCATCCGGAGGTTAGCATGCACCGCTTTGATTCTGTTTACTTTCTATATTGGATTTAGTAATAATTTGACTTTGTTTCGTTCATTATGCTTTAGTAGTGATTTGGTTTGGGTAGAGCTACAACGACAGAGTTAAGGAGCTAAATGGGGTGGGGTTGGTGGCTGGATCAGAAACAGTGCATGGAAAGACTGTCTGGAGAATAAGAAGAGGTAGAATTTAGAAAGATTGTTTCTTTTTTTTAGTTTTTCCTATGCATTGTTAAATTGTAGACAAAAAAACCATTTTCAGGTTCGGTTAGACAGATGTTTAAAAGATTATTAAGAAATGTTATATGAATGATTGAGTTTTTGATTTGAATTGTGTAAAATTCTCGAAAAAAAAGAAAAAGTTGTCTATTTGAATCAAACACATTCTATTTTAAAACAATGCAGCTGTTTTTTTAAAACATTTATTTGAATTCAACACATTCTGTCTAAAACAACAGAACATGCTTAACATATAGTTGTGTAATGTGCAAAGAAGTTTGCTTGTGTTATTTGTGGGTAAAGCTTGCAGGTGTCCTGAATGGCACCTATGTTTTCATCTTCTAACATACTTTGTTTCAATGCACTTACTACACAGGAAACGGCAGATCAGAAACAAGCTGTTGGGTATATTGTGAGTTCAGTGCTTTCAAAGGTGTTTCATCACATAATACCATCCATTGCATGTTGCAATAGTGAGCAACCAGTTTCTCTTACTACTCTGCACTTGCTTTATATCTAACGAAGACTCTTGGGAAAAAAAAAAAAAAAAAAAGGGAAAAAAAAAAAGAAAAAGAAAGAAAAAAGATGACGAAGGGTTCCTTGCAAAATGAAGGGTTCGGCACAGTTAGTATAACCTGAATGCATACACTGAAAGAGGAGAAGACCGAAAAAAAAAACAAAAAGAGACAGTTTTGTGGTTTGAATCAACTGCTTTAATTGCTAGCGGACATGTAGTTGATATGCAGGAGTCCCAAATTTTTTGGATACTTCTTCTTTTCTTTGTGCAGCAGCTAGCAATTGTGTTGGACCCCTCATTCCGGTCAAATCAGTTTTGTGCCTTTAAGCATGCCCCGACGGGTGCACATTGCATACATTGGATGTGCAGAAGTGCTCATTTCGATAATTTTTTTCCTTTCCTGTGTGCAGCATTTCCCATTTGTGTTTTGACTTTGATTCTGGTCTAAACTGTTTTTGTGCATTTTAGCATGTCTGTCTTGTGCCATGTCTGATGCGTACACTCAGTTCTACTGTAATGGTAAAGTACACCTCTTGATATTTTAACTTCATGTTTCAGATCGAATGATTACATTTAACACTGCGTAGTTGAAATGAAATCCTTTTTAACACATTCAGCACATACTAGGGAAAAGAATTGCATGCGCTCGCTATCGTCTACTTGTTATTGTAGTTGCAACTGAGGCGACTGCATGCGGAAATCTGAACAAATTTTTAATGTTAGTGATAGCACACTGCCAAAGAACGTAGACCAACGAATCACAAGACAAAACACGACACGTTTGACCTCTTAGGTCTTCTTTCTAAGCAAGATACAAAACACTCATGACAACGAAAATGAACAAGCACTCACTTATCTTCATCCACTTCAGCTCAAGATAGGTGTTGAATGATTCAGTGCCTATCTTGTGCTGAAATGGATGAAGAGAAGTGATCATCACTCGTTCATTTTCGTTGTCTTGAGTGTTTTGTATCTTGCCTAAAGAAGACCTAAGCGGTCGAAACACATCATGTTTTGTCTTGTGATTCGTTTTGTCAACGTTTTTTGGCAGTGTGCTATCACTGACATTTGAAAGATACTTGTTATTGACCTCAAATCACTGCCATCATCCTTCCCATCTAAAGACGTATACAGTCGCCCCCCAGCACATATACACATGCATGCACACACACACACACTCACACTCACACACACACACACACACACACACACCACACATTTTTCACGATTGTACATACTTCTATCCATACATATGCGCAGTTTCACATGTTGTGTGTCTTATGTCAAATTATTGATCTTTCTGTGAGTAGTTGTTTTAAAATGTGGGGTGTTTTTTTTTTTGCTGTGATTTTTTAAAATTCATTATCCTGGTAGCTGTATGCGCATGAACTTTAAGAAAAAAGTTATTCTTTTTGCCATAATGATCCATTTAAAGAGCATGTCATGTGCTAGAATATTTTGTGATAAGTTGAATGTCAACAGGCATACCTTGTGTGTATGCTTATGTGTTGGTGATAGCGATGATGACTCTGATGCTGTTATAGTACTTAATGAATGCTAGAGCTTTATGCTTTAGCCCTGTGTTCCATACTTTCCTTGCCTCTACCCCACATGCACAAACATTTACAATCATGCTCGCAAAACATACAGCTGAACCCCAGATGCATGTGCTCACCACACACATGCAGACACACATGCACACACACACACATAAACGCACGCATGCACACGTACACACACACACACACACACACACACAACAACACACACACACTCTCATATCATTCTCTTTCTCATATTCACACACACACACATACATATTCACACACACACACACAACACACACCACACACACACACACACACCCCACATGCGAGCATGAGTATGTTCACCCACCCACCCCCCACACACACACATTCTCTTCCTTTCTCTCTCTGTCTTACATAACCAGATTACATTTAGATTAAGATTAAGTTGCATTGACGTACAAGTTGTACCGACATTTAATCAAATTAAAATAGACAAATTTCAAGTGGAAGAAAAATACTTTCTGAAAGATTTACTTCAAAAATTGGACATTTTCAACTCATTAAAACCTGATAAAATTATTACAGATGAAACTTGGCTAGTAGCCTCATCCTTGTTTTTCACTCCATGTCTCTCATTCCCTCTACACCGTATCTTGTTTTCCCCTCTTTTTCCTTCTGCCCTCTGTCTGTTTCTCTTTCGTCTCTCTCTTTTCTATGTGTTAAAAACACATAGTACAATAAACACATGCCACTTGCATTCAAATAGGCTCGCGCGCACACACACACACACACACACACCATACATACACACACACACACACACACACACACACACACACACACACACACACATACATTATGCACACATAGAGATATTACACGCATGCACGCATGCACTCACACACACACCCCACACATACACACATTAAACCACATGCGTTCATGCATATATTCATAAGTGCACAGGCTAGTGGAAGTTTCAATATGGAAGAAGCTGATCTATTGGTCTAGTTGAACAGCTCTAGATTTAAAAAAAAAGGGGGGTGGGTGGGGGAAGGAAGAAATTTGCACACACACACACACACACACACATACACACACACACACACACACACACACTCGCCTACTCACTCACTCACTCACTCACTCACTCACACACACACACACACACACACACACACACCACACACACACACACACACACCACACACACACACACACACACACTATGTATGCTTACAACTTCCAAATGGATGTATGAAGTTTTCAAATGCATTCTTAAGAACATTATCATTTTCAGAAAGAATGCAGAGTTTATGTTATGGCGTTTTGACCGGAAACCCCCTTGATTCTAAGTGAAACTGGATGGACTTTTTGACTTTTTTGTTACATAAGAAAAATAGACTTTTGTAGAAACATACTTGTGAAATGTTGATTTTTATTGTCTTCAATCAAGTATTTAGAAAGGTCTACATTATTTTAAGAATATTTTTTTATGATAAAAACTTTAGTGAGATGAATATGAAAACAAAATGAGTTTACAAAAAAGTGTTATATAGATTAAGAAACCTTTTTAGGGCTTTTGACCTGTAGGTAAGCCCTTTTTAGAGGGTAGGAAAATATTCTCTCTCTCACATTTTCATTATAAATTTTTGTTTGTTTATTAGAATAGATGTTATGTCTTTGATTTGCATATTTATTTGTTTGCATACTTTGCATATACATAGTTAGGCAGATCCCAGTATGCGGTCTATTTCAAAATTTCATTGAGCACTTTGTTTCAACCTCCTTTAGCCAGATACCAGTGTTGAGTATGTAGTTATTTTATGATTTTATTAAGCACATGCATTGATCGCCCATTTATTTCCTTTTTTGGACTTATTGATGTAAATGCATGACTTCATTGTATGTTACATTGCAAAATGTAATCTAAATGCTCACAGCAGTCTTCATTTAATGTGCTTAGCGTCAGTCGCTTCGCCAGATTCCATACAAAGCCAGTTTGTGTCAGTTTTGTTGTGCTGTCATCATTTCCTGTGTGGAGATCTGACTCCAAGCACTGGTGCAGCAATCTTTACATGTGTTTTGTTTTAAACTGCCATGAACTTTGTGTTATAAATCCTCTCTTTTGATCATTGTGTGTACACTGCTTGTTTCGAGCACTGTGGTGTCTTTTCCGTATGGTTATCTGTTTATTGTGTTTGACAATCAGTTGATTTCCATGCTCAAAATTTAATTTGGATCTTGTTGTGATTTATTCTAGTTTTCATTTTGCTTGTTATATAGAAAAGTGTAAGGAAAGGTTAGTTTCAAGGTAAAGAAGCTACTTTATAGCTGTTTTGTTCGGTTGGTTTTGTGTTGGTTTTGAGTATTGTGGAAAAGTAGATTGATGAACATCTGCACTGACAATCCATTGTATACTTTCTGTAACAATCCATAACCAGCTGCCTTTGTCTAAGGTGTTTAAAGATGCAGCTGGAGAAGAACTGACCAAGGTTAAAGATGTTACAGAGCACAAGTGAAAAATACAAAGTAGTATGTGACACATGCTTTGGTGAAGGATGCCGTATTGTTTGAAATCAGAAGTATTTTGTTTCACTGTAAAAAGTTACAAAGGTCAGTGGCGAAAGAAATGAAGTAGAAATATCCCAAGATATTGTCTTGAATGAGTGCCTTTCATTATAAATGAAACGACAGTGTTTTGCTGTTTCTTCAGAATCGTACAATGGAGAAGTTGACTGACATTGAGCTGCTGAGCATTGAGGCCACAGACCGATGCCCCGATCTTTTGCCAGTGATGCTGCTGCTGTCCTACAGGTTTTCAATGCCTTTTTTTCCCCCACATCTCTTTTTTGTTTTTGAGCGTTGATGCCATGCTGACTTAAAAGAAAATGAAATACAGCATTAAAAATCATTTACAGAGCTTGGGTGTGAAGTAATTATGATGGGTAAAGTCCACAGATGACAGCAAAACAGACATGGAAAATAGATAGGAAGTATATTGAAGAAACAATGCGCTTGTATTTTTCTTTAGCTATGGTGTGATTGTGTGGGTGTGGGTGTGTGTGTGCCCGCGTGCGTGCACATGCGTGTGAATGTACGTGTCTCTGTATATATTCATGCATGTGCGCACGGATGTGTGAATGGGAATGCTTCTATGCTTGAGCAGACATTAGCAGGTCTGAACATATATTAATTTTAGAGCGTGGAAAAATTCTTGCTCCACTTGTTTCCCACAGAGTCAAGCAGAGATGCCAGCAGTCCCGATGTTGTTGTGTTTTGTTGCTATTGGTCGCTGTTCTTGTATTACGCCAACGTCAAAATAGGTCCAGCCAGTTCATTTTTGGCTGGGTAGGGTCATTGGCTTCTTTCATGTGGTCAGTGCTGGGTAGTTTTCCAGCACACATGGTGTACCGAGCGCTGGTTGGGATAGTGATTCACACCACTAGGCTCAGATGATGAAGCTGAGCTAATGCCAGTCGCAGCCAGTTTACACTCAACCTGCTGAAAGTGGACCATTCAGCGATTCATTTTCCCACGGAGGAAAGGACGTGACTTCATTCTTTGTAAAACTATCTCATGAAGTTAGCAGACCCGGTTCTGATCTGACTAAGCGACTAAGGATGTCTATTAAGCTGCAGCTGTTAAGAAGCAGCAAAGGGAAGAGAAATTCTGGTGGAGTGATATAAAAAGTGCACATGGTGCTGTCCATCCTGGGAAACTTGCCTGCACTCTGTACCAATAACTGAATTTGATTTTTGTTGCGGGTAAACATTGTATGCAAGCTGAACCAATCTAGGTCATGAGTGTTCCTTAAGAAAAAAAAAAAAATGTTCCTTCACAACTTTGTAAGTTGTTCCTATAAATAATTCAGAATGGCTGGCGGCATCTCTGGTCAAATGTTTCATCTCTAGACTGTTGCTGCTGTCCACAAACTAGTTACACCTCAGTCAGGCAGACAGAGTTATTGCCATTCACATCAATGATACGTCGATATGATTATTAAGCTCAGGCAGTCGAAGGATTATGTACAGACAAGCTGACGTATGAAATTCATTATAATACTCACATGCCCCCTCAGTTCATCCTACCCCTTCCTCTCACATTCCTTACCCCATCCTCAGTATAATTTGTGTCTATGCCTGAAGCAAATTCTATGTTAGAAGCTCCCCTCCCTCTCTCTGGCACTCTGTTGTTATGTAATCTTTAGTAGTCTCTCTGTTTTTTCTGTTTTTTTCTTGTTTGCTTAGTTTTCAAAGTGGGTGTGATTCTACCCACCCCACCCCACTCTCCTCATCAGGGCTGTGTTGGAGAAATTAAAAGGCTGAGACTGAAATTCCAGCCATGAATTATAAAGATAATGGTTATGCGATGTGAACACCTTGCTTGATGTGATATTCCAGCCATGAATTTCAAAGATAATGGTTATGCGATGTGAACGCCTGGCTTGATGTGATATTCCAGCCATGAATTTCAAAGATAATGGTTATGCGATGTGAACGCCTGGCTTGATGTGATATTCCAGCCATGGAATTTCAAAGATAATGGTTATGCGATGTGAACGCCTGGCTTGATGTGATATTCCAGCCCTGAATTTCAAAGATAATGGTTATTCAATGTGAACGCCTGGCTTGATGTGGGTTCTGCACAGGAGGATGATGTGGAGACCCCACTTGGTAACATGCACGTGGCTATTCAGGGGGACCGCACCAAGCCTGCCATCTGACCTTTCATGACATTGGACTGAATCGTGAGTGTACTCCTGTCTTGTTTCTGAACAGGTCACCATCATGAGTCATTGGTTTTTGTCCTTGTGTATGAAACCCATTGTGACAAGGAATCACTGATTTTTTTAAATTAAAAGATATGCAGTAGGATTGCATTGATACAATACGTAGTGATCTTTAATCATTTTTAAGGCCTTGTGCATATTAACCTGGTGGTGTTCAAATGATGTCAGCTTTTTTCTTTTTAATTAGCGATATGTAATACTGTTCGTCTTTGTCGTTATTTCAGCGTAGTGTCCCCTTTGCCATTCTTCTGGGATGGTTATCCTTGTCTGTCACATCACCTTTAATGGGTGGGGATGCTAATTAAGTCTGTTGATAATTAACTGAAAGAAACTGAGGTGTCATTGCAGTGTTTACGTTACTGATGGTGTTGCAGATGTGACCTGTTTCCAAGGGTTCTTCAGTTTCCGTGAAATGCAGCCCATCCTGCGACACTTCTGTGTCTACCACGTCAACGCCCGGGGCAGGAGGAGGGGGCGCTGCATCTGAGGCCTGAGTATGAACACGCTCACAGCACTGTCGGTGTACTGCTTGTGAAGGATGGATAGACCGGTGAATCCGTCAGGATGAATGACTTGATGTGTTAGTCAGTCACATGCTGATAATGTTTAGCTCCTCCTGAGGGTTGCATATTTTAGGAGTTTGTATGAAAGAGTTGATCAGAGTTTATTTGAAAGAGTTGATCAGTAGGAATAAACCGGTAAATGCGCTGATCAAATTTACCGAGGGTAAATTAGCTCTCATTCTCCTGTAGTTGCATCACTTATAATGCATATGAAGACCCCCCTTCCATGAAATCAGCAATTTTTGCATGTTCACTGCATGTCCTCTAACACCAAAATAGGGCGTGGGGGGGGGGGGGGGGGGGGGGGGGGCGGGGAGAGGATTCAGGTCACCCATTTTGAGTTTTTGACAAGTCTATTCCACAGTCATTGATCTACCCCCCCCCCCCCCCCCCCCCCCCCCCCCCCCCCCCCCCCCCCACTCCCCCTGTAATTGGACCTGGCAAATTCCAAATTCTAAAGTAGGCTAAGATTAGTTTTGAAGGATACTATCGATCTGTTTTGATGTTGATAAAGGAAACCATGTTCTTCAGATTGGATTCTGTCATTATGATTCGTAAACAGTTTTGACCTTAAAGCAAGCATTAGAAGTACATGTAGGAATGGGAGAAAAAAAAAAACACCAACAAACTGAAAAGGATCGAAAATGCAACAGGATTCATTCCATATTGGAGGGTCACAAGCTGGAATGAGATGATCATTATATTGAATCATCTGATTTGATCAGTTGGACACATTTGCATGGTCATTTGTAATGGAAGCTTTCACCTCGTGTCTTAGTTTCTGTTGTGATAAGTCAGGGAATCGGTCTTAATGAGAGAAAGAGTCGGTCCAATGTTGTTAATTGTCAGTGTGTCATTCACCTCTTCATTGGTTATGTGTAGTGATTGTTAGTTTGGTGTCATCACGTTCGTTATATCGCAAGTAAACGTTTGGTATATTTCATGCTTGAGCCATTAAAAGAATCATTTGTTAGTAAAGCTACACTCTTGTTTTTGTTTATCTTTGAACTGATCTCTTTGTGTTTTGTTTCAAAAGAGAAAGAAATGCTTTCATCTACATTTGTTATGTATTTTATACATTTGTTCAGATATAGTGAATATAATATGTAAGTGTTATGAATGAAAATAAATGAGAAAACTGAATGTTAGCTGTGGAAAAAGGATTTTTTTTTTTTTTTTTTAATCAACAGAGGAACATGAATAAAACCAGACATCAGAGGTGTGTGAGTGCGAGTGTGTGCACACTGTTATTTCTGTGTAGTTTTTAAGAATTTTTAGTGTATTGTGCCAAACTGTATCCGTTCATGATGAACTCATTTTGAAGTATAAATGAAGATGATTATATACAGGGATGTGAAAACTGTGTGGAAGTGTGCTTTTTCGCAGTAATCATGATAAAAATAATCATAGTAATAAAGACGCTTCTGCCTGGCATTGAGTTGACACTATAAGAGTGTGAAGGGACAGCAGTTTCATGCAGTACATTTGCATGGTTGGTTTGTAAGCTTCATTTTGATTGGCCAGCTTTGACCAGTGAGATTGCACTTTGCTGTCTGCGCAGTAAACTTTGCACCAAGGTGCACCTCGCATCCCTGTATGAACTGTCTTGACAGCTACAGTGATGAGCGTTGTATGGAAACTTGTTGATTGATACCAAGCCGCAGCGTCAGAATGTTAAATGCATGGAAGTTCACAGTCAATATTCTTGGGGTAGTGTAACGAAAATTACATGATGTCCTCGATGCCTGCCTTCCTGTGCATGTAAATTCTAGTTAATTACCATTGTTCAGATATTTGATTTTTTTTTTTTTTTTTTTTGGTTAGTAGGATTTTTTCTTCTTTTTTTTTTTAGTGGGCGTCATTGTGATGCTATTTGCCTTATCGTCACTGCAGTGATTACGTGATGTGCGAAGTAAATACCGTAGGTGAAGCTTGAATGAAAAGAAGGTGTGGGGGATGTGGCATGTTTGCTTTGAAGAGTGTAGCTGTGGTTAGCCTGCTGGGCAATGTGATGATTGGTTTTCCCTGTTCACTCACTTGAACAGACAAGATGTGCTGGGTAACCCGCAGTCCTTAGGTAGCAGGTAGGTTTTGGTTGGCTGGTTTCTGTGTTCTTTTCTTTGTCTTTTTATTTGAGTGATGCATGTGTGTGTATGTTGTGTGTGTGTGTGTGTGTGTATGTTGTGTATGGTGTGTGCGTGTGTGCGCGCGTGTGTTTGTGTGTGTGTGTATGTGTGTGATTGTGTGTGTGTGTGTGTGAGTGTGAATGTGTGTGTGTGTGTGTGTGTGTGTGTGTGTGTGTGTGTGTGTGTGTGAGTGTGTGTGTGTGAGAGAGAGAGAGAGGTGTGTGTGTGTGTGAGAGTGTGTGTGTGTGTATATGCGTGCTTGTGTTTGCATGCATGTGTGTATGATATGTGCGGTTTTGCGCTTTGAACTGCATATTATATGTCATGTGAATGTCATGCACGTGTATAAAGAATCTGTTGAACTGTTGTTGTAATTGCATGGATAACAAGACTATGCATGTATCGATCACAGTATGTTACAATAACAAACAAAAGCACCGTCAAGATTTTTATGATAGGAGATGCATTTTGAGTTACTAAAGTATGTATACCATCTATAATCATAATGCATTTTAGGACTCTTTTTTTTAAACTTTAGACCAAGTCTAGACTCTGCCACACTGAACATGCTGACAGATGATAGTAAATGCATACATGCAATCGTGCATGCTCACATGCACATGTACTCAAACACACTGGAAACAGCCAGAATCATCAACACACATGTTGACAGATGAAGTAAATGCATACATGCAATCGTGCATGCTCACATGCACATGCACTCAAACACACTGGAAACAGCCAGAATCATCAACACACATGTTGACAGATGAAGTAAATGCATACATGCAATCGTGCATGCTCACATGCACATGTACTCAAACACACTGGAAACACCCAGAATCATCAACACACATGTTGACAGATGAAGTAAATGCATACATGCATCGTGCATGCTCACATGCACATGTACTCAAACCACACTGGAAACAGCCAGAATCATCAACACACATGTTGACAGATGAAGTAAATGCATACATGCAATCGTGCATGCTCACATGCACATGTACTCAAACACACTGGAAACAGCCAGAATCATCAAC